>CM077166.1:38623991-39087604 GCA_039583875.1 Platanthera guangdongensis
TTCAATCTTATCCAAGATGATGATCATCAATGATCTAGCAATCTAAGGTTATGTCATATATCCTTAATCAAGAATTCATTTTTTTAAAAATAAGTGCATCTCTCTCAAAAAACATTTTATCTAGTTCTTTATTTTTATTTTTAACAAAATTCAAATTTTAAATTTAAAATATCTAAAACTTTATTGTAACTAATTTTTTATGTTATTTTGAAAAATATCCGAAGACAATCCAAAATGACTTTTATATTTTGGTCTGCGCAGGTTGTTACAATAACCTAAAAAAGTTTGCAACAAGTTTTAGACGAATTTTAAATTCAATTTCGAATTTTGCGTCAAACTCAAATTGGACAGAGACATCTTTTGGGAGAGAGCTGCATTTTTTAAGAGAGGAATTTCTTGCCTAAAGAGATATATGAAATACATTAGAGGGGAGAGATCTAGAGAGTCATCATCTTGGAGAAGGAGAAGAAGGATAGAGTTTGGAAGCACCGGCAAGAAGGAAGCGGGCCTTGAAGCGAGATATGAAATCAATTTCCTGCAGTATTTAAACTTTTTTAATCATGTCTAGTAAGATCTTTCTTGTCGTGTGATTTCATCCTTTCATCATGAACTAAATTTATAGGTTTTGTGTGTTGAAAGTACTTTGTCTTGTTGTGAATGTTGTGATTTTAATTTATTCTTTATGATTATTTGAAAAATTATCTTTGTTGGATTTATTTTTATTTTGTAGAATTTTTTAATTAAGTATTGTTCTTCTAAATTGCGTGGTGAGATTCGCGAGAGGAGTTACTTTATTTCACGGTTAAATCCTTTATTTTGCGCGGTGAGATTCGGGAGAGGAGTCGCGTAAATCTTTAGTCAAATTTCATCTTCATACTATACTGCAAGATTCAAAAGAACAGTGACGTAAGTGTAACATAAATATCAACATAGCATAAACAGAGAAAGAAATTTCATCTTGTGTTGGCAACATTGATTTGTGCGCTTTATATTATTTTTGTTCTACCTAAGTTAGAGATAACTTAAGGAATTATGGTAAATAGATTTCTGAGATCGAGAGATGATGACGTCCACTTTCAAATCGTTGCAGGATAGTAATCAAATATTTCATGAATGTTCACTTTAAAAACTCTTCACAATAGACAAGAAATCAGCGTACAAGACTATTTCTACAACTTGATAAAAGTATTTTTTTAAATAAATGTTATTTAGTTTTGATATTGTTCTCTTTTAATACGTAAATCTATTTTGGGTGTATCAATTACTATTACTATATTTAAATTTAACATAATTTAAAAAGAAGGGTGAAATGTCACTAATTATATGACCATCTAATCTGTTGTGTAGCATTACATACGAAAAAAATCATTGCATATAGCACACCATAGATGACTATGTGTGATCCCCTATCACACTATTGTTTTATGCAAACACAATTTTTACTCCCGTTGATCAAAAATACGACGTTTTTTTCAACACAACCGTATTCTACTATTTTCGCAAACAATCTTTACGTTACAGTAATCTTTAATGATCATCGTGTGTACCTATACCTAAATATTTCTCATCACATGCGTTGTGAGGCATCATATATACTACGGAGTGTGACAAGTGTCGTATATGCTATTTCATTATGCAACTTGAGGAAAGTGTTGTATACACTATGAAAGTATCGCACGTGATGCTACAATATACACTCTGAGCTGCCGCACACGGATACAATGCTTCGGCGTACAACTACACTTAAACATATACCGTGAAGTGTCGTATATCCTCTGAAAGTCACACTATGTGATATATTCTATGAAACTATTGTGTACAAATCATTGACAAAAATCGAGAAGTATTGTATATCTTCAAATGTTTGCATTTAATATACGCTAGGAAGGATCGTATACTATGTGAATTAACGTGTTTTATACGATTATTGTAGTTCATGGGCTATAAAAGCCCGAAATTTTATTATTCAATTTATCATTTGTTTGCTTTTAAAATATTTTTGTTCTTGGTGAATGAATAGCTTGTATGAATTCTTTCTCAAACAAATATGTTGCTTGATTTAAATTTGATATGAAAGATTAGCATTACAGATTTTACATGTAATTTTATGCATTCTCCATCACATGATGCGCACTTCACATGGGCCCTCTATAATAATATTTTAAAGTTTTTAATTTAATTTAAAATAAATTTGATAAACTATACTACCAGTAGGCGGCTAGCTTAGCTAGGAGGTGCTCCCCTAATCACAGGGTGCATATTTATAATTCCTAAAGCAGCATTATTATTACTAAAGTGGGCAAGAGGCATGGAATATCCCATTGCAGGACAGTGCTCCAACACGACAGTGGCCCATGTCAGGCCCAAACAGTACGCTGAAGCATGATCGCGAGTCCACCCGGATACGACAGTGCTCCCGCAGCTCGGAGGCCCTTAGAGCGTATTAAAAAATTGAGTGATAGTCGGAGTACTGCGCTCCTGAGGGGCTTTGAGTGGCAATAACGCAGTCATGTTGAGGCGTTGTCGGGGTCGGGGTACTTTGGGGCTGCATAGGGGATCGCACTGACACTCATTGTATATGAAAGATTCATGCACATTTCTCGAATTTATGTTATTATATGACTTTTTTAATATAATTATTTCATCTCAAATGTAAAATATTAAATATCTAGGATTTGTGTCTTATAGTTGGTCGTGACCAAAAAGTCCGACCGGCCGGGCTTGGCCCGGGCAGGTCGGGCCGGAAATTTTTGCCGACCGGACTCGACCCGGACTCAGTTTGAGTCGGGTCGGGCCGGGCTCAGGCTCCCTCTCAAAGAGGGGGCCAGATAAGGCCCTTCAGGCCGTGCCGGCTTGAATACCGTAGGCGGGATTTTAATCCCGCCTAATCATAGGTGGTATTAAAATCACACTTTGGCGGGATTTCCAGCTTAGCCCGGGTGTCGGGCTCAGGCTAGCCCGGCACCTGGGCTTTGCCCGGCCCGGCCGAGGCAATCCGCTAAAATGGAGGCCCGATAAGGCCCGCAAGCCCGGCCTTGGCCCTGGCCGGGCTTTTCCCGGGCCGGGCCTGGGCTTTTTTGCCCATGACTACTTATAGTTATTTATAATATTATTTGTATTACTAATCAAAATAATATTAATATTAAGAAATCATATTTTTGTATTACTAATCAAAATAATATTAATATTAATAGATGCAGTTTTGATGAATGACGTGAATATTAGAGAGCGGTGAGAAATATATTTTTATCAACTCTATAATGAAACAAAAAGACAATGAATTGAACTTGGAAGAGTTGAGTAAATCGGAGGAGTATAAAAACATAACATTTTATAATAATATTCAAGTATTAGAGGTAAATAATGCTCTAAAAAGATGAAAAATGGGAAGACGGTTGGATCAGATGATATACTCATCGAAGTATGAAAATGTCTAGAAAATAAAAGAATTTTATGTCTTATATGTTTTTTTAAAAAGATGCTGAATAAAAGATGATGTCAAATCAATTGAGAGAAAGTATCTTGATATATTTGTATAAGAACAAATGAGATATACAAAATTGTGTTAAGTACAGAGCAATTAAATTGATGAGTCACACCATGAAATTATGAGAAGGAGTAATAGAAAGAAGAGTAAGACAAAAAACTAACATCTCGGAAAATCAATTTGGATTCATGTCAGGGCAGTCGATTATGGAAGCTATACATATCTTGAGGAGACTCATTGACAACTAGCGAGAAAGAAAACGAGATTTTTATATGCTTTTCATCGACCTTGAGAAGGCTTATGATAGAGTTCCAATAGAGATCCTATGGGAGAGTCTTAGAATGGAATTGCGTAAATGTATCATACATTGACATAATCAAACATATGTATACAAATTCAATGACAATGGTAAGGACATCTGGAGGATTAACATGGGAATTGCATATCACTGTTGGCCGGCTTTCATCAAGGTTCATCTTTAAGCCCTTATCTCTTTACCCTTATCTTAGATGAGCTCACCAGACATATCCAACAAGCAATACCTTAGTGTTTATTGTTTGCGGATGATATGTTTTGGTCGATGAGACGCGCAAGGGCGTAAACCTAAAACTTGAATCTTGGCGACACTTTAGAAAAGAAGGGATTTAGGTTGAGCCGGGCAAAAACATAGTATATGGAGCTTAAGTTTAGCAGTGCAAGAAAGACGAATGACTTCATTATTAAGTTGGATGATCACGGTATTTTTCGTATTGATTGTTTTAAATATCTTGGATCGATAGTTCAAAAGATGGAGGTATTGATAATGAGGTGACACATAGAATCCAAGCGGGTTGGTTAAAGTGAAGAGGCGCGCTATGGATCTTATGTAATTGTAAAGTACCATTAAAACTTATGGGCAAGTTTTATTGTACTGCAATTAGACCAGCGATGCTCTATGGTACTGAGTGTTGGGTGGTGAATTATCTACATGAGCACAAAATGAGAGTTAGCAGAGATGAGAATGCTTCGATGGATTTATGGGCACCCAAGACTGGATAAAATTCAGAATGAATGTATCAAGGATAAGGCAAGAGTAGCACCAATTACAGAGAAGATGCGAGAAGCTCGACTAAGATAGTTTGGACACGTACAAAGGAGAACATTAGAGGCACCTGTTAGATGTTAGATATATTGTGTTTATGTCCGCGCGTGTCGAGACCGACTCAGAATGGGTTATCAGGTTCGTGTCGTACTATGGTTAGGCTCTACGCTGGAGATACTATATAATCCATATTCCAAACTTGATAGGATTGTGTGGACTATCTTGAGCCTTGAGCAAACTCTCTCTAACATTCTCAAGATAGGAATTTTATGGTTTCGTTCATCTGCTCCCGCGATTTTCGCGAACCCGCTGCTCCGTCGTTTGGCGAATTCCGATTCCGCCATTACTGCTTCGGCTTTCAGCAACTTCGGCAGCGCTCCAAGAGGCATCGCGATCTCACAGTATTCTTCTCTCATGCGCTGTTCAGTGTGACGCTTTGCAGATCGACGCCGCCGAATTTCTGTCGCGATCCTTCTCCCCCTTTCACTCAATTGGAGGAAAGCATCTTGTTGTTGCAGATCCGTAGAAATTTTCGCCAGATCGTGAAGCAATCTCCCGTGCGATGTTCAGTGATCGAGAAGGATCCCACAGCCACTCCTTATCGTGAAGATCTGCGTCGATCTATCCTCAGCTGCAAGTCCATCGCCAGATCTATTACTATTTGTACAACCCCGTGTCCGGCGAGCAAGGTCGCCAGAAACCAGACAGATCGGGCTGAAGGCAGTAGGCAAGCTCGGCAGTAGAGAAGTCGAGCTCGAGCTCGGCACTCGTCGACCAAAGGTCAGCGTTCGTCGAACGGAGATCAGTATTCGCCGAGCTAGTCCCAGCTCGCGCCCTCGCAACGAAACTCGGCAACAGCAGGCGAGTAGGACCTGCCGAGGTGATCAAGCTCCCCAGCTCGCCTGGATGTGTGAGGTACTTTTAACTGTTTTGCCCCAGCTGGTCTGCCTATAGCCCTTTAAAACAGCGGAGTTTGGCTGTTGGCAGACCCAGCCAAGGGTTTTTCGGTAACTTCAGGTCAGCTCATTTGGTTATTGGCAGTTTAGATTCCAAAAACTATAAATAGGACTTAAGGGGTACCCCAGAAGGCATGCTTCTTGTGCCTTCCTGCTCCAGTTTCCAAGTGCTTTCTGAGGGTACCTTAGCTCGGCTTCTGGCTAAGGAGGGGAAGCGCTCTGAGATCTTCCGGGTGTGTGGTGGGACCTCCCCACCGAGCCCTTGGGTCGGTCTTTCCTTGTCTTCTTTGTTGTTTTGCTTGCAGGAGTGAAGTACGCGCGAGACCACCCCTTCCCCAAGGGTCGAACTCCACAGGAGACCGAGGTTTCGGTTTCAACATTTTGGTGCGGTGAGCGTGGAGCGTAATCAGTGCAGAAAGCTTCAGCGAGTTCGATGACAGAAAGACAAGGATCTGACATGCCGAACTCGCCCCCCCCCCCCCCCCCGCCTCTCGCCACGGTGGGGATGTTTGAAGATTTCAGGAATGAGGTGCTGACCCTCGTCAAGTTCGCACTCGGCACGTGGGCTGAGTGCTCGACTCCAGCGATCCAGATCGTGGCCGCCCCCTCTTTGGGCAAGGACGCCCCCGGCAGGCGAGCTGGGAAGGAGGTCGCCGAGGAGGGTCGGGGGTGCGAGCTCCCCGGGCGCGAGATCTTCCCTGGCTCGGCAGGTCGAGGCCGGTTCGGCGAGCTAGGCTCGCGAGATTCGCCAGCTCGCCCAGCGGGGGGAGGCAGTACCTTCAGCTAGTTGGTCTCTTCAGCTCCAGTTCCAGACGGGTTCAGGGAACCCGAGATGTCCTACTACACCGGGAAGGGAGACCCGGTCCAGCATGTTCAATGGTTCGAGGATGTAGTCTCCATCCGGCAGATGTCAGACGGTTCAAATGTCGACTCTTCGCTATCACTCTCAGGGAGAAGGCAATGGAGTGGTTCCATCAGCTACCGACCAGCTCCATCTACTGCTTTGAGGACCTGCGCCGGGGGTTCATGCTGAGGTTCACTACCTCGAAGAAGAGGAAGAAGGAGTCAGAGTCCCTATTCCACATCAAGCAGGGGGTAAATGAGACCCTGGGGAGCTACGTGGACCGGTTCCAGGAGGAGATTACTCAGGTCCAGGAGATGTCGGGTCATAGTCTGATGATGGCCTTTACCCTGGGCCTGCAGCAGGGGTTCTTCAGGATGGAGCTGAAGAGAGTCCCCCCCCCCCCTCTCCTACGAAGAGCTGATGGAGAGGGCGGCAAGAGAAGTTGACGGGGAGGCGTCAAACCCAGAGTTTGCGCGAAAGCTGGCCAGGTGGGCCATGGAGGAGGAGAAGGAGCCGAGAGGAGGAAGAGGGCAGGAGGAGAGGAGAGGAGAGCCATGGCAGAGGGAGCAGAGGCAGCTCCAGTGGCAGCAGCAGCCGAGGTGGCGGCATCAGGATCCCGACCGTCGACTGGGCTGGAGGCCTGAGTGGCAAGGGCAGTGAAAGAAATTGTACCTAATCACCTAGAGGGGGGGGTGAATAGGTGACCTTAATCCTTTTAAACTTTTAGGCAGTATAAATCACAGAATTCATAGAACATAAAACAGCAACCACAGAATCATTCACACATAGAGTACACACAGTTTTATAGTGGTTCCCCAAGGTCTGGATACATCCACTTTCCCCCTTCGCCTATCTAGTAGTGTACTAGATTCGGCCAAACTCCTCCACCATTCCTCAGATCCTCAGATCTTACACTCAGAACCCCAAACAGGTTCCTACAACTCAGGCTCAAAGCCCTACCACTCAGTCTTCACCAAGACCTACACTCAGCCTTCAACAAGGCCTACACTCAGCCCTTAACAAGGCCTACACTCAGAGAAATGGATCTCCTACACTCAGGCACACAGTCCCTACCACTCAGCCTTTATAATTTCAGGCTTACAACTCAGATTCCTATGGATCCTACAAGAAATTAAAATTACAATGTATATGCCCACAACTCAGAATAAGAGAGAAGAGTTGACAGGTTTCTTGATGAGTTCTTGGAAGAACTTTGCTGAGATCAACCTCCCTTGGCTTCCTTCAAAGCTTCTTGAATTTAGAACATAGTAGGGTTGAGTCTCAATGCAGATGATCTTCAATCACTGCTAACTTAAGAATCAGATCTCAATCTGAAACTTTCTTCACAGCCTGGTTCAACAGCTGTCTTCTTAGAAGGAGCTCTCTCTCTCTCTCCAACTTCTTATATCTTCTGATCACTTCAGTTGATTGTTGTTAATTATCTTCTTCTGTTGATAGAATAAGCCTTTATATAGGCCTTCTTCATGGTGACCGGCTGATCCGGTTTCTAACGACTTTTTGAAAACTCTGACAGTTGTAGTAGACCGGCTGGAATGGCAGCTGTCAAGTCATCCAGTCACTTCTTGAATTTTCTGTAACTGTCTGAAAGTGTCGAGACAGTCAGTCTTTAAGTGTCGACACTGATAGACTAAGTGTCGACACAAGTAGACTAAGTGTCGACACTAGCCTTCATGGTGTCGACATAACTCCTTGTGTTGTAGAAACTGTTTCTCGACACTGCTTCTTCAACATGTGTCGACACTGATCCTGTGTGTCGACACAAGTCCTTCTTCTTTGAAACTTAGTTGATTTCTTGTAAGTGTCGACACAACTCCTTTGTGTCGACACATCTTCTTGTGTTGATACTTGCTAAGTGTCGACACATCTTCTTGGTGTCGACGCATGCCTTCTGTGTTGATTCTCTTGCTGAGTGTCGACACATCTCCTTTGTGTCGACACTTGTACTTAGACTTCATTGAAATTTGCTGAGTGTCGACACAGCCTCCTAGTGTCGACACTTTCTTCATGTGTTGAGACTTTTGCTGTGTGTCGACACATTCTTCATTATGTCGACACTTGTACTTAAACTCTGTTGAAGTTTGCTGAGTGTCGACACAGCCTCCTAGTATCGACACTTGTACTTGAGCTTTGTTGAACTTTTGTTGAGTGTCGACACAGCCTCCAAGTGTCGACACTTTTGATGTCGACAAAGTTCCTCGGGGTGTCGACACTGCTTCTAAGTGTCGACACAGCTTCTCTGGACATTTCTTCATTGTGTGTCGACACAGCCTGTATGTGTCGACACTTTCCTTCTGGTGTCGACTCTGCATTCCTGGTGTCGACACAATGACTCCAAGTGTCGACACAGCTTCTCTGGGTGTCGACACAAGCCTTCTTAAGTGTCGACACTTTTCTTCTGGGTGTCGACACATGGACTTAGAAACTTTTCAGCTTTCCCTGCAAATACTTAACCTGCACAACTAAACTCAAAACACATCAAATACATTTTGATGTATATCATTGAGTAGGGTGAGGCTTCTTCAAATCAGGTACATGTATTCCAATGTACCCAACAATCTCCCCCTATTTGGAGAAGTCATAACCGTTAGTCAATGATATACATCATACATAACAAATTTACAGTATGATGTAAAACAATATTAAATGACAGGGTAAGTACATAAACATGTATAAACAAAACATGTATACACAAATTTCTCAGAACATTAATGTAATGGATTTAACATGTATCACATTGTTCTAACAACTTCAACATATTCATTATTCAAAAGTTTACAGAGAGTTTAAAATCAAATGATTACAACTGTAAACAAAAGAAAATTTCTATCATATTGCTGCTCAGGCTCCTTGATCACAATGCCCTTTCCTGATTGTATCTTTGCTTGGACTAGGGTTTCAGCATCTTCAGCAGCAGCAGGCTTCTTTCCTTTAAGATCCTTCTTTTTCAATTCTTCAGCTTTGATCTTCTGTCTTTCAAAGTAATGATAAGGCTTTGGGAAGTACTTGCTAGGCTCATGTGCAGTAGGAGGTAGCTTTCCCATCTTAGCCTTTCTTCTATATTGCACAATGGCCTCTTGCCTACTCTCATGCTTCCTCCACTCCAGTTCTGAATACCACTTGTTTCTATCCTGGATATTGTCCTTGGCAGCCTTCCATGCAGTCAAGATGATATTCCTGGAAGTTGGGCTCCATTGTTCAAAATCAGGCCTAAGTTCAGCTTGCTCTCTGAATCTCTTCTTAGACAATTGAGTCTCTTGTTCTTTTAGCAAAGCTTCTTGTTCTTTCAGTATAGCCTCAGTTACTGGCTGAACTACTTTCTCTATGATGACCTTCTGATTTCCCTCAGGAGGGCTATACATTGACTGTATATCTTGATGTATCATATCAAAGTCTGGTGGAGGATAGATCACTTGAGCTATTTCATCTTGCTCTCCTCCAAGATATGTAGCATTAATTTCAGACTCTGCAACATTATCATCATCACATAATGGAGGATATCCAAGGGTGGCTCGGATGGAATTTGAAATCCATTTTGCATGATCAGAGCCTGCTTTGACTAACACCCTCTCCCCCTTTATGACTTCTTTTTCAATGTGATCTCTTAGATCATCTTTCTGGAATCTTATCTGGGCATTCAGATAGTTTACTCCATCTTTGTAGAAAGGTTTCAACCTTTGGAGTTTTTCAGTGATTAGCTTCTGAGAATCTTGAAGTGCAGAAGTAACAGCAGTGATATCTTCTTGTAATACTTTATCAAATTCTGTCTTAGCTGTAGCACTTGCTGTAGTCTGACCAGTAGCTATATTCTTCATTTATGTTACTATTGCATTGTGTGAAGCAGTGAGATTATCATTCATTCTCAGCTGGTTCTCCAGGACATAGCATTGCTTCACTGCAATATCATCTACTTGTGTTTTGATCTTATCCTGATGAGTGGCCAGATAGACTACTGCATTCCCTCCCTTATGAAAGCAGTCAATCATTTCTTTCTTATTCAGATTCATTTCAAATCTGATTGACTTAATATCTTGTGCAAGATCAAACTGTAGAGACTTATGTCTTTCATCCATATAAGATTGCAAAGCCTGTCTTTGCTCATCCATCTTTATCTGCATTGCCACCATCAATGAACTGTAATCAGTAGATGGTGCTGGCTGTGGTGCAATAGCTTGTAAAGCCTTTTTGTATGTCTGGCTCCTCCTCTTGAAGACTTGAAATTTCCTCTTCTTGGCTCTTGCAGCCTCTTCATCTTCAGAAGCAGATGTGCTAGCTATATCTACTTTGTCCTTAGGACTAGGATGTGAATCCTTCTCAGTCCTAGGAACCTGCTCAGCATCCTTTGGCACTTCAGGTTCTTTGCTTGCAGTGTGTTCTATAATCTCCACATGCTCCCCCTCAATAATTACTTTCTCCCCCCTCAGCAACAGCTTTTTCCACTTCAATGTCAGTTTGAAGAAGGTCAGGGAACAGTTCTTCCAAAGTAAATTCCTGTTGAGGATGGGGTGGAGAATCTCTAATCTCATCAACCACTTGATTAACAACAGATGTGTCCTCCATGACAACATCTTGGGGTTGACTAGGAATCTGAGGTTGCTGATTAGCATCAGATAATGTGTCAGTCATAACTTCATTCTCAATAGAGAAATCTAATTGGTTGATTTCAGTTATTACCTCAAGTATGGTCTGAGTAGCTTGTTCACTCTCTAGAGGAGTTGGCTCATCCAAAAGTAAGGGCTCCCCCTGGAGTGGATCCAGGTGAATTGGGCTTGCTGGTGGTAGCTCCCCCTGCCTTAGTGCATCTTCTTGTCTAGCAGGTGACTGGCCAGCATTTCCAGTGTTTTCTTCATCAGGAGTAAAAACAACTTGCTCGTCAGAGCTGCTTGAGGATTCTTGAGCCACTGGGGCTGTCTTCTTCTTCTTCCTTTGGAGTGTTACCTTCACAGGAGTTGGCATTTCTTTGGTTAACATTCTATCCCACCTAGAGAAGATTCTCATATACATCTTCCACATGTGGTTGATCTTAGATCCAGCTGCTTGACTCATCACCTCTGGTATACTATCAGCTAGGTATAGACTTAGTATTCTACCCAAATTGGGCTTCTTCATACTCTCTTTTATCTTATCAAACAATACTGCAGACCAATCAGTATTAAGTTGGAAGATAATTCTTGCCATTAGACTGAACATATAAGCAGATATTCTATCATGTCCTCCAGGTTTGCTCAGGATAACCTTGCCAACAATTTCAGATAAAAATTTGCCTTGCATGTTCATTCCCTTTCTATTGAACACAGATCCTATTTTCATTTTGGAGTCCAGTCCACACCATGTTAATGTTTCTCTAGTCTTAGAAGCAGAAACATCTTCTTCTTCCTTAGTTCTTGGTAGTTGTAGTACCTTTCTCAGACTCTTAGGAGAGACCTTCACCTTTGCCCCATGAACTCTTGACTTAATCTTTAGTCCTGATTCATCTAGTGTTGCTGCATTCAGAAACTTCAGGACCTCCTTCTTTCAGATCTTGATCGGTTCTGAAACAAGAAATTCTAATCCAGTCTCTGCGATTAGGGTTATCACGCCTTTGATCTCGGGTTCCGCGTCATCAAATGCGTGTCGCACGAGTTCATATCCTTCATTCACATTCTCTTCTAGCTTGGGCGCCATTAGGGTTAGAAGAAATTTGAATTTAGAGAAGAGAGATGTCGACACACAAGTTTGGTCTCGAAACTTTGGTGAGCGTGTCGACAGACAATGGCGAAAACATATTTATACCTTTCTAGAATCGAAGATGAAAGGGCGCGTCTAAATACTTAAATTATGTCGACACTGTTGAAAAGTGTCGACACTCACCTATAATGTCTCGACAACTATGTGTCGACACAAGTATAGTCGACAGAATATATGTGTCGACACTTGTTTATGTGTCGACACCGCTTAGCTCGACACTTAGTCGAGACTTTACTAGACTAATTTTAAATAAAGTCTAAGTGTCGACACCACCTTGGATGTGTCGACACCAACACTGCATGTGCCGACACTAATTCTCTGAAGTGTCGACACCTACTTCCTAGATGTGTCGACACCTTTTCTCTGAAGTGTCGACACCACTTCTATATGTCGACACAGACAACTCTGTGTGTCGACACTATTTTACTTAGCCAATTTTTTGTAAACTATTCTAAGTTTATCATACCTAATTCAATTTTAAACCTATTGAATTTGGTTTCATCTAAGTGCTTAGTATACATGTCAGCTAGCTGATTATCTGTATTAACATACTCTAGTGAAATATCTCCTTTTTCCACATGTTCCCTTAGAAAATGGTATTTTATTTCTATGTGCTTAGTCCTACTATGGGAGACAGGATTGTTTGCAATAGAAATAGCACTAGTAGAATCACAAAATAGAGGTGTTCTACTTACTTGAATACCATAGTCTTCTAGCTGATGTTGTATCCATAGAAGTTGAGCACAGCAACTTCCTGCAGCCACATACTCTGATTCTGATGTAAAGATAGCCACACTTGTTTGTTTCTTGCTACTCCATGATATCAGTCTTCCACCTAGGAATTGACAGATTCCAGTTGTACTTTTCCTATCTTTCTTGCAACCTGCAAAATCTGCATCTGAATAACCTGTCAGTTCAAAGTTTCCATTCCTAGGGTACCAAAGGCCTAGATAAAGAGTGCCCTTTAGATATCTCAGAATTCTTTTGACTGCTGTCAAATGAGATTATTTAGGGCAAGCTTGGTACCTAGCACAGACACATATAGCATACATGATATCTGGTCTACTAGCAGTCAAATACAATAGGGAGCTAACTATCCCTCTATACAAAGTCTCATCTACAGGTTTCCCTTCATCATCTTTGCTAAGAGACATACTTGATCCCATAGGAGTTTTCATGGTACTGGATGATTCCATACCATACTTCCTTATCAATTCTATAGTGAACTTAGACTGGCATATGGATAAACTATTCTCAATCTGTCTAACTTGGAGACCCAAGAAGTACTTAAGTTCCCTCATACTGCTCATTTCAAATTGTCCTTGCATAAGTTTTGCAAACTTTCTGCAAAGACTATTTTCTGTAGACCCAAATATAATGTCATCTACATATATTTGGACTAAGATTATCTTATCTCTGGATTCCCTAAGGAATAGAGTCTTGTCTATTTTCCCCCTTGTGAATTTATTCTCAATGAGGAAACTAGACAGGGTTTCATACCAAGCCCTAGGGGCTTGTTTTAACTCATACAAAGCCTTCCTAAGTCTATAAACATAATTAGATTTAGATGAATCAACAAAACCTGATGGTTGTTCCACATAGACTTCTTCCTTCAGATTTCCATTCAGAAAGGCTGACTTAACATCCATTTGGTATACTTTAAACCCTTGATAGGTTGCATAAGCCAGGAACATCTTTATAGCTTCCAGTCTGGCTACTGGAGCAAAGGTTTGATCAAAGTCAATACCTTCTTCCTGCCTATAACCTTTTACAACCAGTCTTGCTTTGTTCTTTATAATAACTCCATTTTCATCCATCTTGTTCCTAAAGATCCACTTAGTTCCAATTATGTTGTGGTCTTTTGGTTTAGAAACAAGCTCCCAGACATTGCATCTTTTGAACTGGTCAGCTCCTCTTGCATTGCCTCAATCCAATGAGGGTCTAGGATGGCTTCTTCAAATTTCTTTAGCTCTACTTGGGATAGAAAACTGGAATAGAGTACTGAACTTAGATTTCTGCTCCTTGTTTGTACCCCTTGTCTTAGATCACCAATAATTTGATTGGCTGGATGATCTTTTAAATGTCTATTAGCTGGAAGCAGCCTGGCTTCAGGTTGAACTCTTTCAGCTTCTTCAACTTGCTGCACCCCTTGGTCTTCTTCTGCATCAGGTGCATCTAGTACTCCCCCTGGACAACAGTCACTATCATCCACATGCTGACTTGCAGTAGATCCTTCTTCAATAGTAAGCTTGTCCATCTTCTTAGTCACACCTGTGGAGATGCAAATATATCTAGACAATTCATTGTTAATGAGTCTAGCTTCATCAAATACTACATGTACTGACTCTTCTACAACTTGAGTAGTCAAGTTGTAGACCCTGTAAGCCTTACTATTGTTGTTGTACCCAACAAAGATCCCCTCTTGGGATTTGGCAGCAAACTTGGTTAAGAAAGACTTACCATTGTTAAGTATATAACATTTACAACCAAAGATCCTGAAATAGGATAGATTTGGTTTTCTGCCCTTCACAATCTCATAGGAGGTCTTATTGTGGCTCTTGGTGATAGTAGCCCTATTAATTACATGGCATTCAGTGTTTACTGCCTCAGCCCAGAAATATTCTGGGAGAGATGTGTCACTTAATAGGGTTCTACCAGCCTCAATCAAGGTTCTATTTTTCCTTTCAGCGATGTCATTTTGCTGAGGTGTTCTTGGTGAAGAAAATTCCTGAAATATCCCAAACTCTTCACACAGTTTTGTCATACTGTCAGACTAAAATTCAGTACCATGGTCACTTCTGATTTTGACCACTGTACTGTCTAACTCATTCTGAATTTGTTTAACAAAACTATAAAAGATACTAGGAGTTTCAGATTTCTGTCTAAGGAAGAACACCCAGGAAAACCTTGAGTAGTCATCTACAACTACAAATGTGTAGACCTTCCTACCTAGGCTGTGAACTGGAATAGGACCAAAAAGATCCATATGCAAGAGGTATAAGCACCTCACAGCATCTTTGTTTTCAATGTTATTAAAGGTGGATCTAGTCTGCTTGCCCTTTTGACAAGCTGAGCATATCTCATCTTTAATACACTTAATCTGAGGACCATTCCTCACTAACTCTTTGTTATAAAGTTGGTCAATTATCTTGTAGTTAAGATGGGCTAGCCTCTTGTACCATTTGACACAATGAGAGACTTTCTCATCAGCTACAAGACACACAGGAGAAACATTATTCTCACACAAAATGTCTAGACAATAGACATTTCTCTTCATATAACCAGTCAGAATGATCTCTTGATCATTTGATCTCCTGATATGACAACCATCTTTGACAAATGAGATGTCATATCCTAAATCACTCAGCTGACTTATACTAATGAGGTTGTGTTTCAAACTTTTAACATAAGCCACTTGAGTAATTATTATAAGGTTGTTAGAAATGTTACCAAAACCTTTGATGATTCCTTTTTCAGAACCACCAAAGGTGACTTTAGGAACATCCTTGATTGGTGTGTAGTCTTTTAGCAATCCCCTAGTTCCAGTCATGTGCCTGGAACATCCACTGTCCAAGTACCATATTGGGGCATGGTCACTTGGACTCACTTGCAAAACAGATTAGTTAACCTTAGAACCCAAAGAATTCTTGGGTCCTTGGTGTTGGTTAGTTTGCCTCTTAACAAAACTACATGTAGCTTTTCTAGCAGGCAGATTGCTACTCACTTTGGCACTTGAATTGTGTCAACAGTCTATGGCAAAGTGGCCTACCTTGCCACAACACCAGCACTCAAATCTGTTGTACCTTTGCTTAGGTACAACCCTGGCTGTTTTATCTACAGCAGGCTTGTTGAGTACTGGGGCTTTGCCCTTAGACTTGGACTGAACAGTCCTGGCAGGTTTAGTAAACCCCAATCCAGTTTTACCCTTTTGAGAAATGAACTCATCTATCAAAGGTAGAACAGACTTTGGTTTAGAAAACCTTGCTACTATATCTCTCTCCTTCTGAAGACTAATCTCCAGATTTCTGATTTGATCATTCTTGAATGTAATAGTCCCCATCTGAATAACAGTAATGTTCTTCAGCCTGGCTATTTCATTTAGTTTATGATCAATCAACTTATCAAAATCTGTTGCAGCCATTTTGAGATTAGCAATTTTCTTAGCCTGACTCTTGGCCAGGGATTTGCTTTTCTTCAGAGCTTGCAACACTACTCTATATTCATCAATTAATTGATGAATGTCTCCTTCAGATTCAGATCCACTCTCATCACTTGATGATGATGATGTATCTGAATCTAATCCAGCACAAGAAATTGAACTTGAAGAATAATTTTGTACCTGACTTGGTCCAGGCTGATCCTGGATTTTGTCTCCTTCTGATAAGACCATCAGTCCCTGGCACTGATTATCCTCATGCTCATATATTGAGTTCATTAACTGGATGAACTCATCTTCCTCTTCTTCAGCAAACAGTCCAATGTAATCTTTAGCTTCTGAATCAGTTTCTGAAGAAGGCATATCAGACAGACTTTTGTCCTTCTTAGCCACAAAGGACC
Source organism: Platanthera guangdongensis (assembly GCA_039583875.1). Taxonomy (NCBI): domain Eukaryota; kingdom Viridiplantae; phylum Streptophyta; class Magnoliopsida; order Asparagales; family Orchidaceae; genus Platanthera; species Platanthera guangdongensis. Next base: position 38,640,662 of record CM077166.1, read on the forward strand.
TTTCCTTTTTGCCCTTGATCTGAGTCTTCTTCTTATCAGTTGACTCTTTCCTCTTATCTGGACAGTCAGCAACAACATGTCCCTGTTTGTTACAACAATAACAGACTATCTTTGAAGATGTAGTTTTACTTGCCTTAGGCTTTCTCCTGTCATACTTTGATGACTTCTGTGAAGTGGATGGCTTAGACCTCCACTGTTTCTTCTTAAGAAACTTCTGAAAATGTCTTGTGAAAGCTGCAAAATCCTCATCACTCTCACTGCTTTCAGAATTCCTGCTTTCTGACTCATCTGTCTCAGTCTCAGCAACTTTTGGAGGTGGAGATGGAGACTTACTTTTATATTTCCTAGTGGCTTCTGTCTTGAAAGCCACAGCTCTTTCTTTATGCTCAACTCTGGTAGTCTTCTCCTCCTCCTTCCTTACCATCAACTGCATCTCATAGAATAACAGTTTGCCAAATAATGTTGGAGGAGGAATGTCTGCTAATTTGGTCATTTCCCTTATGGCACAAATCTTAGTATCCCAGTCTTTAGTTAGGGATCTCAAGAACTTATCATTCAGCTCATAATTGCTGAATTCTCTTCCATAGGACATTAACTCATTAACTATCCTATAGAATTTCTTGTAGCACTCAGTTATGCTATCAGACCTTCCTTGTCTGAAGCTCTCATACTCTTGGTTTAATAAAGACTTTCTGTCCTGTCTAACTTCTTCAGAGCCCTTCATGTACACTATCAGTGTATCCCACATTTCCTTTGATGTTTTACAGTGAATTAAATTCTGGAATGTGGCATCATCTATTGCACTTACAATTATATTCTGAGCCCTCTTGTCCATAGTGGCCAGAATAATCTCATCCTTGGTCATTTCAGAATAGTCCTTAGGAGTTCTCTGGTTTGCATCCAGAATTGATACTTTCATAGGCACATATGGCCCTTCCTTAACAGTAATATAGATTCTAGGGTCAGAGGCTTCCATAAAAAGTCTAACCCTTTCTTTCCAAATGCCAAAGATATCCTTTCTGCAGATTGGCAACTTCATGGATCCTAGTTCTTTGTGATTCTCTGTTGAACCCATTTTCTTGATTTTCTTGATTATGCTGAGACTGCCTACAGGATCTTTTACTCAGACTATTATGTCCTTTTTGAGTAACCTGGCTCTGATACCACTTGAAAGAAATTGTACCTAATCACCTAGAGGGGGGGTGAATATGTGACCTTAATCCTTTTAAACTTTTAGGCAGTATAAATCACAGAATTCATAGAACATAAAACAGCAACCACAGAATCATTCACACGCAGAGCACACACAGTTTTATAGTGGTTCCCCAAGGTCTGGGTACATCCACTTTCCCCCTACGCCTATCTAGTAGTGTACTAGATTCGGCCAAACTCCTCCACTATTCCTCAGATCCTCAGATCTTACACTCAGAACCCCAAACAGGTTCCTACAACTCAGGCTCAAAGCCCTACCACTCAGTCTTCACCAAGACCTACACTCAGCCTTCAACAAGGCCTACACTCAGCCCTTAACAAGGCCTACACTCAGAGAAATGGATCTCCTATACTCAGGCACACAGGCCCTACCACTCAGCCTTTATAATTTCAGTCTTACAACTCAGATCCCTATGGATCCTACAAGAAATTAAAATTACAATGTATATATCCATAACTCAGAATAAGAGAGAAGAGTTGACAGGTTTCTTAATGAGTTCTTGGAAGAACTTTGCTGAGATCAACCTCCCTTGGCTTCCTTCAAAGCTTCTTTAATTTAGAACACAGTAGGGTTGAGTCTCTATGCAGATGATCTTCAATCACTGCTAACTTAAGAATCAGATCTCAATCTGAAACTTTCTTCACAGCCTGGTTCAGCAGGTGTCTTCTTAGAAGGAGATCTCTCTCTCCAACTTCTTAGATCTTCTGATCACTTCAGTTGATTGTTGTTAATCATCTTCTTCTGTTGATAGAATAAGCCTTTTTATAGGCCTTCTTCATGGTGACCGGCTGATCCGGTTTCTAACGACTTTCTGACAACTCTGACAGTTGCAGTAGACCGGCTGGAATGGCAGCTGTCAAGTCATCCAGTCACTTCTTGAATTTTTTGTAACTGTCTGAAAGTGTCGAGACAGTCAGTCTTTAAGTGTCAACACTGATAGACTAAGTGTCGACACAAGTAGACTAAGTGTCGACACTAGTCTTCATGGTGTCGACACAACTCCTTGTGTTGTAGAAACTGTTTCTCGACACTGCTTCTTCAACATGTGTCGACACTGATCCTGTGTGTCGACACAAGTCCTTCTTCTTTGAAACTTAGTTGATTTCTTATAAGTGTCGACACAACTCCTTTGTGTCGACACATCTTCTTGTGTTGATACTTGCTAAGTGTCGACACATCTTCTTGGTGTCGACACATGCCTTCTGTGTTGATTCTCTTGCTGAGTGTCAACACATCTCCTTTGTGTCGACACTTGTACTTAGACTTCATTGAAATTTGTTGAGTGTCGACACAGCCTCCTAGTGTCGACACTTTCTTCATGTGTTGAGACTTTTGCTGTGTGTCGACACATTCTTCATTATGTCGACACTTGTACTTAAACTCTGTTGAAGTTTGCTGAGTGTCGACACAACCTCCTAGTGTCGACACTTGTACTTGAGTTTTGTTGAACTTTTGCTGAGTGTCAACACAGCCTCCAAGTGTCGACACTTTTGATATCGACAAAGTTCCTCCGGGTGTCGACACTGCTTCTAAGTGTCGACACAGCTTCTCTGGACATTTCTTCATTGTGTGTCGACACAGCCTGTATGTGTCGACACTTTCCTTCTGGTGTCGACTCTACATTCCTGGTGTCGACACAATGACTCCAAGTGTCGACACAGCTTCTCTGGGTGTCGACACAAGCCTTCTTAAGTGTCGACACTTTTCTTCTGGGTGTCGACACATAGACTTAGAAACTTTTCAGCTTTCCCTGCAAATACTTAACATGCACAACTAAACTCAAAACACATCAAATACATTTTGATGTATATCATTGAATATGGTGAGGCTTCTTCAAATCAGGTACATGTATTCCAATGTACTCAACAGGCAGGGGCCACAAAGGGGATACCACGGAAGGGATCGCTATCAAGGGGGGCAAGATCAGTTCCACCCCCGGGGCTGGAGGCAGGCCCAGAGGCCCCGGCTCCCCGATCAAGAGGAGGCTATGGCCATATCCATGGGGGAGAGGAGGAGAATAGCAAGGAGGAGGAGGAGAGAAGTTAGGGTGGAGTTGCCCTATTGTGACTTCCATCAGGAGGAGGGGCACGCCACAGCCACGTACCCGGAATTCCTTGAGATGAGGGGGAATAGGGAGCAGCAGCAGCAGGGGCGACAAGAAGTAAGGATCGAGGAGGTCCTGCCTCGGGTGGAGGAGGACCGTTGCGAAGACCGGGTGGATGTTGGGACCTGAGGAGGGATCAGAGTGATCCACGGGGGGGTGGGGGTCGAGGCTTCCCGCAAGGCGAGTCTCCACACCATGTACCGTCGGAGCATTGCCTCCACATCCCAGACCCCACCCCCAGAGGAGAGGATCACCTTCTCCAGAAGCGACATGCTAGATCACGAGGATCCATTCTGCGATGCGCTGGTCATCAAGGCAACCTTCGAGAATTTTACCGTCTCTTGGATCCTCGTTGACAACGGGAGCTCCGTCAACGTCATCTTCAAGAAGGCGTTTGACGCAATGAAGGTAGAGGCGAAGAGGGTGCTGGCCTCGGACGGACCCTTGTTCTGGTTTTCAAGGGAGAGGAAGGAAGTGGAGGGAGGAGTAGGCCTCCATGTTACCCTGGGGGGGGTAGCCCAGGAACTGCAGGTTCGTCATTGTGGATGCCCCCAGCAGTTACAGCGCCATCTTCGGGAGGCCCCTCATCAGCGCCTTCCACTGCGTCCCCTCATCTTTCCATCAGTGCTTGAAGTTCAATGCTGAGGGGATTCAGGTCCGGGTTAGGGGGGACCCCAAGGTGGCGCGGGAATGCTATGTCACTGTCGAGAACTCCATCTCTTGTCAGGAGGGAGCCGAGGAGATGGGGCGAAGAATGGAGGAGGCTGAGCAGGAGGTTGGCAGGGAGGAGCTGGAGGTGGAGAGCTGTGCTGAGGGGCGGCGGGAAGAGATCAGGAGGAGATGGCTGAAGTGATGGTCGTGGAAGAAGAGGTGGAGGTGCAAATCCCGGTCTCGGAAGAGAGGGATGCCGAAGGATGGGGAGAGCAGTCCAGGTTGGAGGCTACGGAGGAAGTGGTGGAGTTAGAGGTGCTCACCCATGGAGGCAGGGTGGAGAAGGTCCGCATCAGCGGAGGGCTGACCCCGGAAGACCAGGGCAGGATGCTGGAGTGCATCCAGAAGAACGTAGACATCTTCGCTTGGAATGCCGCGGAGATGCTGGGGGTTGACGCGGATGTGGCCTGCCACCGCCTCAACCTGGACCCGGGAATACGCCCCGTTTAATGGAAGAAGAGGTCCACTGCGGACAAGCTGGCAGAGCCCATCAGAGAGGAGGTGGAAAAGCTCCTCAAGGCCGACTTCGTGTCCGAGATCCAATACTCCGGCTGGGTCTCCAATGTGGTCATGGTCAAAAAGGGAGACGGCCGGTGGAGGATGTGTATCGATTTTTCTTTACTTAATAAATCTTGTCCTAAGGACTGTTATCATTTGCCTCGGATCGACGCGCTGGTTGACTCAGCCGTTGGTTTTTCTGTAATGAGTTTTCTAGATGCTTTTTCAAGTTATCATCAAATCAGGATGCACCCCCTGGACATCAAGAATGTCTCGTTCATCACGGGGGATGGATGCTACTGTTACAAGATGATGCCCTTTGGGCTGAAGAATGCAGGGGAGACCTACCAGAAGATGATGGACAGGGTCTTTAAGGAGCAAAAGGGGAGGAATTTGGAGGTGTACGTGGATGACCTCATGATCAAAAGTTGGGATGTGGACTCTCACCTCCAGGACTTAGAGGAGACCTTCGCCACCCTGCGCAAGTACAAGATACGGTTGAATCCCCTAAAATGTGTCTTCGGGGCTACCAGGGGGAAGTTCTTGGGGCACCTCCTCACCCTCGCGGGGGTCGAGCCGAATCCAGATAAGGTCAAGGCTATCTTAGAGCTGGGGTCGCCACGGAATGCTAAGGAGGTCCAACGACTGACAGAGAAGCTGGCAGGGTTGAGCAGGTTCCTCTCCAGGGCAGGGGAGAAGTGCTCCCCCTTCTTTAAAACACTAAGGGGCAGACAAAGGTTCGAATGGACTAAGGAGTGCGAGGAGGCGTTCCAGGCCCTCAAAATACAGTTGACCCGGGCCCCGCTGCTCCAAGGGCCGAAGGAGGGGGGGAATCTGTTTTTGTATCTCGGGGTCGGGGCGGAGGCCTTGAGCTCCGTCCTAGTTCGTGAAGAGGGGAAGAAGCAGCTCCCTATTTATTACGTGAGCCGGGTCCCGAGGAAGGCCAGCTCCGGTACCCGATTTTGGAGAAGCTGGCCTTCGCCCTGATCATCTCAGCCTGGAGGCTGCGACCTTACTTCCAGGCGCACTCGATTCGAGTGGTGACTGACCATCCCCTCCGCAACATCTTTGAGGGGGTGGAGCACTCAGGCAGGCTGGCAGAGTGGTCGGTGGATTTGAGTGAGTTCGACGTCTCCTTCGTTCCGCGCCTCTCGATCAAAGCTCAAGCAATGGCCGACTTCCTGGCTGATTATGTGATTGAGGTGGCGGAGGAAGAGCTCACTCATCCAACCCCTTGGAAGGTAAAGGTAGACGGCGCCTCGGGGAGGCATTCCCTAGGAGTGGGGGTGATCCTGGAGAGCCCTCAGGGGAATAGAATTGAGCAAACGGTGGTGGTGCACTTTTCCATCACCAACAATCAAGCCGAGTATGAAGTCATGATAGCAGGGCTGCGCCTGGCCAGGGAGCTGGGGGTGTTGGACGTGGAGGTCCTCACCGACTCCATGGTGGTAGCTTCCCAGATCAACGGGGAGTTTGAGGCGAGTGAGCCTACCCTGCGATTATACTTAGCCAAAGCGAAAGGGGTCATAGGCACTTTCCAAACCTTCTCCATCTGACACGTGCCCAGGGAAGAAAATGAGCAGGTCGACCAACTAGCAAAGCATGGTCCCCAGGTGGGGGGTACCATCACCGACATGTTTCGCCCCTCCATCGAAGAGGGGGAGCTCATGGAGATTGATCAACAGACTTCATGGATGGACCCACTTGTAACTTTCCTTTCCACATGAGAGTATCCGGAGGGGGCAGATAAGAAGAAGATAAGGCACAAGTCGGCGTACTACCTCCTCCAGGATGGGCAGCTGTACAGGAAGATACTCTCAGGAATGTTGGCTCGTTGCGTGGTCGAGGATGAGGTACAAAGAATCCTGGAGGAAGTCCACTCCGGAGAGTGCGGGAGCCACTCCGGGAGTCGGACCCTGGAATGAAGAATCGTCAGGCAGGGGTACTTCTGGCCCACTATGGGCCATGATGCAACGGAGTTCACGAGAAGGTGCCATAAGTGCCAGCTGTTTGCCCCTCTCCAGCTACAGCCGGCCCAGCGACTCAAAAGTATCACGGCCCCCTGGCCCTTCGCCATTTGGGGAATGGATTTGGTTGGGTCGTTCCCCCAGGCCTGTGGGCAGAGGAGGTTCCTCCTAGTAATGATTAATTACTTCTCCAAGTGGTTGGAAGTGAAGGCGCTGGCCAAGGTGACCTCCCACGTCATCAGAAACTTCGTTTGGGGGGAGATCATCTGCCGCCATGGGCTACCCCAAGCCATCGTCGTGGACAACGGGCCCCAGTTCGCCAGTGCTGAGTTCACTAGTTTCTGCGAGCAGCTTGGGATCGACCTCAGGTTCGCCTCGGTCCATCACCCCAGGAGTAACGGGCAGGTGGAGGCCGCAAACAAGATCCTCATCAACCTCCTCAAGAAGAAAGTGGAGAATTTGAAGGGGAGCTGGGTGGAGCAGCTTCCCGCGGTCCTCTGGGCCTTGAGGACCACCCCTAACACGGCTACTGGAGAGACCCCCTTCAAGCTCTCTCATGGGTGCGAGGCAGTGCTCCCCGTGGAGTTTGAAGTCCAAACACCTCGAGTTGTTGCGGCCAAGGAGGGAAGGGAAGAATGACAGGCCGAGAACGAGGAAGAGCTGAGGCTCTCCCTTGACATGGTGGAAGAGCTGAGTGACCTTTCCGCCATCCGACAGGAAGAGGTGAAAAGGAGAATGGTCAAGTACTTTGACAAGCATGTCAGAGTCAAACAGTTCATGGAAGGGGACTTGGTGCTAAAAAAGGTGGATGCAGCAGGGAGGTCGGCATCCGTAGGGAAGCTCAACCCCAGCTGGGAGGGACCGTTTATTATAAAAGAGGCTTTAAATCGGGAGGTTATCGACTCCAAAATGTAGAGGGCGAGACCCTGAGTCTCACCTGTAGTGATGACGACTTAAAACGTTTTTTCCCCTGAAACATGTAAGTGATACCTTGATTATAATAAAGTTCTTTAACACTTCAGTACTATCACATCTAGCTTGCATAAAGAAATGGAATGTGTTTGGACCCCGAGCAAATCCTGTTGTCAGGCTCTCACCTAGCTGGCAGGGCTGGAAGTCACTCGGTGTCATCCTTGGCCTCGAGCAAATCCCGCTGTCAGGCTCTCACCTAGCTGACAGGGCTGGAAGTCACTCGATGGTATTGATAGTGGACCCCGAGCAGATCCCGCTGTCAGGTTCTCACCTAGATGGCAGGGCTGGAAGTCACTCGGTGTCATCCTTGGCCTCGAGCAGATCCCACTGTCAGGCTCTCACCAAGCTGACAGGGCTGGAAGTCACTCGAGGGTATTGATAGTGGACCCCGAGCAGATCCCGCTTTCAGGCTCTCACCTAGCTGGCAGGGCTGGAAGTCACTCGGTATCATCCTTTGCCTCGAGCAGATCCCGCTGTCAGGCTCTCACCTAGCTGACAGGGCTGGAAGTCACTCGATGGTATTGATAGTGGACCCCGAGCAGATCCCGTTGTCAGGCTCTCACCTAGCTGGCAGGGCTGGAAGTCACTCGGTGTCATCCTTGGCCTCGAGCAGATCCCGCTCTCAGGCTCTCACCTAGCTGACAGGGCTGGAAGTCACTCGATGGTGTTGATAGTGGACCCCGAGCAGATCCCGCTATCAGGCTCTCTCACCTAGCTGGCAGTGTTGGAAGTCACTCGGTGTCGTCCTTGGCCTCGAGCAGATCCCGCTGTCAGGCTCTCACCTAGCTGACAGGGCTGGAAGTCACTTGATGGTGTTGATAGTGGACCCCGAGCAGATCCCGCTGTCAGGCTCTCACCTAGCTGGCAGGGCTGGAAGACACTCGATGTCGTCCTTGGCCTCGAGCAGATCCCGCTGTCAGGCTCTCACCTAGCTGAGAGGGCTGGAAGTCACTCGATGGTATTGATAGTGGACCCCGAGCAGATCCCGCTGTCAGGCTCTCACCTAGCTAACATGGCTGGAAGTCACTCGATGGTATTGATAGTGGACCCCAAGCAGATCCCGCTGTCAGGCTCTCACCTAGCTGGCAGGGCTGGAAGTCACTCGGTGTCATCCTTGGGCCTCGAGCAGATCCCGTTGCCAGGCTCCCACCTAGCTGGCAGAGATGGAAGTCACTCGAGGGTATCGGCCTTGAAATTGCCAGGTAAAGATCAAGAAGTTTCGAATGCCAAGGAATAAGGGGAAAGAGGTTCTGTATAGGCGAGCTCGAACTCGCCTAACCCAGCTCGGCATCAGCAAGAGGATTCTGCACAGACGAGTTTGGACTCGCCCAACCCAGCCCGGCACTGACAAAGGGGTGGCAAGCCATGTCTCAGGACCTCGCTGAAGGAAGGCGAGCCAGGCCGGGGCACTTCACCCCTTCGTCTATTTTACTTGGAAGATTTTTTCTGAGTTCAACCTGGACGACTCGCGGGCGAGATGAGGTGGCGCGACAAGGGCGAAGAGCAGCCTGCTCGCGAATCGTCTGAAGTTCGGCAAGCACCCAAAACATACCCTCTCGCTGAAGGAAGGCGAGCCAGGCCAGGGCACTTCACCCCTTTGTCTATTTTACTTGGAAGAATTTTTCTGAGTTCAACCTGGACGACTCGCGGGCGAGATGAGGTGGCGCGACAAGGGCGAAGAGCAGCCCGCTCGCGAATCGTCTGAAGTTCGGCAAGCACCCAAAACATACCCTCTCGCGAGCGCGTACCGATAATTACTTTACTCGCAGTACCTATCTACGCGAGGTCTCCTGGGGAAGCACTCGATGATATACAAAGCACGGCAAATAGCACGAAATATATATGAGACACGGGTATGATCAAAAACCTTTCATTAAATAAAAGTGTTTACAAAAATGTTTACAAGGGCTCGCCTCGGCGAGTAAACCAAAAAAGGAGATGTACAAATTCAATCCTCGCCCCCCCCCCCACACCTCCCCCCCCCCCCCCCCCCCGTCGGACTGGTCCCCCCTTCACCTGACTGACCCGGGAAGCCCTTCCCGAACATCATGTCCAAGCTGTCCTCTTTCTCGCTGGGCGGCGTCGCCGGGAACAGGCTCGGCATCAGATCCCGTGCCGAAATCTCCTCGCATCCCTCCACCAGCACCCCCGAGTCCTTCATCATTTGGAGGGTGCACTCGGCAGCTTGGATGGAGTTGATACGCAGTCTCTCGGCGAGGTCGGCCTCGCCAAAGATCCGCGGGCTCTTGTAGGGGAGGGTAGGGTCGATGTCGTGGGCTGGGAAGAAGATCTCCGCCTGGCGGCGGACCTCGCGGAGGAGGTGCTGATTCTCCTCCTTCAGCTTCGTGTTCGCCCCCTCCATCTCGGCAAGGCGGGCACGCAGCTGGCTAATCTCCTCCCCTTGCTCGGCATTGCGAGCCTGAAGCTCCCCCGCGGCCTTGGCGTCCTGGTAAAGAGAAAAACTGATTTAGTATCAGCGCAGAATGTTCTAAGGGAGAAGAGGGGTGCTTGACACTTACCAACCCGCCGACGGCCTGGGCGAGAAGACCCTCAGCGATGCCGAGCCGTCTCGCCTGATTAGTGACTTTATCCTTGGCGACGTCGCGAGCCTGCTCAGCTTTTTGGAGTTGATTGCTGAGGGCGAAGCTGCGGCGAGTCAGCATGTGGTGGAGCTCCATGGTCCGCAGGTGGGCCTGCAGACCCTCATGGCCGAGCTGTCGGAGGGTCATATTCTTGTAGGCCTCGGCGTCCTCGCGGTCATAGAGGCCGAAGCCGAGGGCATAAGCATGGCTCGTGGTGGGCTCGCGTGTGGAAACCACCTGTCACCACACATCTTCCCAAAACCCCGAGGTGATGGTAAGGGGGGACGGGGGTACATAAACACCAAGGACCACCCGCTGCAGGCAATGTGGGACTAATCCAACCACGGGATGGCGGGGATATTCCGCCACACTGGGGCTCACCGGGGTCAACACCCAGACCTGGAACGCGATGGGAAAGCCCAAATATGCGGTCCCACACACACCCAATCCCGCTGGACCTTTGGTTCTCAACACACACCCGCAGCGGGATGGCTCTGATACCATGTGGAAACCACCCGTCACCACACATCTTCCCAAAACCCCGAGGTGATGGTAAGGGGGACGGGGGTACATAAACACCAAGGACCACCCGCTGCAGGTAATGTGGGACTAATCCAACCACGGGATGGCGGGGATATTCCGCCACACGGGGGCCCACCGGGGTCAACGCCCAGACCTGGAACGCGATGGGGAAGCCCAAATATGCGGTCCCACACACACCCAATCCCGCTGGACCTTTGGTTCTCAACATCGCGGTCATGCCAGGATGGATGTAGGGTGGAGATGGAGACCCGATGGGCCAGCTCGTCTCACTGCAACATGGGCTCGTCCGCCGAGTCCTTCCACCCCCCCCCCCCCCGAAATTGAAGAGGGGATGTTGCTTCGGCTCCGCGCGCTCGCGGGCCGCCCTCTTCGCCGAAGGAGGAGGAGAGATTGCCGTCGTGGAAGAGGGGCCCTCGCCACCTTTCAGGCCCTTGCTGGTAATCTCCTTCAGCGGCTCTCCGGCGATGCGTCGGGAGGAGTCTCGGTTGAGCTTATGTATTTGGGGCTGGGTTGCTGATGTTGTTGTTGTTGTTGTTGCCCCCGCGGAGCCAGCAGGGCTCTCCTCATCTTCTTTGGCAGCCGCTGGCGGTGTGGTGGGTTCGACCCCGCATCCTCAGGTCGCCTCTTGCTGGAAGAGGGTTGGGAGAGGGCCGCCTCATCTCGGCAGGCCGCCGTTGCCGCCCTCTCGCGAGCAAGAGGGTCGGTATGTAGCCCTGAGTCCGCGAATGGCGGGTTCATGGGGATTATCCGCTCCCCTGCAAGAAAATAATTGGAAAAAGTTAGAAGAAATTCAGCAGCAGGATGACGAACTCGGCAAATCATGTGAGCTCGGCGAGATGAGGAGAAAGCAGTACCTTCGTCGGGGAGGACAGGGTGAAGCGCGTCGAGGCCCCTTCGCAGGAAGGCGACCTCGAAGTCTTTGTGGAGGAATTACTTGTGGAGCTCGACATCGTTGCCGGACACGGCAGGGGGGCGGTAGACCTCCTCGCCCTTCTGCTGGGGGGAGTAAGGGATGTTACCGAGGTCGCCCATGATGAAGGCGATCTTGGTCATCCAAGTGTGGTGCTTGTTCGCGATCTCGCGAACCTTGATCAGCGAGCCGCCGAAGTAGGCGACCCCATCCAGCATCGCCTTGTAGGAGAACAGTTTCCTGAACACTGTCAGGTTGAACTCAATCATCTCCCGCCGGAGGTAGCTTGCGAATGCCATCATCATCGCGACGGCGTTGGAGTTCAACTGCGCGGGTACCGCGCCGTAGTATTTCAGGATTTGCCGGATCTCCGGCCAGAGGGGAAGGCGCAACCCCACCTCGAAATGCGAGATGGGGAAGACGAGCTCATCCTCGTAGAAAGTGTTGATAGCCTCTCCCTCCCTCGGCCTGCGCGCCTCGAAACCCGGCAGCACATACTCAGCCTTGAACTCCGCGAGCTCCTCCTCGCTGGTGTGCCCCTCAAAGAAGCAATAATCAGTAAAGTGATGCACGCACTTGGAGCGGTCGTCAGCATCAGGATTGGTCTTGCCCATGTTCGCAGAGGAAGAAGCAGAGCGTGAGCAGAAAAAGAGAAAAGCGCATGAAGAGAGGGAAAGAAAGCAATAAAGGCACAGTACGGGGTTGTTGAGGGGGGGCTATTTATAGGAAAAGAAATCTGGGGTTAGGTTGTACAATCGGCTCAGCTCGCCATCCCAGCTCGCCACCCCAGCTCGCCACCCCAGCTCGCTACCCTAGCTCGCCGACTTCCGGCGCGTCCCAACCGAGGCTAAGTCAAACATTGCAGTATATTATTTGAATAACGCATGTCCAAGAATATTCTATAAACTACTTATTACAGATCAAGTTCAGGAAAAAAAAGGGCGGGGCGCGCGAGCAGGGGGAGCATCAGGATGCGAGTACCGGTCGGCTCGGCAAAGGAGCCGCCCTCTTACCTACCCCGGCCTCGCGACCCTTGCCCCCCAGACTGCCGCGCGCGGAGCAGCTCGCGGATCCTTCCCGAATTCCTCTGCGCCACCGAGAGCCCATCATCTATCTCGTCCAGGAGCCGGGAGGGGGACATCAGCTCGCTAGCCTGGCAGCTTCGCACCTCGTCGGCGAGATGCGCGTAGTCTCGTTGTAGCGTCTCGTTGACCCACTGCACCTCGCGCAGCCCGCACACCAGCTTCTTGAGGAGCTTGACCTCCCTCCTCGTCAGCTCGCCTTGATCTACCTCAGGACCCAGGTAAGAGTCCAGCGAGCTTAGGGAAGGGAGGGGAGAGTAGTGGGCTGCCCGCAAAGTTTCCTCGGCAGCGGATTGGCTGGGGAGAGCTGTGAGGACAAGCGTTAGCAAGAAGAGGAACGCAGGAAAAACTCATGGAGAAAGAATCTAAGCAATATTGACCTAACGAGCTCGGTAGCTCAAAGGAGATGCGGGGAGGGATGAACCTCAGATCCTTCCCGCAACCTGGTCCACGAGTCCCCAGCGAGAGGAGCTCGAATCCCGGGGTGGGGATGGTTCCCAGATCCGCCCCCGCGACCACATCAGTTGGCTGAGGAGAGGAGGCGCGCACCAGCGAGTTCGGCCTCTGCGAGCTCACTGGCAGGATCCCAGAAAGAAGAGGCGGGTCCCGGGGACGGTTATCCGGTGTCATGAACCGCGAGTCTGCGAGAGCGTCCTCGCCTCGCGGTGTGGGCTCTCGCGGCGTGACGCCCCCGCCATCAGGTTGACCGTCTGGGTCGTCGCCGACTACGACAATCTCTCTATCCTTCTCAAGAACTGTCCGAGTGGAAGAGTCGTTCTTGCGCTCCAGGGTGGCCCTCAGGTCGTGGTAGATGGGCTCGGCCGCCTGAGGGAATGACTTCGCCCTCTTAGAGTCGGGCTCGGCAGAGTCAGTTTGAGGAACTTTGGCAGGAACCGCCGTCAGGGCGGCTACGCGAGCTGCAGAAGCCTGGCGAGCTCGGTCTAAGCGCTCTTGAATCTCCTTGGGAAGTGGCATCTTGGCAGGGTTAGAGCAAAGGGAATGACAAGAGTCAGGCAGGTGAGCAGGTGCATATATATAGCCGCAGGTGGACCCCACCCAAAGATTCCCTCCAACTCGCCAACTCGCGCTCGCCGCACACTTGGGGTTGGATGTTTCTTTCCGAGCTTTGCCAAGCTCAAAAAGAGCGGGGATTGTGTACAACCCCGTGTCCGGCGAGCAAGGTCGCCAGAAACCAGACAGATCGGGCTGAAGGCAGTAGACGAGCTCGGCAGTAGAGAAGCCGAGCCCGAGCTCGGCACTCGTCGACCAAAGGTCGGCATTCGTCGAACGGAGATCAGTATTCGCCGAGTTAGTCCCAGCTCGCGCCCTCGCAACGGAACTCGGCAACAGCAGGCGAGCAGGACCTGCCGAGGTGATCAAGCTCCCCAGCTCGCCTGGATGTGTGAGGTACTTTTTACTGTTTTGCCCCCGCTGGTCTGCCTATAGCCCTTCAAAACAGCGGAGTTTGGCTGTTGGCAGACCCAGCCAAGGGTTTTTCGGTAACTTCAGGACAGCTCATTTGGTTATTGGAAGTTCAGATTCCAAAAACTATAAATAGGACCCAAGGGGTACCCCAGAAGGCATGCTTCCTGTGTCTTCCTGCTCCAGTTTTCAAGTGCTTTCTGAGGGTATCTTAGCTCGGCCTCTGGATAAGGAGGGGAAGTGCTCTGAGATCTTCTGGGTGTGTGGTGGGACCTCCCCGCCGAGCCCTTGGGTCGGTCTTTCCTTGTCTTCTTTGTTGTTTTTCTTGCAGGAGTGAAGTAGGCGCGAGACCACCCCTTCCCCAAAGGTCGAACTCCACAGGTGACCGAGGTTTCGGTTTCAACACTATTGGCGCTAGATCTGCGTTTTCACCTCATAGATCTATTATTGTTGTTCGTCTCCCGTTCGTGATTCATCCCATTCGTGATTCCGCTGCAGCGCCGTCGTGGCTCTCGTTTGGGAAGAGGGTATAGATCCATCGTCGCTGGTTTCAGATCCACTACTGTGGCTCTCCCGCTTCGAGGATTACGTCGCTCCTATTTCCATTTTTTGTGGCTAGCCGGTTTCCTTGGTTGATCAGCACTATTGCTGAAGCAAATCCAGTCGCAGGAGATTAAGTTGCCTGGAGATTTCAGCCATCTGTTCAGAAGTATTCACTGCTCTGATTCGGTTCGATCTGCATAGAAGAAAGGCCGCCGATCTTTCCTCGCTAGTTCGTGGTAACTCTGATCTAGTGGGCATGATTCAGTTGCCTGGTTGCTTCTACAGAGGGCATTCTCTACAGTCTGGTGAGCTTGTTGGATCTAGCAGATCCACTTTCAAAGGAGTCCTGTGCTGCCAAACTAGATCTAGTGGCCTTGATTCAACAAAGGAGATCCAGTGACCATCCATTTTTTTAAGGAGATCCAGTACTCTACAAGGAGAAAGTATTTCTTGATCTGCTAGCAGGAAATCTTCTTTGGAGTCTTTATTTGCGTGGATCTATCCTTCGGCGGGTGCTCTCAGCCAGAGAGAAGGTGCAAACAAATTTATGGATTGGATCTGAAGACGCCGAGTCGTCTCCGCGCGGATCAGGTGACTTCTTACTAGTTTTTCTGTTCAAGCTAAATTGAGATGTCGAGGTGCGGCTCACTCGATATCATGGAGCTTCAGTCGTTCGCTCCCTCTGATTTTCATGTTTGGAAACTGCACGTCAAGTTGGGGATGAAAGAATGTGGAATTTTCTACACAGTTCTGAGTGATTACACCACTACCCGAGAGGATGTGGACGTATTTCAGTGGAGTAAGGACGATGTTCTTTGTAGGGACTATCTCCGAAGATCCCTAAATCCTCATCTCGCCATGACCTACAGTGGTTGTAAGACTGCAAAGGAGATTTGGGATTGCTTGAACGCGCGCTTTCACGAAGAGGAGGGATCGTTGATGATTCCAGTTAGTGAGTAATTCTTTAACTTGAAATTTGATACAAATTCTTCTATCACCTCTTAAATTGTTGAACTGGAAATACTGCGTCTCAAGTTGGCGGACGTACAGTCTGAAATATCTGATAGTCTTTTTGTGAGTCTGATTATGCACAAGCTGCCTCCTGGGTGGTTCCCCTTCAGACTGGAGGAGGATACCACTCTGGAAGAACTCAAAAGGCTCATCTGCCTTGAGGATCAAAATCATGGACATCTGCCAGTCGACAACCCGGAACCCAGACAATTCGTGGCTATGGTCGGGAGTAGTCACCGCAGTTCATCCTCTGAGTGGTGTCTAGATAGCAGTGCTACATGTCATGTTACTAATGACAGAGGTCTTCTCTCTGAGGTCGTGACAGTTCAGGAGAAAGTGGAAGATTGCAATGGATGAGAGACTGTTGTCACTCATGCCGAGACAGCTGAGCTGGTCCTCTCTTCAGGTAAAACTTTGATTTTAAAAAATGTTAAAGTAGTTCCTTGCATAACTAAGAATCTGATTCCCATAAGTTTTTTAGATAAGGCTGGGATGTCCTTCTCAACTCAAAATGGTCGAATGACCTTAATGGTTAATTCACATTATTTTGGGTGTGCGTATATGATCAACGGAATGTATAGACTTAGCCTGAATAACGATAATATTAACCAAGTGAGTTCTAATCTTATTGATTTCAAGTTGTTACAAAACAGACTATGGCATGTGAACTATAAGAAAATGCTAGATCTAGTTAGGAGTCAAAGCATTCCTTTAGACCTGTCTATTCGGTTTGACAAATGTGAGGTGTGTGTGCAAACCAAAATCACTAGAACACCTTTCACGTCGGTGTCTAGAAGCACACAACTTCTGGAATTGATACATTCAGACCTTTGTGATTTCCGAAGTCATATCACTAGAGGGGGAAAGAAGTATCTAATTACCTTCATAGACGATTTTTCGAGATATTGTCATGTATATTTGTTGAGATCGAAAGTTGAGGCCTTTGAGACCTTCAAAATCTTTATGTCTCGTGTGGAAAATCAGTTGAACCTTAAAATCAAGAGACACAGAAGTGATCGAGGAGGAGAATACACTGCAACTGAGTTTAAGGAATTTTGTGCCTCTGAGGGCATAATCCTTGAAAACAAAGCTCCTTACTCACCTCAGTCAAATGGCGTTGTCGAGCGTAGAAATAGAACTTTAACAGAGATGTTGAACTCTATGCTCCTAACAGCTGGCATGCCCAACTCCTTTTGGGGAGAAGCAGTTCTTACTGCGAATCACATTCTGAATAGAGTGCCTCACTCAAAACTCAGTATGAGTTATGACATGATCATCCTTGTAAATATGATACTCTAAAGACTTGGGGTTGTATCGCATATGTGCGATTACAAGACCTTAAGAGACCTAAGGTGGGACCTAGAACAACAACATGTGTTTACCTAGGTAGTGCAGAAGATAGCGCAGCTGACAGGTTTCTGGATCTATCTACGAATTCAGTGATAGAGTCTAGAGATGTTATTTTCTTTGAACAAAAGTTTATCAAAGATTATGGCTTAACCGTTCACGGGTCTACTGGCGTGATTGCAGAATCTACTATAGAACCTGAAGCTGGCCCCTTTGGCACTGCTCCCCAACCTCTAGAGGTGGAACCTGTTCCTGTTAGAACGACTACAAGAGATAGAGTCCCTAAGAATTCTGGTGAGAATTTCGTCACCTACCACTTAGAGGATGATCCATTCTCCTATCAAGAAGCAATGAGATCTAGAGATTCTTTAATGTGGGCAGAAGTAATCGATGATGATATGGACTCGCTACAACAAAATAACACTTGACATCTAGTTAACCTGCCGAAAGGAGCTAAAATCCTAGGATGCAAGTGAGTGCTGAAGAAGAAATTACATAGTGATGGGTCTATAGCCAGGTATAAAGCGCGTCTAGTAGCTAAAGGCTATAAACAACATGGGGGGAATAGACTACTTTGATCTTTATTCACATGTGTGTCACCTGTCGACTATCAGGATTCTTCTGGCCTTAACGTCTATCGAGAACTTTATAGTTCATCAGATGGATGTGAAAATAGCCTTCTTAAATGGAGAGCTTGATGAAGAGATCTACATGACACTACCTAAATGTTATGTTCATAAAGATCTAAAAGATAAAGTGTGCAAATTAAATAAATCAATCTATGGGCATAAGCAAGCGCCTAAGATGTGCCACATGAAGTTTGATCAAGTGGTTAAGAGCATTGGATTTCAGTCCAGTCTTTCAGACAAATGTCTCTATCACCGCTCGTTGTCCAATCAAACAGTCATCATATGTCTATATGTGGATGACATGTTGATTCTAGGTTCAGATCTTGCTGCAGTGAGGGATGTCAAATCCACTCTCGCAGAAGCTTTTGACATGAAGGACTTTGGTCCTATGGATACCCTGTTAGGTATGAAAGTTAGAGTTGATAAGGGTAAAGTCACCCTTAGCCAGACTCATTATATAGAGCAACTACTTTCTGCTTGGGGATACAAAGACTATAGGTCTGTTGAGACACCGTTTGATCATAATGTTAAGTTGAGTTCTAATGAAGAGACCAGCATAGATCAATTAAAATATTCTAAAATATTTGGTAGTCTCATGTACGCCACAAGTTGTACAAGACCAGACATTGCCTTCACGGTTGGCATGCTGAGCCGCTTTACCAGTAGTTCAGGCAAAGAGCATTGGTATGCCCTAGATAGGCTGATGAGATACCTGAGAGGTACTAAAGATCATGCTTTGTGCTATACTGGTTATCCTCCTACTGTGGATGGATTCTCTGACACCTCGTGGTGTTCAGAAGTTGGAAACAGCAAGTCTGCCAGTGGATATATATTCACTTTGGGTGGAGCTGCTATTACTTGGAAATCCAAAAGACAGCCTTGTATAGTCTTGTCGTCCATGGAAGCCGAGTTGTTTGCCCTAGCTTCAGCTGGTGAAGAGGCAGATTGGATCAGGAACCAGACTTTAGACATACCCCTGTCTAGGTTACAAGTCAACTCAATGAGCTTGTATTGTGATAATCAAGCAGCAGCTCAAGTTGTAAAGAATGCCTTCTATAACACTAAGAGGAGACATGTACGACTGAGACATGCTTTGTTGAATTATCTAAAAGAACAAGAAATTATCACTTTGATCGATGTGCGATCGAAGGATAATCTAGCTAATCCATTGACGAAAGGAATGTCCAAAGACCGGTTAATTAAAACAGTGGGGGAAATGGGACTAAAGGCGATTTAGCTTGGTCTTAGTTCAAGTTTAGGCGATTCAGTTCATCCTTAGTCCAATTGTTTTGATTTTCAGATTTCCTTTGCCAAAGCAAGCATGTTATGTTTCGTTGATGCTCCTGGTTGCTGAGTTTGGATCTGGTAAGTTGTTTCATTCCAAACTTGATGCTAACAACTTCACCTGGATACGACTATTTTGCCTTGGAGGAGAGTGTTATTCCAAACTTGATAACACGATCTGACTTGGTTTGACTTTTCTCTTGTTGATTGGTTCCATTCCAAACTTAATGAGTTCCAGTCAACTCTAAAAGAGCAGTAACCGTGACATTCCATATAGGAACACAGATATAGCTGCGGTGTCCAGAAGTCCGTAAATCATTTCGTTTGGAAACAGATAACGGATTCTGAGGTTAATCTATAATACTCTGTAAAAGCATCCTCTCAGCCAACACTAATAATAATAATTAAATACTATGTTCTCATGATAGAACTAGATATTTGTACATTTTCAAATGATTGAATTCATTCTAAAATGAAATTCTCTGTTGGAAATTACAGGGGCTGTTGATCTAGGAGGAGCACTGGTAGACTGGGATCCTGATCATAATGATATTCTGGATATTGACAGTTAGATTATTGTTAGACTTTCTTTTTTTATCTTTTTTTCAGAGCACTGTTTAGCTCTTTATTTTCACATGTTTGTTTGGACTATTCGTTGCTCTCTGTTTGATTTGGGACGCTAGGCGTATAGGGTCTGTGCCCTGATTATACCTGAGACATGCTGTGATGTGGCTGAACTTTTTTTTTGTTTATGCGTGCATACTATTTTTCTTGTTAAGTAAATATGTTTAAACAGGTACTGGACACGGTTGTGAATGATTCACATTTTGCTGAACATTGCACAAACCACCCGTTGTTCCGACGTCGGGTTTACGGCGGACATAGGAGTAGATTGTTAGATATATTGCGTTTATGTCCGCGCGTGTCGAGACTGACTCAGAACGGGTTATCGGGTTCGTGTCGTACTAGGGTTAGGCTGTACGCTGGAGATACTATATAATCTTTATTCCAAACTTGATAGGGTTATGTGGACTATCTTGAGCCTTGAGCAAACCCTCTCTAACATTAGATGTTGTAAGAGTCTAGTCACTAGGCATGTTAAACTAGCAAGGGGTAGAACAATAAAGACTTGGAATGAAAACTATAAGAAAAAACATGATGTACTTGGGCATTAGTAAGATTATCACAAAAAATAGTGCACAATGACAAAAAAAGATCCATAGTCAACCCCATTATAATAGGATAAAGGCTCCAGTGTTATTGTTGTATTAAGAAATCATATTATATAATTTATTTTGCATAGATTTTTCATCTATGTATATATTATATACGCATAAATTTCCGCTCTTACAATTAATAACAAATCAACAAACTTGTGAAGGCAACTTCCAACGGTCTTCCTGAATGAATCCGACAACTAACACCAGCAAACTTATGCTAATCTTGTTAGAAATGGCCAAAATTAAGCAACGTCGGTAACACGAATGGATCGAGATTGAAGACGAGGAAAATAGACTATCGCTGGTTGCTGGATTTATATTTTTTTACTGAAAGTAATTGCTGATTGTCGCCGGCTGTTGAAATTTGTGAAGTGGAAGTGGGTGACGGGACAGGCCGGGCGGCCTGGGGCGGACAGCTTTGGCGGACTAGGCGGACTTGGCGGACTGTGATGTGCGGCCTGGTGGAAGGTCTAGTGAGAAGCCTGCTGTCTTCTGAGCGGGTTGTTTGCATGGAGTCCGCGGACTATGCGACCTGTTTTCTGCGGATAGGGTGTTTGCTGATTGGCTTTGCCAAGGAGCGGCCTGAGCGGATGGAGGCTTGCGGACTGGTGCATAGCTCAGTGGCCGCGGGTGCAAGCTTGTGCTGATAGGCGGTTTGGCTCGTGTCCGCGGGTAGCTTGCGGACTGTTGTGTCCGCGGTGTGGGCTGTTGCGGACTGAGCTTAGAGCTTGGCTGAGGCCTTGTCGAGCTCTGCTCAGCCAAGCTCTGGTGTTACAGCAGGTGCCTTGCTGTGGAGATCGTTTGGCGGACTGGTTTGGAGTCCGGGGTTGGCTGCTGCTTTGGACAGAAGTGCGAGGAGCTCGCGGACTGATGGCGGTCTGTGCTAGGGTGTTTGGCGGACGGGAATTTGAGTCCGCCATGCTCGCATTGGCCCTTGATGGTTTTGGACTTGGTCACACTTTGTGCCAAGGCCATGGTGTCCGCGGTATCCGCCAAGTCCGCTGTGACCGGGCGGACTGTTGCTATCTGCCTTTGGTCGTGGACTTGTGGCGGATTGAGGTGTGAGTCTTGCGGACTGCCTCGGGTTGGTGCGGACTGCCATTGAAGGGGGTTGCTGTCCTGCAGTGGTTGGAGCTTTGCGGACTGATGCCTTGTTCGCGTAGCTTGGGCGGACTGGAGAGGGTTCGCCAATGTTTGCCTTGCTCCTGGCGGTTTTCCTTGGTATCCGGCTAAGTCCTTGCGGACTCAGCGGACGGTGTTTTTGCTATCGCGCGGGCTGGGGCGGTGTCGTTATCTCCTGGGCGGTGACCACACTCCTCACCTTGCCTTTAAATAGGACCCCCCCTGGCAAACCTAAGTAACTTGAGTGAACAGTAAGTTGGGTTGAGCGAAGTGCTGCGGTCTCTGTTTGTCAGTCCGCGCGGATTGATTCAGGCTGACGGTTTGATGTGTGCAGGTCGCGCGGGTAGCTTCAAGGAGCCAGGAGTTTGGCCGTGACTTCGGTCAAGTACTTGGAAGTGTGCGGTCTCTGCGGACTCAGCAGGAGGTCGCTCTGCGGCTTGTCAGTTCTGCTTCATCTTTGCCAGCTTCAATAACCTGTCCGCCGGCTTCAGGCGGGTAGGGGTGTTCCTCAGTTCAGGTTCAGCAGGAGGCGAATAACGGTGTGTCCGCGCGGCCTCGCGGCTTCGGCGGACTCCGTGGCTATTCGGCGGATTGCAGCTAAGTTCGGGCGATCTCAGCGGACTCGGCGACCTCGGCGACCTCGCGGTCTCGGCGGACTCCGGTGCTGTCCGCCCGGCTTGTTTTTTGGTGCTTTCTGTTTACAGCTGTTATACTAGCGAAATCATGTCTCGCTATGTATGCCTCCCGTTGTAAAGAAGTGAATGAATAAAAGACCTGCTTTTGCCTCCATTGTTTGTTGGGATTAACCTCTGTTCCTTGGTTCCGCTGGTTCAACGTGAGAACTGGGTAGTGCCGAAGATATTAATTTGACGTTTGGGCTATCTTGCTGACCACGTTGAGAAAATTTAACATGGTATCAGAGGGAGGTTTCTGAGGTTCAGTTGCGTGAGCGGAAGTCTGCCAGTGTTGTTACTCAGTGATTGAGTGGTGATCAACTTGTGTTGTTGCTCGGAGCTTCTGAAAGGTTGCCAACAGGTGTTGCAATGGAAGGGAGCTTTGCAAGAGGTCTGGGCATTGAACTCTTAACGCCGACTAACTTCAAGAAGTGGAAGTCGTGCATGAAGAGTTATCTTCTTGGCGAGGAGCTGTAGGAAGTCGTCGGTGGTGACGACATACAGGAAGTTACTGCTGCGTTCGGTACTGCTGAACAGGTTAGGCTCTGGAGAAGAACAAATGCTAAGGCGGAGTTCGTTCTGAAGAGAGTCGTGTCTCCGGAACTGTTTGATCACATCGTTGGATGTGAGTCGGCTGCTGATATTTGGACAACCATTGATGAGTTGTTCAATAGGAAGAATGTGGCGCGGCTTCAGTTCCTGGAAAATGAGTTGGCCAGGGAAACTCAGGGAGACCTTTCCATCTCCAAGTACTTCTTAAAGATGAAGAGCTTGTGTGCTGAGCTGTCGGCAATGGATCCTGATGAGCCTATCTCTGAGGCAAAGATGAAAAGGCACATTATCCGCGGCTTGCGGAAGGAGTATGTGGCCTTTGTAACATCTGTTCAAGGGTGGGCTACTCAGCCGTCATTGCTGGAGCTGTAGAATCTGCTTGCCTCGCAGGAGAGCTTAGCAAGGCAGATGGCTGGAGTGAACCTAAATCAGGAAGGCAGCGAAGCTCTCTTCTCAGGCAAGAAGAAAGGATGGGAAGGGAAGAAGAAGAAGAAAGTGCAGGCCGCTGGTGAGAAGGAGACTTCAACTTCATATCCGCCGGAGAGGAGCAATGCTCCTAAGGACTGGAAGAAGAATCTGAAGTGCTACCGGTGTCATCAGCGAGGGCACTTCAAGCGGGACTGCAAGGTCAAACTGCAGCCTGGGCATGCTGCGGGAAAGGAGGAAGCTTGCTCGAGAAGTGAAGAAGCAGGATGGGGCGGAGATTTTATGACGGGCACTTGTGTCTGGGCCTTGTCTGCTGAGGACTTCAACAGCGAGTGAATCGTGGACTCCGGGTGTGGTCATCACCTCACCGGAGACAAATCGAAGTTCACCTCCATGCAGGCTTACTCAGGTAATGAAGCTATTATCACTGCTGATAATATTGTTTATGCAGTAGAGAAAGAGGGGGTCGTGTCTTTGGGTAGTGATCAGGGGCCACTCACATTAAGGAGTGTGTATCACGTGCCGGGCATGAAGAAAAACCTCTTCTCGGTGACCAATGCGGTGGACGTCGGGTATCACGTTCTGTTTGGGCCAACAGACGTGAGGTTCCTTCGCAACGTATCAGCGGTGAAGGCTGATGTTGCTCATGTTGGGAGGAGGGTGAAGAACTTGTTTGTTCTTTCCACCAATGCCTATGTTGATAGGATGAGGGCCAATGATAGCGTTGCTATCTGGCATGAGAGGCTGGGGCATGTTGGCATGGACAAGCTAAAGGCGATGACTAGTAGAAGTTTGGTGAGGGGGTTGCCGAAGATGTCCTCCTTTGGTGATGGGCATGTTTGTGCGGGCTGTCAATACGGTAAGGCACATCGTCTTCCGTTTGATAAATCACAAACAAGGAGCAAGAAACCATTGGAGTGTATTCATGGCGACCTGATGGGACCGACGGTTACTGCCAGCTTTGGTGGAAGCAGATACATGCTTGTCTTGGTTGATGACTACTCAAGGTATACTTGGGTGTACTTCTTAAAGGAGAAGTCGGAAGCCTTCCGTTTGTTCGTGGAGTTCAAGGAGTTGGTAGAAGGCCGGCTTGGCTTGCGGATTAAGAAGCTTAGAACTGATAACAGGGGTGAATTTGTTTCCTCCGAGTTTTCTAACTTCTGCAGGAAGCACGGGATCCAACGAGAGCTTACTTGTGCTCACACTCCACAATAAAATGGGGTAGCGGAGCGTAAGATCCGTCATTTGACGGAGACCTGCAAATGCTGGCTTCATGCGAAAGATATCCCAAGGTCCTTTTGGGCAGAGGGAATGTCTTGTGTTGCTTATGTTATCAACCGGATGCCACTCAGCCCTATCAACATGAAGACTCCTATTGAGCTGTTGCTGAAGGAGAAGCCGAGTGTTGGACACCTTTGGGTGTTCGGTTCAACTTGGTACGTGCATGTCCCGGATGCTTCTCGGACAAAGCTGGATGCGAAGGCAAGGAAACTGGTCTTTGTTGGCTGTGATGAGTGGAAGAAGGGATGGAAATGCATGGACCCTGTGACAAAGAAGTTCGTGGTGTCAAGAGACGTTGTCTTTGACGAGCTGACGTCATATGGAGGTGGCTCGGTGGAGCTAACCGGAAGTAGCAAGGTTGATGAAGCACCGGTGGAGGCTGCTGAAGGCTTGGAAGAGGAGCTTGTTGTTTCACCAGCAGCTCCTGTTGCTTCGAACTCCGAGGCTGAGCCTTCTGGCTCAGGAAGCAGGGGGAGCACTGCTCAATGCTTGCCCCAGGTAGGAGTGGATCCCGAAGAAGCAACGGAAGCCCTGAGCAAGGAGCCGTGTCTTCGGAGATCGAAGAGGGTGGTTAAGCCACCGGCTCGGTACTATGATGGGAATGCAGTGAGCTTTGTCTCCTGCTTCTTTGCAGGTCCTCTGGATGAGTGAGAGCCTGCAAACTTCAACGAGGCCACTGGAGTGAAGGAGTGGGAAGATGCCATGAAGGAAGAGATTGATGCTCTGAAGAAGAATGAAACCTGGGACCTTGTGCCCAAGGTTGATGGCATTACTCCAGTTACTTGCAAGTGGGTGTATAAGTTGAAGAAGAAGGCTGATGTGAGCATTGATCGGTTCAAGGCTCGCCTGGTCGCTAGAGGATTCTCACAGCAGTATGGAGAAGACTATGAGGAGACATTTAGTCCAGTTGCGAAGATGACTTCTGTAAGAGTGGTGATCGCCTTGGCTGCTAGCAAGGGATGGAGGTTGTGGCAACTCGATGTGAAGAATGCCTTTCTTTACGGAGAGATTGACAAGGACATCTTCATGGATCAGCCGCTTGGTTTTGTCTCTGAAAAGCATCTGGACTATGTCTGCAAACTCAGGAAGGCTCTCTATGGGTTGAAGCAAGCTCCTAGAGCTTGGTATGGGAAGATTGCCGAGTACTTGCAATTCTGTGGATACCTTGCTTCTAACTCGGATTCAAGCTTGTTCGTCAAGAAGAAGGGGGAGCTGCGAGTCTTAGTCCTGCTGTATGTGGATGACATGATCATCACAGGGAACTCAGAGGGGGAAGTAGCAAGGCTCAGGGCTGAGCTTGCTATACGCTTCGAGATGAAAGACTTGGGAGAGTTGCATCACTTTATTGGTCTGGAAGTGGAGAGGAAGGAGTGAGGGGTTCTCATTAGCCAGAAAGGATATGTTGATCGCATTGTGAAGCGGTTTGGCATGGGCGAAGGGAAGAAGTGCTCTACTCCACTGGAATCTGGGCTGAAGCTTCGACGAGATGAGGGAAGGGTTCTTCATGATCCCTTGGTGTTCAGAGCTCTTGTTGGGAGCTTGATTTATCTGACGATTACAAGGCCAGATGTTGATTATGCTGTTGGCCGAGTAAGTCGGTATATGGCTGAACCAAGACAATCTCATCTAGTGGCGGCAAAGGGAATTCTGAAGTATGTCAAGGCTTCTTCTAACATGGGACTCCTCTATAGAAGGGACTCGGAGTTTGCGTTGCTTGGGTTCACGGATGCTGACTATAGCGGTGATTCGGATGATCGAAGGTCTACTTCAGGTTATGCGTTCACTTGCGGTTCAGCTAGCATCTCGTGGTGTAGCAAGAAGCAGGACTCGGTGTCAATTTCAACCACAGAGGCGGAGTATAAGGCTTCGGCCTTGGCTGCTCGGGAAGCCGTTTGGTTGAGGAGGCTTATAGAGGATGTTCATGAAGAAGTGCAAGGGCCTACTTTACTCTGGGGTGACAATGAGAGTGCTCTCAAACTGGTTAACAATCCAGTGTGTCACGCCAGGACCAAACATATAGAGATTGATCACCACTTCATCAGGGAGAAGGTGTTGGAGGGGTCTCTGCTGGTCGGGCATGTTCGGAGTGAAGATAATCTTGCTGACATCTTCACGAAGCCACTGTCGAAGGGGCCCTTTGAACGCTTGAGCAGCTTGCTGGGCTTGGTCGCCACTTCCCACTTCAAGGGGGAGTGTTGAAATTTGTGAAGTGGAAGTGGGTGACGGGACAGGCCGGGAGGCCTAGGGCGGACATCTTTGGCGGACTAGGCGGACTGGGCGGACTGTGATGTGCGGCCTGGTGGAAGGTCTAGTGAGAAGCCGGCTGTCTTCTGAGCGGGTTGTTTGCATGGAGTCCGCGGACTATGCGGCCTGGTTTCTGCGGATAGGGTGTTTGCTGATTGGCTTTGCCAAGGAGCGGCCTGAGCGGATGGAGGCTTGCGGACTGGTGCATAGCTCAGTGGCCGCAGGTGCAAGCTTGTGCTGATAGGCGGTTTGGTTCGTGTCCGCGGGTAGCTTTGCGGACTGTTGTGTCCGCGGTGTGGGCTGTTGCGGACTGAGCTTAGAGCTTGGCTGAGGCCTTGTCGAGCTCTGGTGTTACAGCAGGTGCCTTGCTGTGGAGATCGTTTGGCGGACTGGTTTGGAGTCCGGGGTTGGCTGCTGCTTTGGACAGAAGTGCGAGGAGCTCGCGGACTGATGGCGGTCTGTGCTAGGGTGTTTGGCGGACGGGAATTTGAGTCCGCCATGCTCGCATTGGCCCTTGATGGTTTTGGACTTGGTCACACTTTGTGCCAAGGCCATGGTGTCCGCGGTATCCGCCAAGTCCGCTGTGACCGGGCGGACTGTTGTTATCTGCCTTTGGTCGTGGACTTGTGGCGGATTGAGGTGTGAGTCTTGCGGACTGCCTCGGGTTGGTGCGGACTGCCATTGAAGGGGGTTGTTGTCCTGCAGTGGTTGGAGCTTTGCGGACTGATGCCTTGTCCGCGTAGCTTGGGCAGACTGGAGAGGGTTCGCCAATGTTTGCCTTGCTCCTGGCGGTTTTCCTTGGTATCCGGCTAAGTCCTTGCGGACTCAGCGGACGGTGTTTTTGCTATCGCGCGGGCTGGGGCGGTGTCGCTATCTCCTGGGCGGTGACCACACTCCTCACCTTGCCTATAAATAGGACCCCCCTGGCAAACCTAAGTAACTTGAGTGAACAGTAAGTTGGGTTGAGCGAAGTGCTGCGGTCTCTGTTTGTCAGTCCGCACGGATTGATTCAGGCTGACGGTTTGCTGTGTGCAGGTCGCGCGGGTAGCTTCAAGGAGCCAGGAGTTTGGCTGTGACTTCGGTCAAGTACTTGGAAGTGTGCGGTCTCTGCAGACTCAGTAGGAGGTCGCTCTGCGGCTTGTCAGTTCTGCTTCATCTTTGTCAGCTTCAATAACCTGTCCGCCGGCTTCAGGCGGGTAGGGGTGTTCCTCAGTTCAGGTTCAGCAGGAGGCGAATAACGGTGTGTCCGCGCGGCCTCGCGGCTTCGGCGGACTCCGTGGCTATTCGGCGGATTGCAGCTAAGTTCGGGCGATCTCAGCGGACTCGGCGACCTCGGCGACCTCGCGGTCTCGGCGGACTCCGGTGCTGTCCGCCCGGCTTGTTTTTTGGTGCTTTCTGTTTACAGCTGTTATACTAGCGAAATCATGTCTCGCTATGTATGTCTCGCATTGTAAAGAAGTGAATGAATAAAAGACCTACTTGTGCTTCCATTGTTTGTTGGGATTAACCTTTGTTCCTTGGTTCCGCTGGTTCAACGTGAGAACTGGGTAGTGCCGAAGATATTAATTTGGCGTTTGGGCTATCTTGCTGACCACGTTGAGAAAATTTAACACTGGCGTCCCCGGCCAACGGCAATGTCCTCCGACGACCAGCTCAAGCGCCAGCACCTCCATCTTCGCCGCAATCTTGGTCGCAACCGTCGCCCGCCTTCCATCCACCACCTCTCCCTGGCGTGCTGGTGGATGGACCCATTTGGAAACCCAAATGGAGGTCCATAATTTCATGGTCTAAATAGATGCATTCTCACTTAGGCTCCGTTTGGGGGACTTATTATCACCGGTCAAGCGGTTACAATTGCATGAATCATGCCTTAATTAAGACCCGATTCATGCGGTCGTAACTGCTTGGCCGGTGAAAATAAGTCCTCCCAAATGAAGCCTTAATCTAATGATGTAGATTTTTTTGAATAAGCAAAAATATAAAAGTATGGGATTAGTGAACCCGTCGGTCCCGCCTCAAAAAAATCAAGACCGCGAAATAGATACTATTTATTTCACTTGAAATGGAGAGGATTCTGATACCTGGTGTGCAGTTCTCTATTTTTTTTACGGGGCTTTGCTTTTAAGATTACATGGAGCCAAAACTCAACTGTTCGCGAACGAAAACGAAGAAGTGTTTGGCGAATGAAATGAAAGAAGAAGAGGCTTTGAGAAAGACCCCGCTTTATTTTATTTAATGGTGCATAATTTTTTGATTAAAGAAAAACATACATAAAATGATTGAATTAGTGAACTTGTAAGATAACCGCAAATTAATCGGATCGTAAAATGGATACTATCCATTTGAACTCAAATGGAGAAGATCCCGGTACCTTGACCGATGCAATTCACCAATACACGTGTAATTTTCAAATCGAGCTTTTTCAGATCCTAATTTTCGTCCGGGTAGGGAATCATTTTTATCTCTCTAGAAGGCCATTTTGATTTCCTAGATGACTATTTTGATCTTCTAGGAGACTGTTTTGATCTCCTAATTTGCTCTTTTTTTCCTTTTTTTCCTTTTTTTATGTGTCACCTTCTAGGAAATCGAAATGATTTCCTCAGTGATCATTTTGATCATAGAAGAAAATTTAGGCTTCGTTTGATTGAATGATGGCGGGAGGAGCCGACAGGTCCAAACGGAGGGGTCGAACCAGAGGGGGGAGGCGGGGTTGGAAAAGCCCTGATTTGGCAGCATTTTTTCTGTCCGGCAGGTCAGCAGGTGCGAAGGGAACAAACACCGCCGGCGCTCATTTATTTACCCATCATCCGATAACGTTTGCTCCAACCAGAGGCGGCAAAACGTATAAAGTCTTAGATTCAGAGACTGATATTAAAAAACAAAATTACCAAACGCTCACCCGTTTCCGACACATGCACCGTTGGCCGGGGCCCGGGGAGGTTTTTTTATATAATAATAATAACATATATGATATATGTATATATAAAAGAATAATATAAACAATAAAAATGAGATTAAAACACACAAGTGAAGCTTCTAGAAGAATATGCACTACTAGATGTGCAATTTTTAATACAAAAGAGGAAGTGTGCAATTTAACAACCTGCACAGATAAATAATTTTTTTCTGAGCTACCAGCTCTCAGAGGAAGGAGCACGTGTAGCGCAAGAGTTGTCTGATCGTGCTTTAAAATTTATGTTTTGCATATTTTTTTTGTTATTTTTTTTGTTATTTTTTTATTTTGTTAAAACTTGTTAAGACACAAATATTAGATTTAAAGCTGAATGGCTTGGATCTCATCCACTTTTAGAGGAGGGAACTCTACCAGTACAAAATATTACTCGTACAAAATATGTTTAAATTATTAAATCTCCACCTAATCAATTACTTAAACAAAAAGTAGATTAATATAGTTAATAAATATTTTCGATCCCGCGTGCAGATATTCCGAAATGTAAAAGTCTAAAGAAATGGATCGCCTGCACAAGCCGTAACATCAGACAGCCTTAATACTGAATTGAATAAGGACATAATAGCAAACACCAAACAGCCAACATCAGTCCATGGCGAGTGAATATTTTCGAGGATTCGGGTCGAAGGCTTCAATTGGTTTGCAGGAATTCTGTCATAGTAATTGAAATTAGTAATTATATTGTTCGAATGCATATTAGAATTTTTTGACCGAACGTGTATTTTTCGCTCTGCCGCAAATTTCTCTCGGGCGCGCAAATTTCTCCCGGGCGCGCATATTTTGCCCGAGCAAGCATATTTCGCACGGGCGCCCATATTTCGCCAGGGCGAGCATATTTCGCCCGGGCGCGCATATTTCGCTCGGGCGCGCATTTTCCGGCCGGACGTGCATTTTTCGCTTGGGCGGGCATTTTCTCCCAGGAGTGCATTTTTCGCCCTGGTAGAAAATGCGCGCTCGGGCAAAAAATGCACGCTCGGGCGAAAATGCGTGCTGAAATGTGCGTCCGAAATTTGCTCCTGCGCGAATAAATGCCCTCTCGGGCGGAAAATGCGTGCCCGGGCGGAAAATGCGTGCCCGGACGGAATAAGCATGTCCGGGTGGAAAATGATATTCAAAATAATTAAACTAAAATACATGATTAATAATAATGAAAGGAAAAAATTTGTATCTTTTGATTAACATACAAATATGAAAAATTAGAGTTGCACACATAAAAAATATATATTTGACCTAAAAACATACACAAATATAAAAATAATAAAAAAAAATTATATTAAACATCCTCAGTTTCAGCATCATTCTCATTTTTTTCTTAATTGTCATAGCTTCAACATCATGAGTTCTTTGCGTACAACCCCGTGTTCGCGGATTGGGGTTCTCAGGAAGGCGCAAGACTTGCTACACAGTTGCAAGCTTTTTAAGGGTTTTGCACTCTTGGAGGCAAATTTGCGGTCGATCTTCATAATATACTAGTAGGGGATGCAGTATTTGCCTCCCCGACCTGTTTTTAGGGGGCGGGTGTGGCGAGAGGTCGACTCAGGGGTCCCGGCCAGCCCGCCCAGCGCGCCCGCCCAGCTCACCCAGGTGGCCCGCCCAGCTCGCCCGCCCAGCCCGCCCTCCCAGCCCGCCCAGCTCGCCCGGCTTAGCTCATCCCGCTCGCCCGGCCGGCTCGTCCAGCTTGCCCAGCCGGCTCGCCCGGCTTAGCTCGCTCAGCTCGCCCGGCTAGATCGTCCAGCTCGCCCGGCTTAGCTCGCTCAGCTCGCCCGGCTTAGCATTCACCCGGCCAAGTTCCCACCAAGCCCAGGGTATGATAGTAATTTCAAGAGTAGTGGAGGTTGGCTATTTGTAAGTCATTCCCAAAAAAACTATAAATAGACTCATAGGGCGTGCTTTGGAGGGCATCACTTCTTCAACCTCTTTCTTCATCCTCCAAGGCACCTAGCTCAGCATTGGCTAGGGAGGGGGAGATCACTAAGATCTTCCGGGTGTGAGGTGGGACCTCCACGCTAGAGCCAAGAGTCAGTTCCCAAATTCAAGTCTCTCGCCAAGGGACAGCTTGAGAGAAGTAGGTGTGAGCCGCCCCTAGGTCCTAACTCTAGGTGGAGCCGAATCTCGGTTCCAACACTTTGGAAGAAAAAAATTTTGTGTCATCATCATCTATATATTGCAATATCAAGTAACGAGTTTAACCCAACATCTATATCTATTATTAATAAGGGCGATCATGTTCTCTCCGTCACGCCGGTATTTCCCGAAAAAGTCCCTGCATCCTGTGTTCGCGAGTAATCTCCCAAAAAAATCCCTCCAACGCTTCCTCATACTTCCTGTTCAAGCGACAACACAGCTCACATATCCACCGCTTCATTCTCCTTGCGCAACAGGTTAGGCGCTCTTCTCCACCTCTTCCGGTGACAGTGCCACGACGAGCCGCTGCTTCAACTAAGAGCGCCACGACGACACCTCACCACTACTTTTTAAACCCCCGACCTTCTCCCGTAGATGTGCTCGCGATCGCAACAAAAGTGCGCAAACGCTGCTGCTCGCCGAATGCCATCTCATCTCCGCAGTTGCACCTTCGTCGGAGAGGATTTCTGGGACAAGTCTCCTCGCCGATCTCAGCGATTCGCCGTCTTTATCTCTGTCTGCTGCGGCTTCCTTCTCCGCACCTTGCCGCCGTGATTTGTGCTGGACGCAATTACATCATCCGCCGTGATTTCTGCTTACGCTTTGCGCCGCCGCTTAACTTCACCCCAAGCTTTACCTCTTCCTCCCTTGCCTGCTCTTCAGTTCGCCTGTCCTCGGAATGTCCTAACGCCATCATCGCTCTTAATCTGGGTCTACGTACTCCTCCAGCAACGATTCCATTCCTCTGCTTGCCGTCCTTCATTTACTAGCCGGATCCTCAGTAGGTTCTCTATTTTCTTACTGCTTTGTATTTTTTATTTCGTTTTTCTCTCAATTTTCGTTTTCATTTATGTTTTTTGTGTTCTCCTCCAGCTGTATTCACTACTCTCCACCTAAATTCTCAGTGAAGAACTCCAACAACAGCTTCTCTGCTTGCTCGCATTCATTCCATCAGCAGATCGTTGGTGAGTTTTTGATTTCATTGCTGCTTACGTTTTATGACTTTCCTGAACTTACTCTGCTTTCAATTTTCACTCTGATCATATCACAATTTCACTGTCGTGATTTAGTTCTTTTCTTGCCTACCTTATTTGTAATTTCCATTCATGTTATCATAAGAATTAATTAATCAAATGAGTTGATTCTCACCTCATTTTTTAAAATAATTAATGTCTTCTCTTATAGTTTAATGCCTAAGTATATCATTTCTTTTCTTATGATAACCTGATATGTTTTTTATTTAGTTCTTTGCTTGTCTAGCTTAGTTGTAAATTACATTCAAGTTCTTTACTTGCCTAAGTATATCATGCTTCATGCTTTTATAAAGCTTGCAGTTTGCACTGCAGCAAACGGCAGTGCAGTTTGCACTGCAGCAAACGGCAGTGCAGTTTGCACTGCAGCAAACGGCAGTGCAGTTTGCACTGCAGCAAACGGCAGTGCAGTTTGCACTGCAGCAAACGGCAGTGCAGTTTGCACTGCACCAAACGGCAGTGCAGTTTGCACTGCAGCAAACGGCAGTGCAGTTTGCACTGCAGCAAACGGCAGTGCAGTTTGCACTGCAGCAAACTGCATTGCAGTTGAGCTCCACTGCTCCATCATTCCTCACTGCGCTGTTCGCTGCTCATCCCGCCGCGTGTCGCGGCAGATGCTTCGTGGCACTTCCTCCTTCTTTCTTCGCGTCGCTGTTTCCGTGGGATAACAACGCAGTGAAATCACTCAATCTCTCATCCCAAACCCTCGCTTCTCCTCTGCTGGGCACTTCATCTTCCGCCGCAATCATTTTCGTCATCACCTCTGCTAGGGCTCCAAACGACATCAACAGAACCTCTATTCCACAGTAAGCCGTTAACTCAATCTGGTTTACATTGATATTTAGGGTAACAATTTCTGTTCTTTTTTGATCTTCCGTTGAGGTTTTGCCAGCAGCATTGTTTTTCTCAGGCTTTTCTGCTTGAAGAAGAGCTAACGATATCGGTGAGCGCCTTTTACTGCAATTCTGCAGCTTTTTTTCTGCAATTCTGCATAAATACATTCTATTGTAGAAATCTCCATGGTGTCAAATGATCGATCAAATACTGAATCATCAATTCATCTCCAAGTAGTCTGACTATAAATTCAATGGGTTGGTATTCCTGTTTCTCTTATTCTTTGTTTTATTTTTCCTGTTGTCCACAATGTTACATGTGCAGTTTGAGTCAATTTGGGATACATATTTCACTGTATGGATATTTTTGAATGACATTAATACTATATTTTAGCTTTATAGTAATTGAGGTAATAATGTAAAGATGTTTTAGAATGTTTTAATGTGTGCTTCCAAAGCGATAAGAAATTTATGAACAGAGTTATGTTAAGTTTGAGTTCAAATAATGTTTACTTGGTGGGTATGATGCTTAATTTCTGTTTGTGAGATTGTGGGCTTTAACTTAGTGTTTGTATGTACAATGGAAGTTAGAAAGGATGTAAACACAAATAGAAAGGCTTTAAAAGTAAAGAAAAAAATGATTGACAAGTAGATATGATTGACAAATAAGAACTTTATAATCAAACGGTGATTGATCGAATTTGGTTATCTGAATTGAAATTGCAGATCCAATTTCAATGGAGATGGAATGGAATGTAATTGAAATTGGAGATCCAATTCAAGAGCAAATAGAATGGATAGAATCAGGCGTCGCACAATACACTTTTGTGCGTAGCTGTCAGGCTGGCAACGTGGCCCATGGCCATTGATAGGGGGTGAGACGGGTTGACAACCTTCAAGCTGAGAGGAGGCATGATCTTGAGTTGGAGGGGCAAAGGTGTTTCCTCGACGAGAGCAGCATTACAATAACACCGTGGAGTGGACACATTCAACTACAATTGTGTTTTCACAGCTCAAACAAGTCTGAGAATGATGGTGCACGGCTGCACCATTTTCAATGGCTATACATTTATTGAGAAGAATTGGTGTGCATAATATAGATCAACTTCCCTCTTCATGTATAATCAATTATCTATCTATAAAAAATAAGGTTCTTCTTCTTCTCTCCGTCACGCGCGTGAATTCTCGGAAAAACCGCTGTCGTTCTGCTACAGTGTCGTCGGTCACGGGAGGAATTTTCCGTAAATTCCCACCCCACCCCACCGCCTTGATCTTCTTAAAAATAGTAATAATTAATTGGCATTACATCTGCCGCTGATCATCCACTGCTTTAATGTTATTATACACTGAGAGAGAGAGAGGGCAACAGGAGGGACGGGGAGAGAATAGAGAGAGAGAGAGTGGGGAACAGAGAGGGGGAGAAGAGAGCGGGAGGTGAGAGACTGAGAGAGAGCTCCATGTTCTTGCGACATCGTCCAGCGAGCCACTGGGAGGTGGCGACGAAGCAAAAGAGCAGGCTTTTATTGAATCTCATCCTCGCCGCTCTTCTCCGTCGCCCTCTCCGGCAGCTCCCTTCTATGCCTTTGCAACCTCTTCGGCAAAGCTCAAACCCCTCTTCCTCCGGCGCACCAACCTGCCGGCGTTGTTCCTCATGGTGAGCAACTCCGACCAAAGCACGCCTCCAGATCCCATATCAACCGCCCCACTCCCTCCTACGAAGACCACCGCATCGCCGATCATCCACTGAAAGATTATTACATATTGAGAGACACCGGGAGAGTGTTAGGGGAGACTGGGGAGAGGCGACGGATGGCAGAGACAGGGTCATGGAGAGAGAAAACATAGAAGCAGAGCATGGCCGCAACATGTCTACCATTATAAATCTCTGCTGCCTCCAGTTTATCATTATAAATCTTTGCCGCCGCATGTCTACCATTATTCTCATTGTTCTTTTCATTTTTATATGCAGGGGGTGGGCGGGGAAGAAGATCTATAGCGACGGTGGTCTGATGGCGGAGGGCACATTCAGGAGCATTGCACCCCTCCTCCGCCTCTTTTCACGGACAGTCCGCCTCTGGCTTGGCGAAAGTGGAGGGTATGGCACCGTCCCGCCGCAGGTTAGGGCTCGCCTATTCCGCCAACTCCGGCCTCGAATCAAGCTGGACTAACGCTCCACAACATGCCCGATACCGCTCCATGGCGCCATCAGCGACTATGTCGGTTACAACCGCAGAGCACGACGCCCCACTCCCCGACGGTTCAGCTCCACAGATCTACCACCATGATCGGTACCGTTCCTTTTTTTTAGTGAACTCTGTTTGTAACCCTATAAAAACGGGATGTGTTTGTATGTTCGGGCATAGTTGTTAAGTGATGGATGAGTATATGAATTTATGATTTCTGTGATATTAATTGTGTTTGATTCCTGTTTATGAGTTTAGTTGATGATTGTATAATCTCTGTAAAAATTTATATTAAATGTTTGTTGATGCTCCCATTAGCAGTTGTTGAAGTGTTGTTAATTTGATTACTTTAGTGAGAGGAAGTTCCTGTTTCATGTAGGTTTTGTGATTGATTCCCGTGGACAAATGAACAGTATTATAGAAATAAGTAAGTAAAGAGTTTGTTTGCTTGTTGTTAGCTTCGGTTAACATGAAATAGAACCTTTACTATTGTTTGCTTCTCTTTAGGGCTCCGGGGGCCACGAGTGGCGGGTGCGGCACCGTGATGGTGGATTGCGTGGAAGCGGGCGAAGCCCGTTTCTATGCGGCCGAGACCACCCGAAGCATCCAGCACGGGCGAAGCCCGTTTGCAGGCGGCGAAGCCCGCCTGAGGTGGCCGAAGGCCGCCCGAGAGCATCGAGCACGGGCGTAGCCCGTGCGAAGATGCTCGTCATATAAATAAATTTCTTTTTCATTGTATTTGAGAAGAACATCATAAAATTGTCGACGTGTTGTCTTTATTACCAATCTCTAATATTTATTTTTGTTATCGGCTACATAATATACGTGTTTAACTTGGCAAGCAAAAAACATAAAGTTAATTATTTCTCAAATTATGTTTTACATGAACGAAAATAATTTCATTTAATTCTTTCTTGTCTGTCTTCATGATATGTGTTGCGGACTAACTCGGCGTCCCGGTCGGGCCAGAATAAACTGGACCGCCTGGGCTCTCGGGACGGTCGAGCGCACACACAGTCAATGAAGATTGAGAGTTGCCACAAGAGATTTTAACGTGGAAAACCTCTCAACTGGGTAAAAAAGAACGTAATCAGATCTGTGTCGGTCAAAGTTCACTATCTTGTTTCAGTTACAATATGTTTGGAGAATCGAGGGCGATAGGCTACTCCTCGTTACAACTTGGAGGTGATAGAGATTTACTGACTCGCAACGGGCAACAGACTGCGCCGAGGGAGTGCTAGATGCTAACTTGGTGGCTCGTGTGCTTGATTGTTGGTGATGGTCGACTTCTTCCCTTCTCCGCGCACTTGGGGACTTGGCTCGTAGGTGGCTTGAAGATGACCCGAGAGAGGAGTTCGGCAGAGCTCTGGCCTGAGGAAGAAGAATAATCCGGGATCAAAAAGGTGAGATATGAGGAGGCCTGAGGCTCCTTTTATAGTCTTCAAGAGGTGGTTTTGGTGGGCCCCCCACGAACTTGGTGGTTAATGGGTGGTTACCAGTAGATCGGACGGCGATGGATGCTCTGTTGTGATCGGACGGTGGCCATCTTGCAAGCGATGATGGCGGTTGGTGGCGGAGGGCGGCGGTAGATGGCAGCAGCGGGTGATGGCAGCGAGCAGCGACGGGTGGAGGTCAGCGGTCGGCGATGGCCGGCGGCGGCCGGCGGCGGCGGTTAGCTGCGGCGACCGGCGACGGTAGTTGCTGAGGGAGAGGCCCCCATGATTTTTCATATTGTGGGGAAGATCATGGGAAAGTGAGTTGATCGGTCAAACTCATGATCTCCATAATTGGAGGAATTATATGGGGAGAGGTTAAATGCACACCTAAGCCTTTAAATGGGACTTCATCCCCATCAATTGCCCCCCAAATCCTTTGTTGTTGGAGGTTGGCACGAGCGAGAAAACAATGATTTTTCTCTCATTCTCTTCGACCATGACAACGATCGGCGAAAGGCCAGAAAAATTGCTCTTGAGAAAGAGATGAGCAGAGGTTTTGCTGAAATTCAGAATAATACAGATGAATTCAAAAGAATGCTAAATATTGGTGGCAAGGCTTTGGACCACACTATCACTAGTGTTGGTGAAGTCATGAATCAATCAGTCACTGTGGCTAACAATCAAATACTATTGCTAAAGAAAACTGAACAACAAAATTTCAAAACCTGTGAAGAAGTTGGAAAATTTAAGGAAGATGTCATATAGACTCTATCTGTAGAAGTCAGAAAGGGAGAGGATAAAGTGAAAGAAAATCTAGATCGCAAAGTTCAAGGGATGAAGACCCAGTGGGACAATCAACTAAAAGAGATCAATACAAGTGTAGAAAAGCAGATTAAAGGTGTAAACATCTATACTTATGAAACTGTTGTGTGGATGCACAACCAAATCTTTCTAGATTTTAAGGTTGATCCAAATGAGGCTCCACCTCCTCATCTTGATCCAAATGTCTGCAAGCCTACATTCTCTCCTAGATCTGAACAGTATGAAATTCCTCATGTCCATTATTCTCAAGTATGGACTTCTGATCAGCCTGAGATTCCTCAAGACCTACCTCCTGAAATACCAGTGCCTAAGAAAAGGAAATATGATGATGGTGCTTCTGCCAGTCGATCCATTCCAAGTCAAGCAGCTGCCGAAAGGATAGAAAAAAAATTGCTGAAGCTTAGAGTCCAACCTCTAAGTTTCTTATTCTGGACACTCTGTAGCAAGTTGTGGAATTTAATGAAAATAAGGATGATCATTACAGTCACAATGAGTGGGAGCTATATGAGAAGTCAATGACAAAAAGAAGGATTTATGATCGTGAATATGGTCGTAATAATCATAATGCTCCTCCTCGACCTCCAAAGTACTATCTCAAGCCCTTCAACTATCAGAAGAGACAACAAGAGAAGAAGGAAAGACAGCACCAGCAACAATACAAATGGTTTGAGATTATCAATATTATAAAATTTTGTGGACCAAGATATTTCTATGGACAAATTCTATATATATATATATATATATATATATATATATATATATATATATATATATAATTTTGAATTTTGATGATCTAATTATTTCTTATCTGTCATTACATACATTATTTTACTTGTTAGTTAATTCTTTAATTATCTTGAAATAATTCACCTTAGTGTAGAGGGTTTTGACTTCTACAAATAGGGGAAGATTGTTGGTTATTGTATCCACAAACCTAGATTTGTGTGAAGTCATCCTTGAACTAAGATGAATTAAGTATGTATTTGATGTTATTCTTTAGTTGAGTGCTTGCAGGTCATTATTGCTAAGTGTACACCAATGTCAGTTTACAATGTGTCGTTAAACACAAGACCATGCAATGTAATTCCTCATTGTGTGATCCATGGTGTTGACTCATGTGTAACATCTCTATTGGGATTCACTTTATTTTTAAGTACTAGAGCAATAGAAGAAAGGAAGGATTGCTGGTTTTCAACAAAGAAGAAAAGAACATTTTTATGGAAAATTTTCCAAGTCCACATAAAATTTTTCCAAGTCCATTTCTTGAGAAAGAAGTCTATTTCTCGAGAAAGAAAAGCCGTTCTCGAGAAACCATAAGACTTCTCGGGAAATTGTCTGAAAATATTCTAAGTCTTCTTCTCGAGAAAAGCCCTGAAGATTTCTCGAGAAACCAAGTTCATTTCTCGAGAAAGCAAAGTAGTTCTCAAGAAGTCAGAAGTGTTTCTCGAGAAGCCAAGTCTATTTCTCGAGACATCAAGTTCTTTCTCGAGAAATTAAGTTCTTCAGTTCAAAATTTGCGTTAAGTAAATTTCTCGAGAAAGGCATGTTATTTATCGAGAAACCAAATTCTTCTCGAGAAACCAAATTCTTCTCGAGAAATCCTATTTCTTCTCGAGAAATAGAGTTGTAGAAAAGATTGTTGGGTTCATTGCCCACAATGTTACCTATATTGGATTTGAAGAGGCATCACCATCAACACTAAGAACATAGGTGTATTTGATGTATGCTTAAGTTCATGCATGCAGGATGCCCTAGTAATAATGATGGGACAGATAACCTAAGTGGCTAAGTCAGGTAAACTCTTACCTAAGATGTGGAAAGACAAAATTTTGTCCAAGTCCACAAGCGTTGAGTGAAGGTCATTCACTCAGCACCAGATGACTTATAACGCTGAGTGAATCCTATTTAGTCAAATCCATGAAGTGAGAAGCTAAGAATGTGGCTAACTCCATAGGCGTTGAGTGAAGTCAACTCACTCAACGCCATACAGCAAAAGGCTATGAGACAGGCTAATGCAGTCATATCCTATGAAGAAATGGGCTGAAAAGTGGTCAAGTTCACAGGCGTTGAGTGAAGATCATTCACTCAACGCCATAGCTCTGTAATCGTTGAGTATAGCTCAGCCAGTCAACGCCACAGGAAAACTGTGAATTTGCTAAGTCCACAGGCGTTGAGTGAGGCAAGCTCACTCAACGCCTTGTGATATTTGCGTTGACTAATTCTGAAAGGAAGTGTTCATCTTGACACAGAAATTGGCCAAGTCCAAATGCGTTGATTGCTTTCATTCTTCGTCGAGCTGAGCTCTGAGTTCGTCGAACTGAGCTCTGAGTTCGTCGAACTGAGCTTTCACTTATTCGTCGAACTGAGCTTTCACTTATTCGTCGAGCTGAGCTCAGAGTTCTTCGAACTGAGTTTGACGAACTCGAACTGAGTTCTGAGTTCGTCGAGCTGAGCTATCAACGCTCTCAACGCCTAAAATACAGAATGTGGCTAAGGCACAAGGCGTTGAGTGAGGTGTGTTCACTCAATGCTCTCAACGTCATGCATGCAGAAAAGGCTGCAGAAAGGGTTAAGGCAAAAGGCATTGAGTGAGCATTACTCACTCAACGCTGTCAATGCCTAAATAGATAGAATTGTCTAAGTACTTTTGCATTGAGTGAAGTTCATTCAATCAACGCCTATTCTACTGATGCTCGATTTTGGCTAAGTCCACAGGTGCTGACGTCAACAAAATCTATAAGATCGACAAAGTAAACTTATTTCAAATCAAGTGCAGTGAAGCTATAGAACATGACAAACTCTGCCGTGAAGCTAATGTACGTCTTCTTCCATTGAAGCAAGATGCATCTGGATGTTACAAGTGGGCCCCACTAAGTTCAAAAGAGTTGTTGATCGACGAGCTATAAAAAGAAGTGTGTGGGGCAAGACAAAGAGAACTTTTCTAGGGTTTCAAAAAGAAAAGAGGTGACTGGCATCATCGTCTTCTCCGACGAGCTTGAAAGAGCGGTCAAGCTGAGAAAGCCAGAGGGCAGAGAAACTTAGTTGAAGCTTCTTCCACTTTAACATGATAGTTCTGGGGAGAATAAGATAGCTGATTCTTCTGATTCAGCAAAAGTAAAGATAGTTATTGAAGAGGACTCATTCCTTCAACAACGGGTAGCTGAGTAAATCTGATCAGCAAAGAAGTTAGCTGCCGAAGAGGACTCTTTTCTTCAACAGCAAGTGGTCTGGACTGAAATCTGCTCAGTCTAGCAAGGTAGACTCAGAGATTAATCTCAGAGTCAGTTACTTAAACACTTCATTTAAATTACCCTGTAGGATTCAGTGTGTACTGAATCTAAGTATAGGTCTAAGTAATTAGGCTGAGTGCTAGATCTATTTAGATCTGAGCAGTAAGAACACTTGGTGTTCTGAGATAGGTGATTGCTGAATCACTGAGCTGTAGAATCCAAGTTTGGATTTGAGTTGTAGGGCTCTCTGAGCCTGAGGTAGGGCAATATTGCCAGAGTTGTAGGAGAGTGAAGCTCTTTGAGTTATAGGATCCAACTGGATCTGAGTTATAGGTGCCTGGAAGGGCACTGAGGTAGGTACTTGTTGGGTGCTGAGCTATAAGAGTGTTGAAGAACTTTGAGAGTAGGGTTGTGTGCCTGAAACTGTAGGGCTGAGAAGCCTGAGCTGTAGGCCATTGTGTTTGGCTGAGGTAGGTGGCTTGAGGGTCACTGAGTGTAGGAGCACTGTAGGGCTATGAGGTAGGAACCTATTGGTTCTGAGGTAGTTATCCTGAAAATGATAATGAGTGTAGGAACTTGCTGAAGTTCTGAGTGTAATGTTGAGGGTGTGAGGTGTAAGCTCTGAGGAGCATATTTGGAGGAGTTTGGCCTTATCTAACAAGAGTTAGAAAGGTGGGAGGGACAGTGGATGTACCCATAATTTGGGGAACCACTATAAATCTGTGTGTGCTTGTTTGTGTGTTTGTTTTCTCTTACTAATTATAGGTGTTAAGGACAAGCTCTAGATCACCCTAAGTTGAAAGCTAAAAGAAAACAACAAGATAGTAAAAAGACTCAAAAAGATTTAAACAACTATTCACCCCCCCCCCCCCCTCTAGGTGACCAGCTAACCTTGGAATAAGAGCTTTCAAAGATTTTGTGTAAAAGTATTATTTCTTGAGAAGCTAAATACATTTCTCGAGAAAGCAAATCATTTCTCGAGAACTCAAGTTTCCTCTCGAGAAATCAGTATTTCACTTCAAAGAATTTTTGTTAAGTCTTTTCTCAAGAAAGTCATGTCATTTCTCGAGAAAGTGAATTCTTCTCGAGAAATAATAAGTCTTCTCGAGAAATGAAGTTGTAGAAAAATTTATTTTTAAATCTGTCTGACGGTATTTCAAAATGATCTAAGTTTCTCTTGATTGGTCCACGTGGATCTTTCCTTAATGATTTGTGACCGTTAGACGATGTTCTATATAAAGTCTTTTCAAGGAATCGCTAACCCTAATTACAGAAATCGAATCACACCGCAATTTGAATATCGGGAGAATCTGCGTCGTCTTCATCGTCGTTCTTCATTGTCGCTCCTCTCTCGATCCAGCGATTCCAAGGAGAAAAGATTTGACAGATCACAGATTCAAGATTCTTTAAACATCAACTTGATCGTTTGGGATCCGAAATTTTTCAGATCGAGTTTTCTCGGGATTTCTTCCTCATCTTCTTATCAGAGATTTTCAATTTTCAAGAAGGAATAACTTTGAAGATTTCAGATCTGAAAGTGTAAAATTTTTATTGTTGTTGTAAACATTCACTTTAACTTTTGTAGGAACTGTCTCCGAGATTTTAGGAAGTTTGTTTATCCGAGTGTAGATCCCGTTTTGTGGGATCGAGTTTGTATGAGTGTATTATCTCTGAGTTGTAGGTGCGTTGCTCTGAGGTGTAGGATTGTTGCAATGCGAGAAATAGTGAAGTAGCCAAGGCTAGTCATGGTGCTAGATTGGCGAGGTGGAGAGTGGACGTACCCAAGATTGGGGAACCAATATAAATTCCTTGTGTCGTCTGGATTGTGCTTGATTATTTTTTGTGTTGAACTCTCTCAAATTTTTATTTCACAAAAGACGCAGAACTCACATATTCACCCATCTCTAGGTGATTTGGGTAAGCAACTAGATACTTTCACCGGCTTACCCACGGACCGCCCGAAAACCGGGTAACCGGGTGGATCGACCGGAAACCCGGGAACCGTGAATGGTTCCCCGTAACCGGGCGGGTCCAATAAGTTGGGATTTAAAAATTGACGTTAAAATGTTGTTGCAGAGATTTGAACCTGAATCAAATAATATAATTCCAAAGCCCTCCTCCAATATGCCAACATATTTTTGTTGAAAATCACGGAAACGTATTATATATCTAACATATGTAGTTATATTTATTAGTAAATAAAATCAAACATTTAAATTAAAAAGGTAGTGTTCATCTTTATTAATATTGTTGCGTGCTAACTTGATGCCCCGGTCGGTCCGAATTCAACTGGGCCACCTTAGCTTGCGGGGCGGTCGAGTGCGCGTACAGTCAGAGAAAAAGGAAGATCGACTCAAGATATGATGACGTGGAAAATCCCGTAAATCGGGTAAAAAACCACGTGACCGGGTCTGTGCCGGTCAAAATCCACTAGCTGTTTGCGGTTACACGACGTTCGGTGAATCGGGGCGATAAGCCACTCCCGTTATAACTTGAGGTGAGAGAAGAGGACTGCAGTTCCCCGAGTGCAACAGGCTGCTTCGCGGGAGCGCTTTGAGTACTAGAATTCGAGTGGCGGCACTGGGGCTCTATAGCTTGGGTTGCGGGTCCGCCGCGCGCCTACTTGCAAGGATCATCTTCTTCCTCCACTGCTCGCGCTGGGACCTGGGCGTTTTCTAGCTGGTGGTGCTCTGGTGCTTCGTGGTGGCTCGCGGTGGCTCGAGCTGGCTGGAGGATGACCTGAGGGAGGAGTCTGGCAGAGCTCTGTCCAGAGAAAGAAGATGACCAGGAGTCAAAAGGTGAAGAATGAGGAGGCCATGTGGCACCTTTTATAGCCTCCAGGAGAGGATCATGGCGGGGCCCACCACCAATGTAGTGGGCTAGTGGGTGGTTACCCACCAGATCGGACGGCGAGGAAAGCCCACCGTGATCGGACGGTGGGTGGGCCGTCCATGGCGGTGGGGTGGCCATGCGCCAGCGGTGACCGTCCGAGGGGCGGCCTGGACCACGGCGAGGCCGGCGCCTGTGGCCAGGCCGGCGGCGGCCAGGTCGATGGCGACCTGGCCGGAGTCCGCGGCCTGGCCGCCGCCGGCCAGGTCGATGGCGACCTGGCCGGAGTCCGCGGCCTGGCCGGCGCCTGCGGCCAGGCCGGCAGCGGCCTGGCCGGAGCCCGTAGCTGGGCCGACCGCGGGCTGGCCGACGGCGGGCTGGTCGGCCGGCAGCTGCCTCGCCGGAGGCGGGCTGGCCGACCGGCCGCGGCCTGGCTAGCGGCGCCCTGGTCGCGGCCTGCCGACTGCAGCTGCCCGGCCGGCGGCGACTACTCCACCGACGGCGTCCAGCCAGCAGCGGCGGCGGCCTGCCGACGGCAGCGATCGGTGGTGGCGACCGGCTGGTGGTTACCCCCCAATGGGGGTGGCTTTAGTGGAGAGATAGGGAGTGAGTCTCACCCCCTTGTTCTCCTTATCATGGGAGGTGGGGTTGACTAGTCAACCCCATGATCTCCCATTTTGGGGGGAGATCATGGGGGGGCATGCATTATAAATGATGGCGTAACTTATCAATTGCCCCCCAAATCCTTATTATCCGAGAGCGAAGTGAGCGGAGGAAGGAGGATTTTCCCGCTATTCTTCCTATCCTGCTGTCATGACCACCTCCGACGAGAAGATGGAGGCGGCGAAGGGTGGTGATTCCAAGATGACGATGCAAATTGCCGCAAACAGATCCGGCTGGTGAAGACGCCGAACGCGGTCGCGCACATCCATGTCGCGCGGTCGCAGGCCGCACGCATGCACCCAGGCTGGGCGCGGTTAGGCG
Source organism: Platanthera guangdongensis (assembly GCA_039583875.1). Lineage (NCBI taxonomy): Eukaryota > Viridiplantae > Streptophyta > Magnoliopsida > Asparagales > Orchidaceae > Platanthera > Platanthera guangdongensis. The sequence goes on from CM077166.1 coordinate 38,685,442, forward strand.
GCGCGCGACCAGGTCACGCGCGAGTGACCAGCTCGCGCGTGACCACGCTTCGCGCGGACAGGCCGCGCGCGCGGGACCAGGCTGCGCGAGGCAGACCGTGCACACGGAAGGCCGCGTGCGACCAGGCCGAGTGAGGCGGGCCATGCGCGAGGCGGGCCGCGCGCGAGACAGGCCGCGCGCGAGGCGGGCCGCGCGCGCCCAAGCTGCTCGTGCCAAGGCCGCGCGAGCCGAGGTCGCGCGAGGCGGGTCGCGCGCGCCCAGGCCGCACGAGGTGGACCGCGCGCGTGGCAGGGCGTGCGTGCCCATGCCGCGCGAGACGGGTCGAGCGCGCCCAGGCCGTGCGCGCCCAGGCCGCGCAAGGCGGACCGCGCGAGGTGTACCACGCGCATGGCAGGCCGCGCGGGGCAGGTCGCGCGCGCCCAAGTCGCATGCTCCCAGGCCGCGCGAGGTGGACGGCGTATACGGCAGGCCGCGCGTGTCCATGTCGCTTGCGCACGCGACCGTACGTGCCCTGGTTGGGTGCGCACCGTGCTGCGCACGCACAGATCCTGTTATGCGTGCCGCTCGGATGCTCGACTCCAAGTCTTCACTTTTTGGGCGAACCTGACCTTTTTATTGTTGTGTTGTGCAGGTTTTGAAGCCTTCCTCCGGTACGGTGCACCTGCGCTCCTCTTTAACCGAAGACGGTGTGGATATTTGGAGGAAGAAATATGAGCTCCCTACCAATTTGGAAGTGAGGATCCCGTGTGCTGAGGAGCGAGTCCAGAATCCTCCTCGTGGCTGGCTGACTATTTGTGAGGTTTCTCTAAGGTCCGACTTCCGTTTTCCGCCGTACGAGGAGGTGATCGAGATCTTGAAGTTTTATGAGGTGCCAATTTCACAATTTGTCCCTGTTGGAATTGCCTGAATTATGGGCTTAACTCATTTTTTCGCGAGCATGGAGGACGGCTTTTCTTGGACCAATTCCGAGATTGGTGTGATGTTCGCTACGATGTCGGCGAACGGGTGGATGTTCGCAGCAACAAAAGTTGGTTGGAGTTTGAAGCTCGAAAATATCGTCGGCACGGGAACACTCTGTTTGGGTATGTTAGGAATTCATGGGGCCTTCCCGAGGCATGGGACATGCTACCAGACCGCTGCCGTCGAGTGAGGGGGAAGGAACGAGAATTTTCTCCGATGCTTGGGTTTTCAGAACCTCGTGAACTAGCCAACCGTCTCTTTAATATTTTCGTCTATGTGGAGGAGAAGCGTCTGCTGCGGTGTGGTATCTCCTTGGACACAGTTCAGACTGTTGGCGCTTCTCAGGAAGGGAGACGAAAGCGGAAGGCTGGTGCGGCCCCTTCTGTCGACCTTGATACGGTGGTGGCAGCAGTCCCTTCTGATGCATGTCCCGAGTCGACTCTCGAGGTGCAGATACTTGCGTCCCTAGCTCCTCAGGCGTCTTCGGAGGCGATGGCTCCTCGAATGTCCTCCTCCTTGAGGGCAATGAGTGATGCGGTAAGTGCATTGGTTTGTTATGGAGATTTTTTGTCATATTCATTATTCGGTGCTAACTTTCGCTTTTCCTTCGTGCAGATAGAGACTCAAGCCCAGATTGCAGTAACCTGGAATGACCACTATGTGAGTTTGAATGACGGGTACCTTGCCCTACAGGAGAAGCTTCGATTGACGTCGAGCTTGCTTGCCTCCTTGAGGGAGGAGCATGATCGGGACGTTGTGCGGTTTCGCCGGACCGGGTCAGTGCTGAAGTCCGAGCTAGAGGATGCACGTGCTGCTTTGGAGGTGGAGAAAACTCTGGTGGAGAGTACCACCCAGATGTTGAAGCACTCGAAGGAGGAGACCTTGGGCTTGGAGACCGAGTTGCAGGCGGCACGAGATGAGGTCTCCGGCCTCGATACTCAGCTACGGGCGGCAAAGACCCAAGTAGAGATGTTGTCTTCTGACAGCCATGCGTCGGCTCTAAAGGCCGCAGGACTTGCAGAATACCTAGACTCGCTGGACTACATGCGAGACCGTAGCTTGATTGCATAGGAGGTTCGCGACGAGATTTGGTCCAAGGAGGTGGAGCCCCAGATGAATGATGTTCGTGAGCTAGCGCTTCAGCGCGGTGTTTCAAAGGCCTTTCGCCTAGTTAGCAAGAGTCTGGGATGCGACACATCCGGCCTTAGCTTGCAAACATTTATGAAGATGAGTGTTTCGGCTCGGACGACGAGTAGTAGCCTTTTGTTTTCGCAGCTGTGTATTTGTACTTTGTCGTTTTAGCCGGTCGTATTGCTTTTTTGTTCGAAATTTATTGTAATCACCCCTAAGCATTGTTTGTCATTTGCTGGATCATTTTAGCTGTTTTGTTTGACATTATTTTGGCTTCGTTAGCGCGTCTTTAGCCTACAGCTGAGTTTGCGCGAGGGTTGCTCACAGCTTGGTTTTCCGGAGAATGTAAGTACTCAATCCGACCACCGAAGAATATGGGTACTCAATCCGGTTGCAATCGCGAGGGGGCAGACCCTAGCGATAACAAGGCGTTGGTTTGCAGTAACGGCGGAGAATGTAAGTACTCAATCCGACCGCCGGATAATGTGGGTACTCAATCCGCTCGCCGGAGAGTATGGGTACTCAATCTGGTTGCAATCGCGAGAGGGGCAGGCCCTAGCGACAACAAGGCATTGGTTTGCAGTAACGGCTGAGAATGTAAGTACTCAATTCGACTGCCGGAGAATGTGGATACTCAATCCGATCCCCGAAGAGTGTGGGTACTGAATCTGGTTGCAATCGCGAGGGGGGCAGGCCCTAGCGACGACAAGGCATTGGTTTGCAGTAACGACGGAGAATGTAAGTACTCAATCTGACCGTCGGAGAATGTGGGTACTCAATCTGGTTGCAATTGCGCGGGGGGGGGGGGGGGGGGGGGGGGGGGGGCAGGCCCTGGCGGCGCTAAGGTTGTGAGTGATAATGTTGGCAAAGGACCTACTTGCTCGGCTTGCAAGTACGGCTTTACCTAAAGATTTCATATTAATACTATTGAAGCAAATATGATATTATGTTTAAAAATAAGCATATTACGCGCGAGCCTGAGCTCGCGACTTTTACGATCAGTGAGTGACAGGATGTAAGGGGATGCAAATAATATGAAGTAAAAAACGTAGAAGGAAATGCGTCATGTAAGTCGCAAGTTGCTGGTATACTTCGAGGGAACTTCCTGTGTCGGGGAGAGCGTCCTTCCTAGGAATCTGCTGTTGGGCGTAGGTTCATGCCGTCAACGCTGAAGGTGGTAGTGGATATTGGCTGTGCTTGTCTTGCGTAGCAGGCATGTGCCTCTTCTTGATCTCCGCGAACAATTCCCACTCCTCCAGGGGTTGGGAATTTCATTGCGAGATGGGGGATTGACGGTATTGCTCCGAAGGTGGATTGTACTGGCCTTCCAAAAATGATATTGTATGCCGAACTTGAATTGATCACGATAAAGTTGACATCATGGGTAGCTTGCTTCGGGAAATCTCCCATCGTGACGGGCAACGTGATTGTGCCTTGGACTGGGACGAGGTGGTTGTCAAAACCATATACGGGGCCTTCTGCGGGGCTAAGATGCTGCTTAGTGAGTTTCATGCTTTCCAGGGTTGAGAGAAATAACACATCAACCGAGCTTCCGCTGTCGACCAAGATCCTTTTGACGTTGAAGCAGGGATCCCCGATCCCGACATGGATAACGAGGGGATCCTGGTTGGGCGTCTGCAGCCCTTCGAGGTCCTTGTCATCGAATGTGATGGTAATATCCTGATTTAGCTTCCTAGCTGATCCTCTGACTGAAAGTATCTGAGTCAGGGGCCCGACGATGGTCTCTATGTTGCCCACCATCGGCCTCCCCCCACCAGTTTCTTGCGGTGGGTTTTACTGGTTTCTTTCATGGTGTTGCGTTGGCTGGTTTTACGCTCGCCATTGTAGGAATCTCCCAAGGAGCCCTTGGCGGACGAGGCGCTCGATTTTATCTTTCAGCCCGGCACACTCTTCGGTGCTGTGACCAGGCGTGCGGTGGAACTCACAGTATCTTTTATGGTCAGCATTCGGGTTTGGTCGCGGTATTCTTGGCTGCTGGAATGCCGGATCATTTTGAATTGCGTACAGTATGTTAGTGCGGGTGTTATTCAGAGGGGTGTATTCTCGAAGCGGATGCCGCCCCCCAGTCCTCTCGGGGTTACGTCGACGGTTGTCACCACGACGCTCAGCCTGATGTCGCTCTTCTTGTCTTATGAGAGTTTGCTCTTCTCCTTTCTTCCTCTTTCGTCCACCTTCAAACTGCTGGCTGTGTGCTTCGATGGCCTCGTCGGCCGCTACCTGGGCTTCAACCTGGTGAACAAGATTTGGATAACTGGGTACAGTTTCCCTCATCAGTGCCGAATAAAAGCCGCTAGTACGGAGACCCCCAAGGAACACCCCTCTTAACAGCTCTGGGTCGACACCTGGGATCAGGCGAGCTTCTGCAGAGAACATGTGGAAGAAGTTTTTTAAGGACTCTGCTTCATTCTGGCGAATACCTGATAAGTGAGAAGGGTCGCAGACGATCCTCCGATTTGTTATAAACTGATCGACAAACTACCTTATCAGTTCCGTGAAGTTGGTGATGGTTCCTGCCCTTAATGAATAGAACCACGTTCGAGCCTGGCCTTTTAGAGTGGCTGGAAACACTTAGCAGAGCAACTGGTCTGGGGCATTGTAGATCCTCATAATGATGGTGAAGTGATTTACATGCTCATAATGTTCCCTATCTCGAAACATCGTCGAGCGCAGTTTGTTGACCACCCGGGCTCTCGACGAACCTGACACGACACGACCATGGACACGCCCGTGTCCTATGCCGTGTTCCCTGTCTCAACACATCGTCGAGCGAAAATCGTCGACTTCCCGGGCTCTCGACGAACCCGGCACGACACGGCCACGGAAACGCCCGTGTCCTAGGCCGTGTGACCCTTACTATGACCCAAACTTGGCTCTCGACGCTGCTCGTCCTTCTTTCGAATTTTGGGGCATTACAACTCTCTCCCCCTAAAAAGAATTTCGTCCCGAAATTACCAAAAAACAAAAAGAGGTACACAAAACTTAAATGATACCTGAATGGAAAAACTCTGGATACTCCTCCAGCATGGTTTGTTCTCGCTCCCAAGAGAGTTCCTCACGTCCGCAGTTGTCACATCGGACTTTCATGAGTTTCACCTCTTTTTTCCGCAACTGCCGAATTTCTGAATCCTCTATAGCAATTGGACGGACTCGCATCCTCAAGTCTTCCTCTATCGGCACTGATGCTGATTCGATCACCACACTAGCCTCTACCAAAGCTTTCCTCAAGACGGAGACATGAAAGACGTCGTGCAATCCACTCAGCTCTGCGGACAACGCTAATCGATACGCTGCTTCTCCCACCCGTTCAACAACCTCGAAAGGTCCCAAAAACCTTGGACTCAACTTCTTGAGTCGGCGAATTCGTGAAATGCCTTTTAACGGCTTGATCTTCAAATAGACCCAATCACCTGCCGCGAACTCCAACTTCCTGTGGCGAGCATTAAAATATTTTGCTTGCCGATCTTGAGCCGCCTTCATGCGCTCTTGAATGGTCCGTACCAACTCACAAGCACCAGCTACCACTTCTTTTCCCAATAGTTTGGTGTCTCCCGCCTCTGTCCACGACATCGGTGTTCGACACCGCCTCCCATACAAAGCTTCGTATGGCGCCATCTTTATACTTGCTTGGTAACTATTGTTATACGCGAACTCCACCATGAAGAGGTGATCCTCCCATTTCTTGCCGAAGTCAAGAACACACATCCTCAGCATATCTTATGAGATCATGGGGCTGGCCGCGGCCTGGCCGGCTGCAGCTGCCCGTCCGGCGACGACTAATCCACCGCCGGCGGCGGCGACGGCCTGCTGGCGGCGGCGGCCGGTGGTGGCGGCCGGCCGGTGGTTACCCCCCAATGGGGGTGGCTTTAGTGGAGAGATAGAGAGCGGGTCCCACCCCCCATGTTCTCCTCATCATGGGAGGTGGGGTTGACTAGTCAACCCCATGATCTCCCATTTTGGGGGGAGATCATTGGGGGAGCATGCATTATAAATGATGGTGTAACCCATCAAATATAATACATTAATACCCTTAGTTATTTTTATTATCTTATATACACTGTCGACAAAGTATTATACTTAATTTTAATTTTAAATATTTTTTATTTTTTATGTTTTTTAAATAATGTTTAGTTTTTTTTGTATTTCATTTATTTATATTGAATTATCTTAACAAAATTATATTTTATTAATTATTTGTAATTATATATATCATTCAAATTGTATTTATTAACATAGACAAGCTGTGATATATTATTTTTATTTGTACAAAAATATAGTGACGAGAAATAACAAATATATATGTTATTATTTTTACTATTGTTATATATAAATATATAATTATATATATTATTTATTTATTTAAAAGTAACGGTTGGACTCCGGTTAAATCTGTTGGACCGGTTCAATCTTGAACCTTTCCCACCGCCGATTCGATCTCCGGTCCGATTTTCAAAACGATCCGATTTTCAAAACGTTGGTGTAGATGGTATTTAAGTTTTATGAAATTTTTTGATTCTAAATTTAAACACATTTTTATTAAAATATAAATATATAATTTTATTAAAATAATATTAAATAAATAATTATTTTTGCTTTAATAAATATTTGATTTTAAAATAAATAAAGAATAATTTTATGTGCAAAAACATTTGACTACGTGCAAATCAGTTTATGTACAAACCAAAAAAACTTTATGTACACTTATTCAAAATTGATTTACACTTAACACAACTCTAAATTAAGGGTGATGTTATTAACAAACTCGATTTGACTTATAGCAAACTATTACTATTAATAAACCTTCAGATTTGAAAATAATTATTTTAAAATATTTTTGTTACTTGCAAATCATTATAAGAAATAAAATAAAATAAAATATTTTATTTAAAGACATGCATTCATTCAATATAAGCCGATACATATGCTAATATTACTGATGTGGTCTACTTAGAGGCATTGGTCGCACCGAAACCACCATCATCGTCGTCGTGTCAACCGCCATCACTGACGTCATGCCAACCTCAATCGCCGCCGCCGCGCCAATCGTCATCGCCGCTGCCGCCCCGATACCGTCATCACCGCCCCGAAACCGCCATCGTCGTTGCCGCGCCAGCCGTCATTGCGGTGAAAAATAATTAAGCTTGATGGGGTTTTCTTGAATTTTCCAAGTCATACCGGAAAGAGCTTCTGCCAAATGCACGGGCAAACAAACCCGGTCAGACGAACCGCGCGCAAAAAACCGCGCTCACCCAGAAGACCCAAAAAACTCCCGAGAAGGGGATAAAACTGCACCCCCCCCCCCCCCCCCCCCCCCCCCCCAACAAAGGAGCAATACCCAGATGTTGACCACCAGTCATTAACTGAACCTGCCCAGTCCAGTCCGCAATACCCTCATGTTGACCTCTGGTTATCAACTGAACATGCCCAGTCCGCAACAAAACTTACCGAATAAAATATTAATTAAGTTTATCAAACAAAATAATAATTAAGTTCACAAAATTTACGAGCGGAAATAACGAATGTAGCAGAATTGAATTAAGACTAGGGTTTGCTAGCTGCATAATTGAGTCTTTCAAAAAGAAGCAAGAAAAGCAAATTTTGGATGAAATTTAGGTTAATTAGATGTCAAATTAGATTTGACGGTAAGAGCGCTCTACATTAATCGCTATTTTTTTTAATAATGTAGTAAATTATAGAAACTTTTTTCTTTATTCCAAAATTTTTTAATTATATCTTTGATAATAGTTTAATGATATGTTGGTGGTACCGACTAGTGAGAGAAACAACTGACTAAACTATAAGCGTTGTGAATTTATTATTACTAATCACTCACTCTCTATCTAGCTCTCTTTCTCTCTCTCCCGCACTCCTTTCACCGAAGTCTCTCTCTCTCTCTCTCTCTCTCTCTCTCTCTCTCTCCAGCTATGCCAGCACTGTCTTCTTCCTCGCTCTTCTTCCTCCTCCACCTTCTCCTGCTAACTTCCGCCCGCGGACGAAGGCTTCTCCAGGACCCCTTCTTCCCGTCGGCCAACTCTTCGCCGCCGGCGGAACCCCCTGCCGTTCCCATCGGAAAATATCCATTCTCCTCCGATTCCCAACCTTTCTTCCCTCAATTCCCTTCCCCACCTCCGCCTCCCCCATCCGCTTCCAAACTTCCTACCTTCCCCGCTAATCTCTCCTCCCTCACATTCCCCAAATCCCCATCTGCTTCTCCACGAAGTCCGTTCACCACCAAGATCGCCGCCGTCATCATCTTACCCCTTTTTTCCCTTTGCCTCGTGTTCCTCTCCATTGCGTTCTTCCTCCACCGCCGCTCCCGCCGTAACACTAACTCAAGCATTCCCGAAAAGTCTCGCTTCTTCCCCCCTAACTACTCCTCCTCCGATGGCGGCGATCCAGTACCAGCCGTTATGGATGCGAATTCCCCCAGAGGAGGAGTTTCGCCGGAGCTCCGTCCGCTTCCGCCACTATCCAGGCAGTTCCGACAGCATTCTGACAATGCCGATGGACGGTGCTCCTCATCGGAGGAGTTTTACTCGCCTAGGGATTCGTCGGCGGGCCTGGGTTCGAGTACGCAAAAGGAATTCGATCCGCCGCCTGTGATTGAGGTATGTGAGTCGTTGGGGAGCGAGACACTAAGCACCACGCCGTCGTATCCATCCTCCGGTACAGAATCCCGTTCGCCGCAAGCGTCGTCTCGTTTTCTAGCTCTGAGCTCGGAGAAAATCACAGGGAAGTCGGCGAGCTCCGGATCTCATAGCGCTTTCAGTGATGCCCCATTTAGTCCACTGGAACTGACGCCGGCGACGCCTCCTAGTCCAGTAACTCCTTTGCCTCCGAAGAGAAGAAGCCTAATTTTGCTTCCTCAGCTTTCTCCTCCACCGGAGCAGAAATCTTATCAGGGATCCATCGGAGTAACGATTTCCTTCCCCAAGGAAGAAAACTCAGTGAATAATCTAGTCAATTCAAACTCCTTTGCTGAAAATCCTCGGTCTCCGGCGAGAAACGTCGCCGCTTCACTAAACACGTCGAAATCTACGCCGCCACCTCCACCTCCGCCTCCTCCGCTACCACGAGCCGGATATTGGGAGAGCAAATTAAGGCGAGCCCAACCTAATCGGCCAAATCTCGCGCCTCCAAATCCGATCGAATCCAACAATTCTACATCCACAGACATTCATTCAGAGAGGAGCGACGAGATCTCTCGGCCGAAGCTGAAGCCGCTGCACTGGGATAAAGTGAGAGCGAGCTCAGATCGAGCAATGGTGTGGGATCAGCTCAAATCGAGCTCGTTTCAGTAGGGATTTGAAGCTTTCTTCTCTTACATTTGTAGGAGAACTGATTCAGGAGTTCCTTCTTTGATTCTCATTTATGGATTTTTTGACAGGGTGAATGAAGAGATGATCGAGTCCTTGTTTGTTTGCAATGCGAAGAACAGCACATCAAGGGAGACAAACAAGTACCAGATACTTCCTTTGCCTAAACAAGAGAATACTGTCCTTGATCCCAAGAAATCTCAGAACATTGCCATATTGCTAAGAGCACTAAATGTCACCACAGAGGAGGTCTGTGAGGCCTTGTTGGAAGGTAACAATCAAAATTTTGTTTTTTTTTTACTTTATAATTATTAAAATACACTAAAATAGACTTGGGATCTGTTTGGGAGAGTGGTAGAGTTTTAGACCAAAACTCCATCAAAATCTTGCATGTGTGGTCAAAAATGAAATTTGGGTACACCTAAACTTAGTGGTCGTCAACACCTAGATCCCAAAAAGAGCCAAATAGACTTGGTGGTAGTGAACACCTAGACCCAAAAAAATGAAATTTGAGCCAAATAGACTTAGTGGTCGTGAACACCTAGATCCCAAAAAATGAAATTTGGGCCAAAAAAACTCTGTCACGAAAGTTCAAAATACGGGTAAACCGCTACCATTGCGTTTACCGCCACAGTTTCACGTTGTCACCGCTCAAAAAGCCACAACTGTCCGAAATGAAGCTTAACTCTTGGCTCAATGGGTTTGAGCAATGTTGTATCATGAATAACTTTGAACTCTCCTTTACTCATACTGGTAGTAAGTTTATGGTTCATTCTTTCTCCTGCTATTAGAAATCTGTGGCTCAATATTACTCATTGCGTCTAGATTTCATTTACCATTTGTATGCATCACCTTTAAAGTTGTGATCTTTTAGCAAAAATCATTGAGATTGCATGCATTAGAGCTCTCGGTAGATGTTTATTATGGAAAATCTTGATCTTAATAAATCACCATTTTATGCCGATTCCACATCTTTTCCTGAAGTGTTTGGTTCTAAAACTTGGACACTACTGTGGGTTGCCGAGCTACACTCTATTCAATTTTCCATGCTCAGTTTTTGAACATCATTATCTGTTTATGTTAGTTGTCTCTGCGACTGAAGTGCGTCTAATCGAATTGCTCAACTCTTTCTATTCTGGATCATAGTTCAATGCACAAAGTGGTTGATTTTGATATTGTTTATCACACTTGTACCTATGATGGAATACATGTAATCCGAAGGAATAGTTTGACTTGAAATCTCAAAGAACTTCAATGGTATATTAGGGCTTCTCATACGTGAGGCAGGCCCTCCCTGCAATGCGAGGCTTGATGAAGGGGTTGATGCATGTAGCTTGTTGTTGTACTGTGTAAAATGGCCTTCTGATGCAGGACAGGCGTCACACCTGCCTGCTACGCTGGAGTCCCACCAGGTGGCACACCCTGTAATTCACCAATGTGGTTTTATCAGGGCTGCTACCCATACACCCCAACCCATCTCTGGGTCGGCCACAACCACAGTAGGTTGTTAAGGCCGGGATTCGAACACCCGACCTCCTACATAAAGAGTTCTTAATTGAACTCCCATCACTAACATATAGTTATCAAATTTCATTTTTCCGTAGTTTCTGATGTTGGTCACATTTAGCAAACGTGAAAAAAATTATCTCTTGAGCAAGATTGGGAGATTGTGTGGGAAAGACTCCTTTCACTCTTCTTTTTGTTTTCCTTGCATTTCCCCAACATCACATCTATCATTTCAGAAAAATTTACCTCTTTTGTTTAATGTTGATATATTGCCTCTCTCTATTGTCTGATCATCTCAAACTTTTATATCCTGATATGCAAAAAGCCTCAAACAACATTTGATTAATGAATGTGTTATGGGTCCCCATCATCTCTTGCCGACTACACATATTTCATATACACATCTTTATGTATGTTATTTCGAGTGTTCGAGTCGAGTCGCAATTATGACTAATTAGAGTCGCCATGTTTTATTATTTCACACATCTATTTTTATTTTTAGGTATCAACACTCATGCCATTTTATTTTTGAGTTATGAATGAAATATGAATGTTCTATTCTTCTCTCAAGTGCTTTTATTCTCGCATTTTTAGGGTGTGGGTTGAGCTCGGCTCCCCTTTTATCTCCTCCTTCAGCGTCACCTTTGACGACATTACGGGCTAGGCTCGTAACAAAATGATTCACATATGACCCATTTAGTATAGGAGGGCAAAACTCTTAAACATCAAGTTTCCTTTTGATGTAACTATCAAATTTTCTTTAATTCCAAAGTTAGGGGTGTCTGTTAGCACCCCGGAGTAGTGTCCTCCCAAAAAGTTGCGAAGTAGGAGAAAATCTTGAGGTTTGCAAGGACAAATTGAACAATTTGTCGATGGTTGTGAGTTCGTTCGGGTTGTTACAAATGGTATCAAGGCGATTCACAAACCTAAGCCCTGCACCTTGGGAGTATATCTTGATCTCATTTGGGATAAAGTACTATACTATATGTAGAAAAATATCTCTTGAACCTATAGAAGTCACATCTAAAAGTTTATTTGCTTGATGAATGTTAATGACATTGGGATGTATAAAGCTAGGCATGAGGGCACAGATATCTAAGTAAATTGTAAGATTCCCGAAGTTTGGGCTTTTAAAGTTCGTGTTCCTTGTTCTAACATTATGGAGTTCTGCTTTTTCTATTGTCACTATAAAATATAAACTAATGCCTACACAATATCTCTCGAGAATATGAAGTTTTCATAAAAAAATCATCCAAGTTGTATATCACTTGGAACATTATTTGCGAATTAGATATTTTTCAAGAATTATGGATAATTTTATGCTAGAGTTCTTTGAGTGATTTGATAAGAGATTATTCTGAATCTGTTGGTGGGTTTGGCAGGGCAAATATAAGTGGATTCTAAGCATGCTTATTTTTTTTGGATGGACAAAATTGGAGCCATGAAATTAGGATTGGAGGTCATTTTTATTTGAATTAAAACCTCTTTTTGTTACTCGGCAGTTTCTACAAAAAAGGTAGTGACATTGTAACTCAATGGTTAGGAAGTGACCGTTGGCTGCTAACACAAGTCAGCTACGACAGAAGACCCTAAGAAAGTAGGCCGCGAGCGAGACTTGTCGCACAACAATCAAGAAGATTATGTTTAGACGGTCACAGGGAGCATGATGCTACGAGACCGAGTTGTAGATAGCTGCAACCACTAGGCCGAGTAACATTAGGACGGGCGACGGTAGGACAAGCCTTATAGGTCTGGGAGACAGTAAGGGTGATGCAACCTGTGGTGCATCGTTTTATTTTTATTTATTGTACCTGTATTTTTTTCTTTGTCACGCATGTCTTGGCTCTTAGTTGGGAGATTATGTTTTGTCGCGCACATTATTCGCGCTTTTGATGTAATTTTGTATCGCGCAATTTTTGTTGGCTCGTTGGTGTGACCGACCAACGAGACCCTAAATGCGTAGGTCTGGTAATTGGGCGATAGATTAGTTTAGGACAAACAAATTTAATGAACTATTTTAATGTTCCCTCCTTTTTGAAATTCTCCTTCACTTTGCATTTTAATAGCTGCCAATTAAAATCACCTATGTTTGATATCTGCCAATAGCAAAATTACCCTAATCTCTAGTTATATAAGAGAACCCGACTCCCTAGTAATAACCGGCTGGGTATAGAATTGATCGATCCTAATAATTATTAGGGTTTCGGTCGGTTTCTCCCCAGCGCACACCTCCGTCCGCTTCCCGTCCCGTTCTTGATCGATGAAGCCCGACACTGTCATTTCCTCCATCACCAACCACGCCGCCGACGCCGAAGCCTCTTTTGGGCACCGACGACCTTTCCTGCGGCCTCCATCGGCGGCCCCGACGGATCACGAGCTGTCCTCGCCATCCTGTGCCGCGACTTCCTCGGAAAACTTCGATTGCCTCCTTTTCCGGCGCTGGTACCACTTTAGAGCGCCGACACCCCTCCGACAACCTCCTCCACCGGGTCCAGCTGGCCCCCTCCTGTTGACGGAACTTCCAGCCGACAACCCTCCCTCGCCGAAACCAGTCTCCCAGCTTACATTGCACCTCCTGTGCATCCACCATAATTTCTGCAGTGCCAGAAATCCTTCCTCCTCTGTCAAGTCCGAGCCAAGCCAACCTTTTGTGAAGTCCCGAGCACCTACAACCTTCCTCTTCACCTTCCAGGAGACCCGTCAGCCGCGCCCACTCTACCCGGGGTATACCTTTCAATCTCCCGCTCTCAATCACTAGTTATTTTGTGATTGAATATTTTTAAATGAATGGTTAATTATGAAAAGCTTGCCTGATTAATTTCATCCCCTAATTATTGTATTTTCTGCGTGCTAATGACTCCACCTAATTTTTCGTGTCTGTGGAATTGAGTCTCATGATGTTCTTATGTTTGTGTGGTAATCTTGCGAGTGTTTGCGACGCTTAAAGTCGTTTTATTCGTTAGAAATATCCCGCGAAGTTTCCTCGCACTACAAATATTTTAAAAGATCTCATTTTTATTAGCTGTCAAAACTACCCACCTTGGTTTACATCAGTTTGGTGTGGCTGTGAGATATCTCACTCCTATCGTGGGATAGCCGAGTGCAGGTCGTTTTCAAATTTTAAGTTTAAGGGCTTTCCAGTTTATCCATGGAATCAAGAGTGGAACACCTAGAGGGAAATTTAGGAGATATGAGAAAGTGTATGGAAGAACTTATGACCACTGTCACTACACTTACTCTCTCTGTGAGAGACACAAACCAAGTCTTGTTAGGGTTGCGTACTACAGTTAACAACTTGGAAACACATTATCACTTAGGGGGTCCTGCTGCACAATCCCCTACTCCTCCTGCACGACCTCCTACACCTCCACCACCAGAACCCCAAATAGCAAATCAAGATAATAGGAATCCCCCTAGGTGAGATGTCAGTATTAAACTAGATGTTGGGGATTTTGAGGGCACACTAGAGCCTGAGGTGCGTCTTGATTGGTGCGAATGACTTGAGCAATTCCTCAGCTGGAAGCGCGCGCCTGCCCATCAGCAGGTGGAGTATGCTACCCTGAAGCTGAAGGTCCCCGCACTCACATGGTTGGGGCAAGTCGAGCGAATGCGATACACTATGGGACACTCACCTATCACCACCTGGGTTGAGTTCAAAGCTCAACTCAAGAGGAGGTACGTCCCCGCTAATTTCATTCAGACCTTGTATCGTAGGTATCATAACCTACGATAAGACAAACAAACTATTGATGAGTACACGAACGAGTTCCTGGTCCTCCAGTCACACTTAGATCTGAAGGAGGAAGACCACATGGTTGTGGCCCGTTATCTAAATGGGCTACAGTACGCGATACGAGACCAGTTAGAGCTACACGATTTTCGGGACCTGGGTGAGATCTCCAGTTAGGCACGCCGAGTGGAAGCTCTCCAGAAGAGGACATCTGGTCAGAGGTCTACTGATGGACCTAGGTCTACTGATAGACCCACTTTGAGCACCACCACTACTACACCCACATCTGCTTCTACTGGTTCCCTACCTCTAACCATTACTGGTGCCTCGACTCTACACCCTGGCCCATCCTGGGGTAAGGAACCCGTAGGAGCCCGACCCCACACTGGAGTGTTTCGATGCTTCAAGTGCATGAAGCCTGGACACAAATCTTCTGAGTTCCCATGACGCCAGTTCGTCGAAGTGATTGATTCCGCCACCGAAGGTGAACCTGAATATGTGGTCTTCCTTAGTGACCCCCGGCCTGAACCCCTCCCCGAGGCTGATAGCATCGTCGAGGTCGAGGGCGAGCAAGCAGAGCACCTAGTCTGTGTTCTTCAATCTAGTTTGGTTACCTCTGGCAAGGCTAGCTACTGAGCCTGATACTCGGAGAAAGGAAATTTTCCACACTATCGCCCACATTCTGGAGCATTTCTATTCCATTATTATTGATAGCGGCAGCATGGAAAACTACGTGTCTTAGCGTATGGTGGAGAAGTTAGGACTTGTGACGTGCCCCTTACAACAGTCGTACCACCTAGTCGGGGTTAGTAGTCCTTTGACTATCTTCATTACTCATCGTTGTCAGGTCGAGTTTTCTATCTGGGATGTTTATCGAGATTCGGTACTGTTAGAATAACTCATGTATTGGGCCCTTGTTTTAGGCCCATTTATGCTTTCTTCTCTTTCAGTCCCACATCTTGTATAAGATTTGTTCTCTCTCTCTTCCTCCTATATTTATGTATTCTCTCCTTGTATTTACATACTAAATCAATACATACAAGCTTTGAGCTTTCTCTACATGGTATCAGAGCCAGGTTACGATTCTCGCGGTCTCCTTTGTTCTGACCGCACCTATTGATCTCCTGCGGCCTGCCTCCCGCGGCCTCTCTCGCGGCCTGCCTCCCGCGGCCTGTCTCTCGCGACCTGTCTTCGCGAGTTGTTCGTCTCTATCCGCTTGCCTCTGCGGCTTGTCCCTCTCAGTTCGCAGCTGTTCCGCTACCTCCTGTTACTCTCCTTCTCCCGTGGATCCAGCCTTCCCCCCCTTGTTTTTTATAGCCTTTCCTCCTTCCTAATTCGTGGGGCCACCTTCTTTTCTGTCCGCAGTAGACTCCCTACTCGTCGCGGCCTGTCTTCAGTCCGCCACTTTGCTCTCCGCTTCTGCCTTCCCCAAATCCGCTTGTCTCTATACTCGCGGTTTGCTTCCTCAGTTCGCTGCTGTGATCCGTCTGACCGTGCGGGCTGTTCCTTTCTCACCCGCATCTTGGTCGCGGTCTCCTGCTCTTCTCCTCTCTGTCCGCGCGACTTGTCTTTGCCCGATGCGGACTTCTTCTCCCTGTCTGCTTCGCCTTTGGTCGTGGCCTCCTCCAGCCGCTTGTGTTTTTCACACATTGACCGGGTGGTCTCTGCTCTAGTCGCGCCGGCTATCTTCTCTTGTCGATTGTTCTTATCCGCCGGCCTCTCCCTCTCTTCTTGCGGACTGCTCCTGTCCGCAGCGGCCTGATTCCTGTGCTTTGACCGCTACTGTGTTCACCTAGACCGTGCAGACTCTCTTTCTTTCCGCATTAGGGTCGCGATCTGACTCATCGCTGGTGCCAGTGTGACCGAGCGAACTAGTTTTCCTTTCCGCTTTCTTGGTCGCGGTCTCCTGTCCTTCCCGCCGCGGCCTTGTCGTGCGGCCTCCTGCTCTTTCCGTGACGGTCTTCCTAGGTCGTCTGGTTCTGCGGCCTGTCTCTATGACTTCTTCTGGTAATTCTACGAGCTCGGCGGCCAGCCCGCCTACTGTCCACCCGGCTTGTCCGCCAGACCGCCCGGCATGTTCTGCCGAACTCCATGACGAGCTCCGGATCACAACAATATCTCTTTCCGACAAGAAAAACTTTATTTCATGGGTGCATTCAGTTCGGCGGGTTTTTCAGGCTAAGGGACTTCTGCCCCACCTTACTCAGGCACCTCCTCCCCTTACAGATGATTGGCTCTGAAATGACGGACGCGTTCAGACTTGGATTATGAATTCCTTGGATGGTGAGCCTTATAAAATGGCTATGTACCACGACACCGTCAAGACTATGTGGGATGAGCTACAATGCTTGTACTCCGGCCGCGACAGCCTTCAACATTTTTACGACATCCTCACTGACCTCTTCACTCTCGACACTGGTGGCGCTTCAGATATGACCTCGTTTGTCGATCGGGCTAAAACTATTGCTGAAGTCTGGATCCAGCATCAGCCGCCCACCAATGATCATGCTGCTCAGCGAGCTCAGAAGGAAGCTGCTTGCATTGCCATCATCATGGCCCGCCTTCCATCTCATCTACAGAGTCTTCGTGCTCAGGTCCTGGCTGCTCCCACCACACCATCTTTCTCTGATGTCTGCTCCATGATTCTCCGGGTCTCCCATCCTCGAGATCCTCCTGCTCCTCCACCGGCTCTTCTTCAGCAGGCCCCTCCGCTCTTACCATCCCCTCCCACTTCTGCTCGGGGGGGGGGGGGGGGGGGGGGGGGGACGTTCGGGCTCGCGGGGCCGTGGTCGTGGTAGCCGCGACCGGCCAAAGTGCTCCTTCTGCAGGAAAGATGGTCATCTTGAGGCGACATGCTATAAGAAAATCGGCTATCCCCCTCGCCCGACTGCTTCTGTTGTTACTGAAGTCAGTTCTCCTGATCTTGAGACCGTCCGTCTTCAGCTCCAGCATCTCCAGGGCCTGCTCAACCCACCCTCGGCCTCCGTCGCCTCCGTCTCCAACACAAGTACTGCTTGTCTCTCCACCAGCCCGTGCTGGATTGTGGACTCTGGTGCCACTCATCACATTACTTCGCAACGGCCTGCAAAGTACTCAGACTCTCCTTATCCAAAGTCTATCACTGTGGCTAATGGGGCGCTGGTTCCTGTCTCTGGCTCGGCCGATCTTTCTCTCAACCAGTCCATCCCCCTTCGCCCGGCTCTTCATGTTCCGAGTTCACCCTTTAATTTACTATCTGTGGGGCGTCTTACAAGTGATCTGGATTGTTCTATTATATTCACTTCTTCTTCTTTTGTTATACAGTATCGGCGGACGCGGACTACCATTGGTAGAGGCCAGCTGCGGAACGGGCTCTACCTTCTCGATGACTCTCCCACCATTCTGTCTTCCGTCTCCTCCACTGCATGACATCGCCGACTTGGTCATGCCCCTCTACCAGTACTCCAGCGGGCTCTTCCAGATATTTCTTTTACTTATTTTCAGTGTGACTCATGTATCCTCGGCAAACAGCCGCGTTCTTCTTTTCCTTTACATTGTACTCGGAGTGCAGCTCCCTTTGATCTCGTTCATTCGGATGTATGGGGTCCATTTAGGATTCCCAGTATCTGTGATTTTCGTTATTTTATCACGTTTATTGATGATCACTCTCGCACTACGTGTCTCTACTTACTCCGTGAACGCTCCGAACTTCCCCGGGTTTTTCGGGCATTTGTCCTCGAGACCCGGACGCAATTCCACACCACTCTCAAAACCCTCCGTACTGACAATGCTCGTGAGTACACCAGCCACGACTTTACCACTTTGTGTTCGGAATACGAGATTCTACATCAAACCGCTTGCGCTTACACGCCCCAGCAAAATGGGATTGCCGAACGAAAGAACCACCATTTACTCGATGTCGCCCGCTCCCTCATGCTTCAAATGCATGTTCCCAAGGCATACTGGAACTTTGCGGTTTCCACTGCCTGCTTTCTCATCAACCGCCTCCCCTCTGTCCTCAATTATGCTACTCCGTTTAGCATATTGTTTCTCTCCACTCCGGCTTTCCCTCTCCCGCCCCATATCTTCGGCAGCACCTGCTATGTCCACCGCCTCGGGCCCTCCTCGGATAAATTGGATCCCAGGGCGGTGAAACACATCTTTGTCGGCTACTCACGCACCCAGAAGGGCTATGTCTGTTACTCACCCGCTACTCGCAAGATCACCGTTTCTGCTGACGTTACCTTCCGGGAAGAACAACCGTTTTTCCCTGCTCCGTTACCTGCTGCGCTCCCACCGACTCATCTCCCGCCATCTTTACCACGCCCCGTTATTCCCGCTACTACACCACATTCGCCCGTTTCTCCTGCCCCCGCTCCTGCTACCACCAAACCACCCGTTATCCGTGTCTACACTCGTCGCCCTCCCAGTTCTGTTGCCCCTCTGCAACCGACCTCCACCACAGATACTTTACGTCCTTCTGATCAGATAACGTCTTCCACTGCCCATCCTCTAGAAGCTTACGTCTCTCTTCATCGTCTCTCTCCTCCTCTGCACACATTTGCTACTTATCTTTCTTCGATTGTTGTTCCTAACTCTGTGCAGGAGGCGCTTCAACATCCCGGCTGGCGGGCAGCCATGGAGGAGGAAATGTGTGCCCTCTGGGCTAACCAGACCTGGACCATTGTACCCCTTCCTCCGGGTCAGAAACCGGTTGGGTGCAAGTGGGTCTTTGTCATCAAACATGCTGCTGATGGGACGATTGACTGTCTGAAGGCTCGTCTTGTGGTTCGCGGCTTCACCCAGCAACAGGGGCTCGACTATGAGGAAATTTTCTCTCCAGTCGCCAAGCTCAATACCATTCGAGTCCTCATCTCTGTCGCTGTTCATCGCCAGTGGCCCCTCTTTCAACTCGATATCAAGAATGTCTTCTTAAATGAGGATCTCTAGGAGACGGTCTACATGCAACTACCGCCCGGGTTTGAGACCACGGGGGAGTCTCAGGTCTGCCGCATTCTTAAGGCTCTGTATGGTCTCAAACAATCTCCACGAGCCTGGTTTGACAAATTCAGTAAGGTCCTTCGTGATATCGGTTTTACTCGAAGCTTGTCCGACTTCTCGCTGTTCACTCGTCACCGATCAACAGGGACGGTCCTTCTATTAGTATATGTTGACGACATCATCATTACAGGAGATGACTCACAAGAGATACATGTCGTCAAAGTGCATCTAAACTCGGTCTTCCACACAAAGGACCTGGGAACTCTACGATACTTTCTGGGTCTTGAGGTTGTCAGGCGACCGGACGAGCTTATTCTATCCCATCGAAAGTACTGTATTGATCTTCTTCATGATGCTGGTCTTTTAGGGTGTAAGCCAAGTGATACCCCCATGGATGTAAACCACAAGTTATGTGCTCAGGCATCTGACTCCGATCTACTTCTCCAGAATCCTGAATATTATCGACGACTAGTTGGGAAATTGATCTATCTCACGGTTACCATACCAGATATTTCCTTTGCTGTTGGTCTTGTCAGTCGATACATGCACTCTCCTCGTAAATCTCATCTTCAGACTGTTGAACGTATTCTCAGGTACCTAAAAACAGCCCCGGGTCAAGGACTTGTTTACCGGACTTCCTCGTCTGCTCCAACCTTAGTGACATACTCTGATGCAGATTATGCTGACTCTCTTGATGACCGACGATCTACTAGTGGTTTATGCACATACTTTGGGGACCATTTGGTTACATGACGAAGCAAGAAACAAGCGGTCGTTGCTCGATCATCAGCTGAGGCAGAATACCGGGCAATGACATCTGTTGTATCAGAACAGACGTGGCTTGAAAGTCTCCTCACTGATCTGGGTGTCAAATTACCTTCTCCGGCTCTTCTTCTTTGTGATAGCCAAGCGGCTATACATATCGCCAAGAATCCAGTTTTCCACGAAAGAACGAAGCACATTGAAGTCGATTGTCACTTCTTTCGAGAGAAAGTTCAAATGAAGAAGCTCGATCTCAAGCATGTTCCAGGGACGGAACAAGTTGCGGATGTCCTCACAAAGGCTCTTCCCAAGGCATCCTTCTATCAATGTCTGTCCAAGCTTGGTGCATACGATTTGTACACTCTAGCTTGCGGGGGAGTGTTAGAATAACTCATGTATTAAGCCCTTGTTTTAGGCCCATTTATGCTTTCATCTCTTTTAGTCCCACATCTTGTATAGGATTTGTTCTCTCTCTCTTCCTCTTATATTTTTGTATTCTCTCTGTGTATTTACATACTAAATCAATACATACAAGCTTTGAGCTTTCTCTACAGGTACTATGCGACATCGCCCCCATCGATGTATGCCACATACTTCTAGAACGACCATGGCAGTATGACTGACATGTCCTGCATGATGGTGTGAGGAACTCTCATTCTTTTGATCGTCTTGGGTACATAATTATTCTTCTTTCCTAGAAGAATGGTCCTATTCCTAGAGCACCTGGGAGGACCTCACCAACATCTGATTCGTCGTCCTTAGTCTCCACTACACCACTCCTATTTAGTGTTACGCTTCAACCTGGGCCCTCGCTCCAGGAAGTGGCGTCTGATTCTCGAGAGTAATCTATCTTGGGTGCTCTGGAAAAACTACATTTTATTGACTTCGTACTTGACGAGCACGCGTTTAGTCCGCATCGTTTTTCCTTGGTGGCAGTCGAGCACATTGAGGCACCTCATCTCGATTGTTTGATGTTTGAGATTTTTAGGTCGAGCCGGACAAGGAGAGTTGAGATGACCCGTAGGTTTTATACTCCTCGTCGGGACACCCGTTTTCATGGGTTTTTGTGGAAGATCATGATCCATAGATTTGGGATCTGTTTAAAATATTGTGACTCGAGTGGAATTTCATCGGGTGAAATCAAAGCGATGGACGAACCTGGTCTAGCGGACGATTGTGAATGTATACCAAGCAAGAGTGTGTTGCGTCATGAGTTACTGGTTCCACGGCTTGCTTCAATTTGTTTTTTGTTTTTTCACCCACCACTTGTTTGCTACACACACCGCCTCTGTCATCCTCTGAAAGCTCTAATAATTACTATTTCTTTAAATATTTTGCATGAAATTTGGCTGATGAATTGCGAGTTTTTGGGGATGACAGTTTACTTCCAGGTTTTAGGTCGCATCTACGACACCAGCAGGACACCCATGCAGCTTCTCTCTAACCACCGTCTTGGGCTTGATAGTGATTGGTTGCATTGCATTCTCGACGGAGTCGAGTTTTTTCAACCCAGGGGGAATTGATGCAACCCGTGGTGCATCGTTTTGTTTTTATTAATTGTACCTGTAATTTTTCTTTGTCACGCATGTTTTCGCGCTTAGTTGAGAGATTATGTTTTGTCGCGCACGTTATTAACGCTTTTGATGTTATTTTGTATCGCGCAATTTTTGTTGGCTCATTGATGTGACAGGCCAATAAGACCCGAAATGCATAGGTCTGGTAATAAGGCGATAAATTAGTTTAGGGCAAACAAATTTAATTATCCAAATAATTATTAAGGTTTTGATCGGTTTTTCCCCAGCGCACACCTCCGTCCGCTTCCCGTCCCGTTCTTGCTTGACGAAGCCCAATGCCGCCATTTCCTCCATCGCCAACCACGCCACCAACGCCGGAGCCTCTTCTGGGCACCGGTGACCTCTCTAGCGACCTCTATCGGCGGCCCCGACAGATGCTGTCCTCGTCGTCCTGTGCTGCGACTTCCTCGGAAAGCTTCAATTGCCTCCTTTTCTGGCGCCGGTACCACTTTAGAGCGCCGACACCCCTCCGGCAACCTCCTCCACCAGGTCCAGCCGACCTTCTCCTGTCGAGGGAACTTCCAACCGACAACCCTCTCCTGTCGAAACCAGTCGCCCAACTTACATTGCACCTCCTGTGCAGCCACCATAATTTATGCCGGGCCAGAAATCCTTCCTCCTCTGTCAAGTCCCGAGCCAAGCCAACCTTTTGTGAAGTCCCGAGCACCTACAACCTTCCTCTTCACCTTCCAGGAGACCTGTCAGCCGCGCCCACTTTACCTGTGGTATACCTTTCAATCTCCCGCTCTCAATCACTAGTTATTTTGTGCTTGAAAATTTTTAAATGAATGGTTAATTATGAAGAGCTTGCCCGATTAATTTCATCCCCTAATTATTGTATTTTCTACGTGCTAATGATTCCACCTAATTTTCGGTGCTTGTGGAATTGAGTCGCATGACGTTCTTATGTTTGTGTGGTAGTCATGCGAGTGTTTGCGACACTTAGGGTCATTTTATTCGTTAGAAATATCCCGCGAAGTTTCCTCGCGCGACAATTATTTTAAAAGATCTCATTTTTATTAGCTGTCAAAACTACCCCCCACCTTGATTTACATCAAAGGGGCAACAATCTTTTTTATGTTCGGGCAACGAACATCTTCTTTCTCGGGAAATGTGGATTGTTTTCTCGAGATTCGACCACCTTGGTCTTTGAGTAGATTGATTGTCACTCATTAACTTATTTTTGTTGAATTACTCTGATATTGTGTTGAGCGGAAAAAATTTTCTAGCGAGATTGGGGGACACACTTGAGAGTAGGGGTGGGCATAAGGCCTGACAGCCCCAGGCTGGGCCCGGGCCTGCCAGGCCCGAGCCTTTTCAAAAAAGCCTGGGCCCGGGCCTGGTCTTTGTCAGGCCCGGGCCGGGCTCAGGCCTCGTCCTCAGGAGGAGGCCTGCCTAGGCCTTGTAGGTCGGGCCAGGCCCAGGCCGGGCCTCGGTCTGGCCCAGCTAAATAAAATATATAATTATTTTAATAAAATATTTATTTTTAAAATAAAATTAATATTTTTTATTTAGGCCAAAATTTTTAAAAAAACAATTACATTATTATTTAAAAAAACCATTACAAATTTACAATAAACTCAAAAATTTTTATAATAAAATTTAAAAAATACAAATCTAAAAATACAAAAAAATTACACTTAAGAAAAATACAATACTCGAAGTCTCAATCACTCGAAACCCGAAGGTGTCGTTCAAGTTTGACCTTCACTGACCAAATTTAGGCCGATTAGCTCGTCTTCAACCTCGGACGAGCTATCTTTGATCGATGCGACGTGTTGTCTCCTCTTCATAGCATCCAGCTGTTCCTTATAACATATGCAAATTTTCAAAGACTCGTCGCTCAGACGGCTCTTTTGCTCGTTCAGAATCCTGCCACTTAAAGAAAAACGCAGACTACGAAGCTACTGTACTTGCTTGGATTGTTAGTAAATCTCGGGTCATAAAGGTCATAACATGATACGTATTAACTTTATTTTTCCACCATTCTAAAATATTAAAATTTTCTATTTCATTTGAACTCATAAAATCTTGAAATTGTGTTTTCGTATATAATCCTAATTCATTTAAAGTACTTGATGTTCTTTGTTTTTTGCGGGCTGCTAATTCTAAAATTTTATTTTTAAAACTATCTTTTGTTTTATGTTGTGTGTTTTCTTCTCTAGATCGCGATTCATATAGATAATCGTAATAATTATAAAATTCGGTAAAATCATTATTAAATTTTGAAACGCTTTCATTATCATAATACCTAAATTTTGACGTTCTTTGTTTGATTTAAATTCAAATTACTATTTATTTCTTGTATAAGATTATCTACGTCATCTACACTTATTAAAGGATTTAAAACTGCGGCACATGAAAATATAACAGACATTTCTCTATAATATTTTAAAAAAATTTCTTCCATTATTTTAATTAACAGACGCCAACTTTCATATTTTTTATAAACACTAAATTTTTCTGCAATTAATACAAAATTTTTGATAACCAGTGGACTCGTCGGATAATAAACGTCGGATAAAATAGTTGTTAATCTATAAAAAACTTCTAGCAAATCCATATAACTTTCAATCACATCCCAATCAGAATCTTAAAGATCATGCATTTCAGACATACTATAAAATTTCATTAGTTGTGTTTTTTGTCGCACGACTCGTTTTAACATTTTATAGGTTGAATTCAATCTTATAGGCATATCAAATTCAGCTTTTAAAAATTTATGATCTTGTGCAGTTACAAATTTTTTAAAATCTTGTTTTCGTTTTTTAGAACTGTAAATGTATTTTAACATAATACGAATTTTATTAATATAAGATTTTATATATGTTAAACTATCCTCCACAACTATATTTAAAACATGACATACACAACGAGTATGAAAAAAAATTCCATTTAATATTGGTTTCAAATCTCGTTTTAAATACTCGATTTCTACCGTATTATTAGTAGCATTATCGAAAGAAATACTAATAATTTTATTTTTAATTTTAAATTCACGAATACATTTAGTAATTACGTGATAAATAGCTTGACCTGTATGTGGATATTCAAAACATTCAAATCATATAATACGTTTATTTAGCTCCCACGAATCGGAATCGATCCAATGCCACGTAATACATATATACGATAATTCTGCTTTAATATTGCTAGTCCAGACATCACTCGTTAGACTAACTCTACCGTCGAAAGTTTCAAAATAATTAATTAAATATTATTTTGATTGTAAATAATCTTTATATTCATCACGCTTAAGTGTAGATCTACTTATCTGCTGATATTTTGGTTGAAGTTCTGCATGTATGTAGTATTTCTCGTTCTCATTGTCGTAGTGTCCGAACGGTAATCCTCGTTTGATGACGTTCTCTATTTGCAGCTCTCGTTGATGCATTTGATTGTATGTCCAAATTTGCCCGCCTGCCGCAATTTGTGCTTGACTTGTCTCCGGGGCTTGTTTAGCCAGACACGATTTGATATGTCGCGCGAGCGTCGAATTCCCGCTAACGGTCAAAAGTTTGGAGCAGTGTTTGCACTTCGCCTTAAATTCTGCGCCCACACGCACTTTTTCAAAGTGCTCCCAGACTGGAGCCGTGTTCTTGTGCTCCACAATTTCATGCGTGACGGATGTCGAGGACACTGACATCGAAGAGAAAGACGACATCAAAGAGGAAGAAAAATTTGGGAAGTAAGAGAGAGAGAGTATGAGAGAGAGTGAGTATGAGAGAGAATTTTTGGAATTTCGGATGAGGGGGGGGGGGGGGGTAGAGGTAAGGGGTTATATATATATAATTTAAAATAATTTAAATTTTTTTTAAAAAAAATTTAATAAAAAGCAGCCTAAGCAGCAAATACGCTGCCGTTTTTCCTGGCAGAAATGTCATTTCCTAGCAAGGTGCCAGGAAATCCGAGCATAAATGGCTCTTTTTAAAGAGTCGTTAATGCTCTTAACGACTCTTTTTAAAGAGCCGTTAAGGGGCTTGGGCCAGGCTTTTTCAAGTCTGGCCCAGTCTTTGCCCGGCCTGGTCCCAGACCCTGCTAAAGCCCGGGTTTTGCCCGGGCTGGGCACCAGGTCGGGCTACAAGCTGAAAACTCGGTCTGGTTAGGCCTTCAAATTCGGCCTGGCCTGGATCGGGCCTGCCCGGGCCTGCCCGGGCCTGGGCCTTTCAGCCTTTTTCCAGGCCGGGCCTAGGCCGGCCCGACAGGCCCGGTTTTTATGCCCACCTCTACTTGAGAGTATATCTTCTACTGGTGCTCATCCTGATTATATCGGAGTTTCTAATCTTCTAGCAACCATGAATGTAGATATTTTTTATTGAATCACATAAATTTATCTTTCCTGATTTACTTTTATTGCAGTGTTTATTCTCTCATGCAGGATATCTACATTTGGTCCCTTGTTTGATTAATTTCCCAATAACTTGTACCAAAATTGTTGTGATTACTTTCAAATTAGCAACTAATATTTGCTCT
The DNA here is from genome assembly GCA_039583875.1 of Platanthera guangdongensis. NCBI lineage: Eukaryota > Viridiplantae > Streptophyta > Magnoliopsida > Asparagales > Orchidaceae > Platanthera > Platanthera guangdongensis. The sequence goes on from CM077166.1 coordinate 38,711,892, forward strand.
CGTGTTTAATTCGTTGTACAAAAATCTACGCGAACAATATGCAAAAATACATAGAAAAACTGGAGAAAACAGAAGGAAAACAGCGGCAAACCTCCGGCCATTCTCATTTTTTGCACTGCAAAAATTCTGTGCTCCACTACGTATTTGGTGCTTCTAAGTCCTCAAACAATCTCTGTAGATGATGTAGATCCATATGAATGATTAGAAGTAGGGACCAAGCATCCCTCCATAGGTATATATATAGATACCACTTCGTGAGCACTGAGCAGTCACGCCGAAAAGATTATATTGACCACTCAGGCTTCGTTTGGCATGGCGGTGGCGTTCGTGAGTGCAGTGGTTATGAATTGTCGTTTTTGAACAACCAACCTCATATAAGGAATTTGATCCACTTTTATATTCAAAAGTAGTTTTATTGTTTTGATGGGGGTCATAACCTTTGTCATGCCAAACATGCATTCGTATTCTGTGACGGTGACATTTTTGTCCAAACTCACCCGTGCAAAAAATACATGCCAAATGGAGCCTTAATCTTCGAAGCTAATAAATTAATAAATTATAAATTATTTGAACATTATTCTCTCATAATCTGTTGCTGATCACATAGAAATGGGTGATTTTTGTAAGCAGGTGATACTGGGAGCTTGGGAGGTGAACTTTTGGAGAACCTCCTGAAGATGGCCCCCAGCAGAGAGGAAGAGGACAAACTGAGAGGACACACTGATGATTCCCCAATCAAGCTTGGCCCAGCTGAGAAGTTTCTCAAGGCATTGCTTGATGTTCCTTTTGCATTCAAGAGAGTGGATGCTATGCTTTACATCAAAAATTTTGATTCTGAAGTCAATTACCTCAAGAAGTCTTTTGAAACACTTGAAGTAAGTCTTCTCTTTCTCATTAGTTATATTTTTGAAACTCTATTTATGGTAAATTTGTGTGTGTTGGATGTTCAGTCCCTCATTAAAAACCTCATATCATGTTGTGCACTTTATATATATATTTTCACAAATTAGTTTAGGATTGGCTTGCAGCCCTCTCCTGTTGTGCACTATATATATATATTTTCACAAATTAGTTTAGGATTGGCTTGCAGCCCTCTCCCGTCCCACGTGTGCGGAGTGCCTTGTTACATCATGTAGGGTACGTCTTGTTCGCGAGTCACTGCATACGAGAGGCTCAGATATTTAATCTCACATTGAAAACCTCATATCATGCTGTGCTTTACATATATTCTCACCAATTATTTTTAGGAATGGCTTGCAGCCCTCTCTTGTCCCTCGCGTACCATGTGCCTTGTTCGCGAGTTCCTGCATATGAGGGGTTCCTCAGATATTTAGTCCCCCATTGAAAACCTCATATCATGTTGTGTATTATATATATAAGGGATTGGCTTACATCCCTTTCTTGTCCTTCGTGTACCATGTTCCATCATGTAGGGTGTGTGTGATGCAGGGTCAGAAGTCCACTTGCCTGCCACCTCGGGACCAGGAGTCCACCTGCCCAGGGGTCCCACCGGGAGTCCACCCGGTAGACTTTATCAGGTCCGCGACCCATCCCCGACTCCACCACAGGGCCAATAGGTTGTTGAGGTCGGGGCTCGATCACGCGTCTATCGGCCCTGTGGTGGAGCCGGGGATGGGTTGGGATGTACTGTGTACAGTCCAACCCATTGAAAACCTCATATCATGCTGTGCTTTATATATATTCTCACCAATTAGTTTTAGGATTGGCTTGCAGCCCTCTCTTGTCCCTCGCATACCATGTGCCCTGTTCGCGAGTTCCTTGTACCATGTGCCTTGTTCGCGAGTTCCTGCATATGAGGGGTTCCTCAGATATTTAGTCCCACATTGAAAACCTCATATCATGTTGTGTATTATATATATAAGGGATTGGCTTACATCCCTTTCTTGTCCTTCGTGTACCATGTTCCATCATGTAGGGTGTGTGTGTTATGTAGGGTCAGAAGTCCACTTGCTTGCCACCCCTGGACCAGGAGTCCACCTGCCCAGGGGTCCCACCGGGAGTCCACCCGATAGACTTTATCAGGTCCGCGACCCATCCCCTACTCCACCACAGGGCCGATAGGTTGTTGAGGTCGGGGCTCGATCACTGCGTCTATGGGCCCTGTGGTGGAGCCGGGGATGGGTTGGGGTGTACCATGTATAGTCCACGAACCTGGTAAGGTCTATCGGGTGGACTCCTGGTTGGACCCCTTGGCAGGTGGAGTCCTAGTCCCGGAGTGGTAGGTAGGTGGACTCCTGGCCCTGCATCACTGGGTCTTATTCACGAGTTCCTGCATTTGAGGGGCTTGTCCGATATTTAGTCCCACATTGAAAATCTTATAGTTTGTTATTTATATTTATTATTGGGCATCTTCCCCTAGCATTAATTAATTTTGGGTTGGATGTTTGAGTTTTAATAATACAAAAATAAAGGAATTTAAAACTGACTCAAAATCATGAACCACCAGAATAGTAAAAAAAACACTAAATATAATCCCATTTGTCTTCAACAATGGACATACATCACCCTATCGAGATATAGGAATGAAAAATTTCATATTTCAATGAAATTTATAAGATTTCATAGGTTTGGTAATATGTGCGCCTCGTTTTGTTGGGTAGTTATTGCCTTCTAGGTCGTCCAACATATGGAACTATTGTTCAGATTCTAGCACTGTAATGAAAAACTCCTGTAATTTTGTGCACATAAAATAAATCATCGGCCCTTCACACTTATAATCAACCCGTTTTAAGTTTTACGCTCTAACATGATATCAACTCTAGTTTTGGTTTGTAGGCCGAACAACTCACTCTCACGTCACCCAATTAAAAAGTAAAAATTCACATGCTAGAAGTTTAAGTCCCTATACATGAGGATTTTGTTGTAAATTTAGTCTCATCGTAGCGAGAAACTTATGTAATTGTGTGCACTTAATATAGATCGTGTGCCCCTTCCGCCCATTACTCGTGGGTTGGATACAGAGATTATTTGTGCTATTTGCCTAATCCATATCCATACTATATCGAAAGGGAAAAAAATATGGGGCAATCATAGGTCTTGAAATAATACCATCAATTTAATCTGAACCATTCAATTTGAATTCTTCTGATCCAACGAAATGTGCAGTTCATCATACAAAAAATTGTTTACAAAGACCACAACACACTACCTAGTAATAATATTCCATCGTTACTCGAGCAACGATCAGATATTGCCGGGACCCGTGCACGGCCACTAATATTATAGGGTGATGTTATTAGCAATCCTACGGCAGCTATTCATAGTCCTAAAACACCTAAAACATCTATTCGCAGTCCTAAACACACTTAAATTCATTGGACTTCGAATATGAATGGACTACGTTTAGTCATTATATGACTGCTTATAACATTGCCCATTATATATATTGAGTTAAACTTGTTCAAGCTCCAGAAGCAGAGGTAACCTGTAGTGTATCTCAGGCGGCCTGCGAAGAGCTAAGGAGCAGCAGATTATTCTTGAAGCTGCTGGAGGCAGTCCTGAAGACCGGCAACCGCATGAACGTCGGGACCAATCGCGGCGACGCCCGATCCTTCAAGCTGGACACCCTCCTCAAACTCGCCGACGTCAAGGGCGCCGATGGTAAGACTACCCTTCTCCATTTCGTCGTCCAGGAGGTGATCAGAGCCGAGGGTTCCCGGCTCTCCTATTCCGGCCCCCCGTCGTCCTCCAAAACCCAACCGAACACCCTCCACGACGAACTCGAGTGCCGGAAGCTCGGCCTCCAGGTCGTCGCCGGCCTCGCCGGCGAGCTCACCAATGTGAAGAAATCCGCCTCGATGGACTCCGAGGTTCTCAGCAGCTACGTGTCGAAGCTCGCCGGTGGGATCGGTAAAATTGGGGATGTATTGAGGCTGAAAGAAGAGGAATTGTCGTCATCAAGATCGGGATTCCATGAGGCGGCGAGCGGATTCATGAAGAAGGCGGAGGACGAGATCATAAGGATCCAGGCGCAGGAGAGCGTGGCGTTGTCGTTGGTGAAGGAGATCACCGAATACTTCCACGGCAATTCGGCCAAAGAAGAAGCCCATCCTTTCAGGATTTTCATGGTGGTGAGGGACTTCTTAAGCATTCTGGATCAGGTGTGCAGGGAGGTTGGAAAGATAACGGATCGGACCATTGCCAGCTCGACACGTCAGTTTCCGGTGCCGGTAAACCCAACGCTGCCGTCGCTGTTTCCGAAACTCAGGGCTTTGAGGCCGGAGAGCTCCGACGATGAGAGTTCGGCTTCTTCATCATTGTGATCTGAAATTTACTGGTTATTTATATAGATATATATTTATAATTTTGGGGGCTGTAAAATGAATGGAAGGATGATGAATTTTTTTATTATGGTAATAATATATTTATGTAGAGGGTAGAAATAAAAATTCACATGTGAATGAAAAATAAGGTGAGGAAATGAGGTGTAGTGTATGTAGGACTGTTATGTACATTTGCTCGCAGCTTTTTTTTATTACATTCTTGTGAAATATCTATACTATTCTATAAATAAGAAATCCTCTTTGGTGCAACATTGGACTTTCCAATTTCGCCCTTGCACCAAAGGGTGATTCACCCTTATGCCATGGAAATTGCGGCTGGGCCGGGCGGGTTGGTGCTGGCTTCGCGCGGGTGGGCGGGCGAAGCCCGACCCGGTGGGCTGGGGCCAACTTCGGGCGGGTGGGCGGGTGGGCGGGCAAAGCCCGCCGTGGGCGGCTGGGTACTGTCGCGCTTGGCCGTAGGGGCGGAGCCCCGTGTCGGGCACTTGTATTTATATAAGCTGCAATTTTTAAAAGTTTGTATATTACCAAAATTTTCAGTAAAGTTAGCATAATTATATGTTGCACCCCTCTTATTATTGAAATTGCAAAAACCTCTCTTGAATATTACAGAAGATAAGGGGTATTTTGTGTATGGATGTTATGAAATGTGAACTTTGGGGAAGATAAATGTGATGTTTTGTAACATTTAGGGGAGATTTTCTAATTCAACAATAAGAGGGGTGCAATTTGTAAATTTTCAAACTTAAAGGTAGAGGTCCCAGTAAATGGCCCTATCTATATATAGGGTAGGTCATGAGGATCTCCCTCTAAGTTCGTAAAGTTTAGGAAGATTTTGGAATTTAAAAAAGATGGAGGGGTGCACAACATGTAATTATGCTAACTCTCAAGGGTAGGCTTAGGCAATTAATAGTATAAGAAAACTATAGTAGAGTTTGCTGAGCCTAACAAATCTCTTGCATAACTTAAATAAAAATAATAACATTTTATTATAAGTCAGGCATTTGTTCCCCCATGAGTCTATGACCGCACGGCAAGCGCACATGGAGAGGATCATGAGGCGCGCTGTGTAGTCGCGGAAGGCCATTTTGGATGAAGATTATGGCTTCGTTTGGCAGGGCAGATATGTGTCGGTCACGCATACCTCACTGCACGGCCGCCTCCGTGCATTTCAAGAATGTGCGCGGTTGGGCGGTGGGGCTCTGCCCCGCCGCGGGATTTCTCCAGAAATCAACCGTACCGCGGGAACCGCGGCGGTGGTCGGGCGCTGCGGTGATTTCCACGGAAGTCCCACTGCCCTGCCAAACTAAGCCTATGTCAACTCTGCCGACGAAAGGACCCTGTTAATTTTTGCGCATGATTTTCTTTATTTGATGAAAGAGAAAATATAACCGAACAAATAATTACTCTTGGGTGAAAATAAATAAGGAATATCTAGAGACAATAAGCCAATAGATAAAAATAGGGCGTTTATATTAGCGGTCCATATATGACTATTGACAGCACAAAGATAATTGCAGTCCAAAAATTAGCTATTGGTAGGCCGATGGATATTGACAGTTCAAAAATTAAGTTTTTAAAATACTTTTGTAGGAAAAGTGTTCAACATAAAAATTGTAGATCTCGACTAGATCTACAACTTTTATATTGAACATTTTTTTTCTAAAAATGTCATATAGCAGGCCTATTTTCAAAAGGCGTGGAATCCGAGCGGAATTACGCCAGTTTCGCCCGGATTCCGCGCCTTTTGAAAATATGCCTACTATATTATATTTTTAGAAAAAATGTTCAACATAAAAGTTGTAGACCTCGTGGAGATCTACAGCTTTCATGTTAAACACTTTTTCTAAAAATATCATATAATAGATTTTTTTTCAAAAGACGTGTGTTCCGCATTTCGGGCTGCTAATATTGGCCATTATATGCGTGCTTTTTATTATTTTGCTGGACTGCCAATAGTCAAAACTGATCTGCTAATATAAATGCCCTAAAAATAGAGCAATGTTAATAAGCACCCTGAAGTCACTGTTAGTCACAATTTTAATGTATTTTTTTGATCTTTTTTGGGATTTTATTAGTCAATACAAGAGTGCTATTAACATTGCTTTAAAAATAATATCTGCCCATCTTAAACCATATAAAAATACTAGTCAGTCAAATTCACTACCCAAAAAAAATCCTACACGCACAAACCCCACCATGTTCACCTGCGGTGAACAATTGGCGGTCGGAGACTGTTTGTGCTTACAAAAGTTTAAAAAACAAACAGAGGTAATATTGGTGTTGGTTTTGACAGCTTACTTTTTCATATACATAATAATTTCAATTATTTTAAAATAAAAAATAATTTCAATTGTTCACAATATATGAATGTCACTCTTCCCTTTCTTTTAATATAGTATGGAAGTATAGATTTTAGACCTCTGATTGATTCAAATTTATTTTCGACTCTAAACTTTGTCCTGCAAGTCTGCAACTGCAACTGCTGCTGCATTCATTAATGGACGATAATTTGATCTTTCAGGTTCAGATTCCATACAAAACTCATACCTCCAAAACACAGCACTTGTTCAAAAGCTCAAAAGACTACACAATAGATAAGACCTGTAGAACACAAGGCCGCTCATCGGCGCAACGAAGATGATCCAACTCAAAGTGATCAGCAAAGTACAAGATTTAAAAAAAAAAGATGGATGCGGGGAAGCTGGGCCGGGCAATCAGTTAATCTCACCGCTCATTTCTCCAACCGATGCAGAACAGACTCTGCGAATTTCTGTTGCCTGGGACAATAAGGAGAAAACAAACAAACATCGAGTCAAGGGAGGGCCATGAAAGATAGAAAATTGAACAAAAATTAACCGGTCGGAAGATCGGGGCGACATCTTCTTGATCTCCATGTTCATATTCGTATTATCTTATTAAAAAAAGGACTTCACAAATGGCAAAAAAACCACAGATGATTTCTAGGGCAGAGAAAAACTTTGTTTTAGGCTCCGTTAGGCACGGTCATGAATGCGGTGGTTATGAACTGTGATTTGTGAACGCCCGACCTCGCCTAATGAACTTCATTCATTTCTCGGTGGTGGACCTGACGGTCACTACTGTTGTCATGTCAAACAGGCAATCTATGACGGTGGCGTTTTTGTCCACACTCACCGGACCAAAAATGCCGCCAAACCGAGCCTAACACAGTTGAAGCTGAGGAAATGAAAAGATTATGGAAATGGAAAATATATGAAAGTGAAATCAACTTTCAGCTACTTGCTAGATAGAAAATTAATTCGGAACACTTCAATAATGGCACCTCGTTCATCTGCAGATTCACTTGTTATCTTTAGTCAACAAAGTTTGTGATTTCTTGTTTAACTGCTAGATTTTATACTAATTAATTATGATTGTAAATTTTAAATCGGACCACTCTTACATATACATTACATTTCAATGCATTTAGAGACGCATTTAGAGGATCCATCCCGTGTCGGCCTTATCACTGCATCAATTTCCCTATGACTGCTTCAAGTCAAAATATTGACTAGCAGTTGTATAATCATAGAGAACTTTTCACAAGCAGTACCTAAGGCTCCGTTTGGACAAAACATGCCACCGTCATAGGATGTATGTTTGGCATGACAAAGAAAACTAGTTTTAAACCTAAAAGTGGATGAAGTTCCTCGGGTGAGGTCAAACGTTCACGAACGACAATTAATAACCACCGCATTCACTACAACGCCAAACATAGCCTTAGCTGTTGTTCGGCACAGTGGTGGCGGTCATGTATGTGGTGCTTACGAACCGTCGTTTGAGAACGCCCGATCTCGCCTAATGAACTTCATTTGTTTTTATGTTCAAAATTAGCTTTAATTTCTTGGTCGTGGTCACAACCGTTGTCATACCAAACATACATTTTATGACGGTGGTGTTTTTGTCGAAAGTCACTAGCAAAAACACCGCGCCAAACAGAGCTTTAGACGTTGAAGAAGAGATGTGTGTCACATCACTTATAATAGGGTATGCATGATGTGAAAGAACGGGCGGGATATGGTATGCTTTGTTTAAAAGGAATGGGAGGAAATGCGGATTCAATCTAGGGCCGGCCCCATTTGACATCTGAAAACAGGAGTTTACATTTAGCAGTGCAGTTTTATTAAATTCATGATGCGGTTGAGTGTGTTTGACCATAGATAGTATTTGAAACTCCGACAAATTTGACGACCCAGGCCCGGCTCAACTCGGGACCACGTCCGGGGTGCAGCCCAAGCACCCCAACCCCTCTCCAGCCCACCGGCGGGTTGTTGGTGGTCACAGCCTCCCTTTGGTGAGCGAAACTCTTTGATTAAGTGGACAGCACGGGGACTTCCCAGGAGGTCACCCATCCCGGTACTACTCCAGTCCGAACATACTTAGCTATGAAGTTTTCCAGCAACTCATCACCAATTGAGCTGCAGACAGTACGGGGACTTCCCAGGAGGTCACTCATCCCGGTACTACTCCAGTCCGAGCACGCTTAACTATGGAGTTTTCCAACAACTCATCAACAATTGAGCAGCTCAATTAGTGATGAGTTGTTGGAAAACTACATAGTTAAGCGTGCTCGGACTGGAGTAGTACCGGGATGGGTGACCTCCTGGAAAGTTCCCGTGCAGTCCGCTTAACCAGAGAGTTTCGCTCACCAAAGGGAGCTCAATTGGTGATGAGTTGTTGGAAAACTCCATAGTTAAGCGTGCTCGGATTGGAGTAGTATCGGGATGGGTGACCTCCTGGGAAGTCCCCGTGCTGTCCCCTTAACCGGAGAGTTTCGCTCACCAAAGGGAGGCTGTGGCCACTAACAACCCGCTGGTGGGCTGGAGAGGGGTTAAGGTGCTTGGGCTGCAGCCCGGACGATGCCAGCTGTGTCTCCCTCGATGGACGTGGTCCCGAGTGGAGCCGGGCCTGGGTCGTCACAAAAAGTGCAACTTTTTGTGACGACTCAGGCCCGGCTCCACTCGGGACCACGTCCACCGAGGGAGACCCAGCGGGACCCAACGGGCATCGTCCGGGCTGCAGCCCAAGCACCCCAACCCCTCTCCAGCCCGCCGGCGGGTTGTTGGTGGTCACAACCTCCCTTTGATGAGCAAAACTCTCCGGTTAAGCGGACAACACAGGGACTTCCCAAGAGGTCACCCACCCCGATACTACTCCAGCCTGAGCACGCTTAACTATGGAGTTTTCCAACAACTCATCACCAATTGAGCTGCAGCTCAATTGATGATGAGAAGTGAAGGAACTCCATAGTTAAGCATGCTTGGGTGAGAGTAGTACTGAGATGGGTGACCTCCTGCAAAGTCCCCGTACGACCCAACTTAACTGTCGAGTTCGCTCATCAAAAGGAGGCTGTGGCCACCAACAACCCGCCTGGATGGAGAGGGATTGGGGTGCTTGGGCTGTAGCCCGGTAATGGTCTGCCTAAGGGCTAATGATTAAGTCACGAAAGATGGAAAGGGACGTTATAACAAATCTCCTTCGAGCTCCCGTACAAATTGTAATGACAGTAGACGACAAGTGTTCATTCCCTTGGGTGAAAGCCCTGCATATATCCCACATACAAACAAAAATAGTTATGGCCCTTGCACCCTCGTATTATAATTAAAACGGCCGCCACAGTAGAAAAATCCCAAGATGGATTGAAGTCTTGCTGCACCCAAGACAGCCCACCTCTAAGCCTTTGCTTCCGCTGCATTGTCGCCACACACCTAAGCACACCACTTGAGCACTCCATTCACATCCTGGTACAAAACCAGAGGCAGATGACCCTGCTACTCATATAATTGCCTCTGCGGCCCCTTGGACGCCACAGCACTCTGCTCAGAGTCGCAGTCGCACAAAGATGATTGCGAAAGATAACATGTGCAGGTCGCATGATGCTGAGGCTCTCGTCCAACGTCGCATGAAGGTGGAGATCGAACTCTTTCGGGGTCGAGGGTTCCTATTGGATAGACCATAGGGTATCACTTGCGGGCGATTTGGATTTCTATCAGTGGGGAGGCAGTCTCCGACTAAAGATTAGGCCTTGATGAGGCCTAATCAATGCCATCCAGTTCCACAACGGTTAATCCAACACTTCGTACATATCTATTTGATTCTGGGGTTCCTCGGTGCTTTAGTCACAATATCTACTCGAGTGCACAAGCTCAGTGTTGATCTCCTTTGACTCCACATTATGTCTAACAAAGTGACAATTGATCTCCAATGACTTCGACCCGAGCATGCATGCTTCTTCAAAGGTATCCAGAACGTAATTCAATTGAAGGTATGCTTTTGTGTCCTGACCACCTCAATCCCAAGAAAATACATCAGCCTTCCTACGTCCTTGGTCTAAAATTGTCAATGAACATAGAGTCTTGAGGCGACAAATACCATCATTATCATCTCCAGTAACGATGATATCATTCATGTATACAGTTTAAGTAGAATCTTCGTTTCTGACTCAGAAGTAAAGATGAAAGACTGGGTGATTTGAACTGCTCCTCAACATACCAAACTGTAAAAGGGTTGAGCTAAACCAACTAAATCAAGCTCGTGCTACCTATTTCAGACCATGAGATTTCTTGAGGTGACAAACAAAACCAAATTACCCTTGAGCAACAAAACCAGGTGGTTGTTCCATGTATACCTCCTCGACCAAGTCATTATTGAGAAAGATATTCTTAATATCTAGTTAATAAAGAACCCAATCATGAACTGCAGCAAGACTAAAAAATATATGGAACTAGTGAAAGACATCAATATAGTTGTAGAGAAGGAAAAAACCAACCTTATATATATGTTCACTTGTATCAAATACAAAGAATGAGTGCAAATATATATATGAGAGAAAGAGAAAAGAAGGTCTTACACATGATGTGGGACTAAAGAGGGGAGAGAAAAACAATAAATGTTACATAATTGACCTAGATTAAATGGGTTTTTCTAACACTCCCCCGCAAGCTGGAGCGTATAGGTCATATGCACCCAGCTTGGACAAACACTGGTAGAACAGGGTACTTGATAAGGCCTTTGTGAGAATGTCAGCAATTTGATCAGTGCCCGGAACATGCTTTAGTTCAAGTTTCTTCAATTGAACTTTCTCTCGAATAAAGTGACAGTCGACTTCGATATGTTTTGTGCGCTCGTGAAACACCGGATTCTTTGCTATGTGTATGGCGGCTTGACTATCACAAAATAGAACATCAGATGAGGGGAGTTTTACTCCCAGGTCAGTAAGGAGACTTTCAAGCCATGTGAGTTCTGAGACAACCGAGGCCATCGATCGGTATTCAGCTTCCGCAGAGGAACGAGCGACCACGACTTGTTTCTTACTTTTCCATGTAATGAGATGACCACCAAAATAAGTACAGAACCCACTTGTTGACCTCCGATCGTCCAGGGAACCGGCATAATCGGCATCAGAATAAGCGACCAATGCGGGAGCCGAGTCGGAAGTTTTGTAAACCAGCCCTTGACCCGGAGCTCCCTTAAGGTATCGGAGAATCCGTTCAACCTCCTGGAGATGAGAAACCCGGGGGGCATGCATGAACCGACTGACAACCCCAACGACAAACGATATATTCGGCCTCGTGACCGTTAGATAGATCAATTTTCCCACAAGGCGTTGATAATATTCTGGGTTCTGAAGAAGCAAATCGTCATCAGAAGCATGAACACACAGTTTGTGATTTGCCTCCATCGGGGTACAAGCTGGCTTGCAACCAGACTGACCAGCGTCTTTGAGAAGATCGAGACAGTACTTCCGTTGGGAGAGGACCAGCCCGTCCGGCCGTCGTGCGATCTCGAGACCAACGAAGTAGCGAAGATGCCCCAGGTCTTTAGTCTGAAACACAGTGCTCAGATGTTGTTTGACCTCTTGAATCCCCTTTGAGTCATCCCCAGTGAGTAATATGTCATCAACATAAACCAACAGAAGGACAGTTCCAGTGGCACGGTGTCGGGTGAATAGGGAGAAATTTGCAGAACTCCGAGTGAACCCCATGTCCCGAACCACCTTGCTGAACTTGTCAAACCACGCCCGAGGGGACTGTTTGAGACCATAGATGGATTTCTTGAGAAGACACACCCGAGACTCCCCCGTGGTATCAAACCCGGGCGGTTGGCGCATGTAGACGATTTCCTGAAGGTCGCCATTCAAAAAGGCGTTCTTGATATCGAGCTGATGAAGGGGCCAGTGTCGGTGCACCGCCACGGAGAGAAGAACACGGACGATGTTGAGCTTAGCCACCGGAGAGAAGGTTTCCTCATAGTCGAGGCCCTCCTGTTGCGTGAAGCCACGGGCCACAAGGCGGGCCTTCAGGCGGGCAATGGTGCCATCTGGAGCATGCTTGATGACGAAAACTCATTTACACCCAATAGGGTGCTAACCTGGAGGTAAGGGAACCAGGACCCAGGTCCGGTTGACCCAAAGGGCCGTCATTTCTTCGTGCATGACAGCCCGCCAGCCTGGATGTTGAAGTGCCTCCTGCAAAGAGTTAGGGACAGAAACAAATGATAATGAGGTGACAAAGTGAAAAAGAGGTGGAGAAAGGCGATGAAGAGAGACGTAATTCACCATCGGATGAGCGGTGGATGCGGCAGTCGGAGCAGCAGGTAGCGGAGCACCAAAGGTCGAAGCCGACGGCAGAGGGGCAACGAGATGAGGAGAGCGACGAGAATAGACCCGGATCACTGGTGGTGGTGGACGGACCGGAGGTAGGGCAGGAGGAGTAGATGAGGAGGAGCGGGGAGCAGGGATGACAGGACGAACGACGAGGTCTGGAGCAGGAGCGATATCCAGATCAGAGAAGAAGGGAAGATCCTCACGGAAAGTGACATCCGCAGAGACAGTAACCTTGCGGGTAGCAGGCGAATAGCACACATAACCCTTTTGAGTGCGCGAGTAGCCCACAAAGATATGTTTGGCGGCATGGGGATCCAACTTGTCGGTGGAGGGACCAAGTTGGTGAACGTAACAGGTACACCAAAAAATCCGGGGAGGAACGGGAAAAGGTGGAGTGGAGGGAAAGAGGAGGCTGAACGGAGTAGCATACTGGAGGATGGAAGAAGGGAGACGGTTGATGAGAAAACAAGCCGTGGAGAGCGCATAGTTGTAGTACGGTTTGGGAACCCGCATTTGAAGCATAAGGGAACGGGCGACATCAAGAAGGTGACGATTCTTGCGCTCGGCGACACCATTCTGTTGTGGAGTATACGGACACGAGGTTTGGTGAAGAATGCCGAACTCAAAGCAGAGTGTCGCGAAGGTATGACTGGTGTACTCACGCGCATTGTCAGTACGAAAGGTACGAATTGGTGCAGAGAACTGAGTGCAAGTCTCAAGTATGAAGGCCCGGAAGACGCGAGGAAGCTCAGAGCGATCCCGGAGGAGATACAACCACGTCATGCGAGAGTAATCATCAATAAAAGTAAGAAAATACCGGTAGCCAGAAATACTAGTGATTTTGTACGGACCTCATATATCGGAGTGTACCAAAATAAAAGGAGCGGAGCTCCGAGTACAATGAGAAGGAAAAGATGAACGGGGTTGTTTGCCCAAAATACATGTGTCACACTGAAATGCAGGAAGAGAAACATCTGGAAGAGCCTTCCGGAGGACGAGAAGAGGAGCATGACCCAGACGGCGATGCCAATCCGAAGAGGAGATAGATGCGAGGACAGTAGGAGAGTCATCAAGAAGGTAGAGTCCATTCTGCAGCCGCCTCCTACCAATGATAGTTCGCGTCTGCTGATCCTGTATGAGAAAAGAAGAGGAAGTAAATGTCACGGAGTAATTAGAATCAGTAGTAAGGCAACCAACAGAAAGTAAATTGAAAGGAGAGCCCAGAACGTGAAGAGCCGAGCGCAAAAGGAGAGAAGAGGTGAGGGGAATATCAGCACATCCATAGACAGGAACAGATGCCCCATTGGCCACAGTAATGTACTTCGGGTGAGGTGAAGACAAGTACTGAGGCGGCCGAACAGAGGTGATGTGATGAGTGACACCAGAATCGAGGATCCATCGCGGGCCAGAGGAGAGGCAGGCGATACCTTCATTGGAGATGGAAGCAGCGGAGGCAACCGAGGCAGGTGGGCGGCTAAGCAGTCCATGAAGATGCTGGAGCTGAATACGAACCTCGTCGAGGTCAGTACGAGTGGAAGAGGAATCGGTGGCAGCAACAGAGGCCTGCGGACGAGGACGACCATGTTTGTGATAGCATGTGGCTTCAAGATGCCCATCTTTGCCGCAGAACGAGCACTTAGGCCGAGGCCGGCCACCCCGACCCCGGCCGCGAGAATCAGAGCGGCCTCCACGAGCAGAAGATGGAAGAGGCAATAAGGGAGCAAGGGCCTGCTGAACAAGAGCCGGAGAAGGGGGCCCGGGCACATTCGGAGGCGGGGAGACTTTAAGGAGCATCGAGCACACATCAGAGAAAGATGGGGTAACAGTAGAGGAGAGGATGTGAGCCCGTACACTATGAAGATGGTGCGGGACCCGGACCATCATCATGGGTATACCCACAGCTTCCTTTTTGGCACGTTGGGCAGCAAGATCCAGAGTGGGAGGCTGATGGTGGATCCAAGCCTCGACCAGAGACGGAGCTTGAGCAACAAAGGACGTCAGATCGGTCGCGCCGCTGCTATCAAGGGCCTGGAGAGCAGTGATAATGTTATACAGGTGGTGGAGACTATCCTTGCCAGAGTAAAGGGTGTGGAGCTCGTCCCACATGCCTTTGGCCGTCTCATGGTACATGGCTAGGCGAAAAGATTCGCCATCAAGAGAATTAAGAAGCCAAGTCTGCACCCGACCATCATTGCGTAACCAATCATCAGTAGGAGTACCAGTAACGGCCTGAGACAAGTGATGAAGGAACCCCTTGGATTGCACGACACGGCGAACAGAGTGTGCCCATTCCACAAAATGTTTTCTTGCCGGTCAGAGAGATTGTAGTAATACGAAGCTCATCGAGGACTTCCGGGAGAGAGGCCGGGCGGTCAGCAGGAGGAACCGCCGTGCCAACCGAATCAGCAGAGGAGGTCATGGAGAAGAGAGGCGGCTAGGAGAACAGACCGGGCAACAAAGAAGGCCGCGCGACCAGAGCAGAGACCGCCCAGTCACGATGGAAGACACCAACTGCGAGAGGAGTCCACGACCAAAGGCGGAGGCCGGTAGAGAGAGCAGGCCGCAGCGGACAAAGAGAAGCCGCGAGGAAAGGAAAGAGGAGAAGACCGCGACCAAAATGCGGGAAGTCAAGAGGTCGCACGGTCTAGCTGAGTACAACAGCGGTCCGAGAAACAGGAGGCCGACGGCGGTCAGAGAGAAAAGACCGCGAGTAGGGAAGACTCAAGCGGAAAGAGAAAAGAGACCGCAACGACCAGGACCAACCCGCAGTAGAGGCAGGCCGCAGAAGAGGCAGGCCACAGAAGAGACAAGCCGCTGCGAGCTGGAGCAGGCCGTAGAGGAGACAGGTCGCTGCGAGCTGGAGACAGGCCGCTGCGAGCTGGAGCAGGCCGCAAGAGAGGAAGTCTGCAGCGAGGAGGAACAGACCGCAGCGAGCAAGGGCAAGCCGCAGCGAGCTGAAGCAGGCCGGGAGAGAGGTAGGCCGCAGCGAGGTATAGCAGGCCGCATCGAACCGGAGCAGGTCGCGAGAGAGGCGGGTAGAGCAGCAGGCCACAACGAGTTGTACCAGGCCGCAGAGAGAGAGAACAGGTCGCAAGAGACAGTGGTCTGGAGGAGAGAGAGGGAAGGTGGACCCGACGAGAGAGAGAGAGAAGGGGAAGGCTATAAAATGCCTGAGGGGAGAGGTGGAACCACGGAGAAGAAGAGGAAGCGGAAGAAGAGGAGCGGAGCGGACAGGAAGGCAGGCCGCAAGAAGCCGAGCGGGTAGCGGACAGAAGACAGACCGCGCGGGTAAGAAAGGGGAAGCCGCTCAAGGAGAATCGGTGGCTCTGATACCATGTAGAGAAGGAAAAAGCCAACCTTGTATATATGTTCACTTGTATCAAATACAAAGAATGAGTACAAATATATAGATGAGAGAAAGAGAGAAGAAGGTCCTATACATGATGTGGGACTAAAGAGGGAAAAAAAATAATAAATGTTACATAATGGGCCTAGATTAAATGGGCTTTTCTAACAATAGTAAATCTCAAACACTTGAGTGTACCCTTTTGCCGCCAATTGAGCCTTCAATTGATCTACAGTAACATAAGGAGAACATTTTATCGTATAAATCCACCGGCACCCCACTGTCTTCCCTGCTGGAAGTCAAACTAGATCTCAAGTACTATTGAAGTTCAAAACTTCCATTTCCTCTGTCATGGCTTCTAGCCACTCGGGGTGAGAACGTGACACGAAGCAGTAAATAATACTGTCGGTATAGCACTTGAAGATGGGGAAGCAAAAAATGCTTGATAATCTAGAGATAAAAAATCCAAAGTTTTCATTCCCTCAGTCATGGATTCTAGCCACCCGGGGTGAGACAGCAGTAAATAATATTGTCCACCCGGGGTGAGACAAAGCAGTAAATAATATTGTCCGTGTAGCACTTGAAGATGAGTAAGCAAAAAATGTTAGATAATCTAGAGATAAATGATCATATGGAACAAAGTGTTTTACAGAGTGATCAGTGGCACGAGTATGAGTAGGCATGCAGATGGCAATGGGTCAGTAATCATCAAGTGGGAATGAATCTCTGAGTGTAGATGATTCATGGACTTAAGAGTCCATTGCTTTTGGTGTAATATCTAGAGGAATTGTTACAAGTTCATGTTGATGTATGGACCGAAGGTGTCACTCTAGTCATGGTCTGAGACTGCAGAACGACTTCAAGAGAGAAGTTTGTCGAGCTACAACAACAACACTCAAGCCTTTATCCCACTATAGTGGGGTCGGATATATGGATCCTTTGTCGCCATTGTGCCATATCTTTTGTCATAATCTCACTAATGCCTAAGCACATCATGTCTTTCTTTATAATTTCATTCGAAGTCTTTATTGGTTTACCCCTCCCTCGTCTAACAAGTCTAGTGACTAGACTCTCACAATGTCTAACAGGTGCCTCTAATGATCTCCTTTGTATGTGTCCAAACCATCTTAGACGAGCTTCTCGCATCTTCTCTGAAATTAGTGCCAACTCCTGTCTTATACCTGATACTTTCATTCCTAATTTTATCCAATTTCATGTGTCCACACATCCACCTAAGCATTCTCATCTCCGCAACTCTCATTTTTTGCTCATGTACACAATTCACTGCCCAACACTCAAAACCATAGAGCATCGCGGGTCAAATTGCAGTACGGTAAAACTTGCCCTTAAGTTTTAGTGATACTTTACGATCAGATAAAATCCCTGACGCGCCTCTCCACTTCAACCAACCCGCTTGGATTCTGTGTCACATCTTTATCAATACCTCCATCTTTTTGAACTATCGATCCAAGATATTTAAAACACTCACTGCGGGAAATATCTTGATCACCCAACTTAATAACGAAGTCATCTGTCCTTCTTGTACTGCTAAATTTAAGCTTCATATACTCCGTCTTAGCCCTGCTCAACCTAAAACCCTTCTTTTCTAAAGTATCTCGGCAAGATTCAAGTTTAGCGTTTACACCCTCGCACGTCTAATCAACCAAAATGATATCATCCGCAAACAAAAAACACCAAGGTATTGCTCGTTGGATATGTCTGGTGAGCTCATCTAAGGTAAGGGTAAAGAGATAAGGGCTAAAAGTTGAACCTTGTGTAATCCAACAGTAATAGGGAATTCCTGTGTTAATCATCCAAATGTCCTCACCCCTGTCACTGAATTTGTATACATATCTTTGATTATGTTAATATATGATACATTTACATATTTCTTTTCTAAGACTCTCCATAAGATCTCTCTTGGAACTCAATCATAAGCCTTCCCAAGATCAATAAACAGCATATGCAAATCTTGTTTTCTTTCTCGATAGTTGTCAATGAGTCTCGAGAGATGTATAGCTTCAATGGTCGACCTCCCTGACATGAATCCAAATTGAATCTCCAAGATGTTAATCTCTCTTCTTAATCTTCTTTCTATTACTCGTTCCCAGAGTTTTATGGTATGACTCATCAATTTAATTTCTCTATAATTAACATAATTTTGTATATCTCATTTATTCTTATACCAATGTACCAATATATTTTCTCTTCATTGGTCTGACATCCTCTTTAACTTCAGTATTTTATTGAAAAAATATGTAATCCACAAAATTCCTTCATTTTCTGGACATTTCCATACTTCGATGGGTATATCGTCTGGCTCAACCGCCTTTCCAGTTTTCATCTTATTTAGAACATCTTTTACCTCTGATACTTGAATTTTACGATAAAATGTTATGTTCTTATACTGCTCTGATTTACTTAATTCTTGCAAGTTCAATTCATTTTCTTTTGTTCATTATATAGTTGATAAAAGTATATTTTACATCGCGCTTTAATATCCTCATCATCTGTCAAAACTGTATCTGTCTCATCTTTTATGCATTTTACTTGACTTAAATATCTTGTCTTTCTTTCTCTATCTCGAACAATTTTATATATGTCGCACTCTTCATCTTTGCTATCTAGTCGCTTATAAAATTCTCCATGAGCTAGCACGACAAAAATATGATCTGGAATGGGGCGCACGACTTGGGAAGACCTATCGATAAAGGACGGTCTAACAAGAGTGAAAGTGTTAAAATAGAGTGGTCTCAAAAAAGGTGACATCGGCAGACACATGCTCAATGAATGGAAGGAGAAAAACACATACTTTTTGAGTATGAGAATATACTAAGAACACACTTAATAGCCTTAGGGGAGAATTTATCCGGATTCCTGACTAGGTGAACGATTGTGAACAAAGTAGGTACAACCAAAGCACGAGGAACAACCGAGAATGGGAAATCAGGTGAAACATAATAGAGCAATGCTTGGTGATGCAATGTTCAAGATGACATGATAATGAGGTAACACGCAGTTAATATAACATAATCCCAATATAAAGTGAGAACATGCATATAGATAAACAAGACATGAGCCATTTCAACTAGGTGTCCATTTTTTCATTCAACAATTCCGTTTTGTTGGGGAGTGCAAGAATATGTCGATCAGTGGATATGCCCTGTGAGGAAATGAAAGTTAGAGAATTGTGAGAAAAATACTTGCAAGCATTAACATATCGAAGAATGTTGTTACAGAATCATTAACGGAGACACCGACATAAGCAGCAGGCGCGACATCAGACCCACATTGGGGGCGCACCTACCAACTACGCAATACCGACACGGGAACAAGCGCATGATCTCTATTTTCCCTGTATCTTTTATCTTGTTAAATTTTCCGCGTAGTTTGATCCCATGTATTTAAGTCCAAGTGGGGGGCATGCAACCTTTTATTTTTCATGTTTTTATTTTTTGGTGTGACTCTCTCTATTTATACCCAGGTGGGGGTACCGGACAAAGTAAGTAAGAAGAAATTTCTATTTTTCTCATCCTCTCTCTCTCATCCCGATTTCCCTCCTCTCTCTTCTCACCGTAATTCCCGAACCCCGTCTGCAACCGCCCTCTAGACCTGCCAGGCACACGCCGCCACTCCCCCGTCCCGAGCACATCAAACTGGAGGATCCTCCTCCCACTCGCCGGAATACTTGCTCCCAATCCGCGGCACGCAACAAATGCGCACATGAGTGTCAAATTGAGTTTTAATTTCAGCACAAAAATTTTGAAAATTTTGAAATAGTTCACTATGATCTTTCATTAAAAAACACAATACATCACAATCAACTAAAGGATGCAAAAGCACACTTATGGACATAGGAAAAGACGTGCAACAATTCTTGCTCAACTGAAAGGATTCACACTCAGAGTTTTAGGAGTGGTTAAGGTAGAATCATTCATTTCTGGCTTGGTAATCCAAGATGTCCCAACTGTTTATAAGTTTGCAGTTCAATCCTCTAATAGCAATGAAGGCAGTCGTCAAAGAAATGCAATCAATACAGGTAATAAACACCTTTGGATTCACGTCCTATACCAATTAACTCCCTGGTCTTTGAATCTTGTATACACACATGAACAAAAAAAATGTTACAATGTAGTTTGGTGTAGTTTGGTGCTGATTAAGTATATGAACAAAGATGAGATGATATTGAAAATCGGGAACAAACAAAAAAAAGTTGAGAGATAAAAGAGTGAGTATGTTTGATAATGAATATGCCCTGAACTGTGGAAATAGATCCATCAGCAAGGGAGAAATAAGTTGCGGAAGCAGGTCAGTGTATTGACAATGTTGCAGATGTCGGATGTCGGACTCATGTCGGTTTGAGTTTTTTATGTCGAATGTCAGATTGCGGGGGATATATCAGGGACATTTCAAAATGTCGGATTGTATTGTTATATATATATATATATATATATATATATATATATATATTTCATAATATTTTCATCTATTAATTAGATAGTAATTATTTTATTCGATTAAATGTAAACTAAAATTCATTAGAGAAAATTAAACTACTAACGAGTGTTTAATCGTATTTAATTGGTGTCATTTGGAGCCACCTTCTCACCAAATGCCCAACATAGATCTCTACATGCTATGGAAGAAGCACGAGGTACCTTGCTAGAACCTTATGATGAATTCATTCTATAAAAAATTATAGTTTTTTTTGAACAAAAAAAAACCGCAATATTGGGCCGACATGTCCGACATGTCGGCCGCAATACTAGAAAACGCCAGAGTTTTCATATGTGGCGATAATGTGTCGTTTCCCCCTCAAAAACGACATGTAGGCCGACATGTCGGACATGTCAGCTGCAATCTACAAGCCTGGTATTTGATGAAATAAAATTGCACTAGACACATGATCAGAGACACTTGAGTCAATGATTATGGTGGGTGAAGTCGAGGACAGAGTCATGAAAGCACATGGAGATGATGTGCTTGGAGCTAACTGTGTAGCATGAGTAGCATGTACATGAAATGCCTGAAACTGTAGTAAACGAGAAAAATCTTTGAATGAGAGAGGAGCGGGAGAGTCAATAGGTGCTGAAACAACAAATGCATGTACCGAATGATGAAGCTGCAGATGAACAGGTGTCAGGAACCCATGAAGACTGTAGCAGGTCTCAGCGTACCCCATTCTTCGACAATGTGTACATTTAGGATGACCTCGACCACCTCGTCTTTGCACCAAATTGTTTTCACGACTGCATCATTGAGTCGGAGCAAAACTGGTTGATAGACAAAACACTCAGATAGATGGACAGGAGTTGGTGTCATTGAGGATGCTCTAGTCACTCAAGAGTACGCATCCACAGGAGTAGGGATGGTAGCACCGCCTAAAATTAGAGACTTCGTAAAATCAAGATCAAATTTTATAGTGTGCAGAAACATATGACCAAGAGTTTGTCCCTTTTCTCGACCTGGACCATGACATCTGAAGAGTGCAAAAGATCTAAGAAATTGGTTGCAAAGGCTTGAAATTTTCCTAAATGAGTCAACATGCCAGAGTCGTATTGCTTTGATTGGAAGAGGAACATCATTTGCCCAAGTGATGTCAACCTAGTGGAGATTCTTCATCTGAGTCCAGATGCCGTGACATGTAAGAAATGCCCTGAAAATAGGCATAAGTGACGGCTTAATTGATTGCCAAAGGCAAGTAATTTAGCGTTTATTCTCTTGCAAGAGGGCTAATCAACTTCACCAAAGGCAAGTAATTTAGCGTTTATTCTCTTGCAAGAGGGCTAATCAACTTCAGTAACATGATTAGTCTCTTTCATGAGATGCTTCTTCTGGACCTGTCCTATGAACCTGAGTTGAACAGTGATGATCAGTAACGATCGTTCTGGATAGTAATGTCCTGATGTCTTTGGAGAGAAGGAAGCCTTGAACAAGGACTCAGTCACAATGTCAGGACTAGCCTTGACTGGCTGGCTGCTGACAAAGCAACAAATGAAAGCCTCTAGATGCTCTAAAGATAGGATTGGTGTAAGAGGTGTATTTCTTGTTGTAACAGAGGAATCTGGATAGATTCGGTCATCCAGAAGTAGATTTGGAGAAGATGAATACTAGAGGACTGTAATTGAGGAATTTGGATAGATCCGGACATTTGGAAGCAGATCTAGAGAAGATGAGTGCTGGAAGAGTCCCGGCTGGAAGCATATCTGGAAGAGCCCTCTGTGGGATGCGTCAATGAGATCCTGGAAGGGAACGCCAACTCTGGCTAGACACAAGTGCCTCGAGTTTCTTGAAGAGGGCATAAGGCTTCACAAAAGGCATGGACCGTTTCAAGCTATGTCGAGGGAATCGTCGATCAGTGACGATCAAAGACGAAGACCGGGAATGTGTTGTTGAGCTTCGTGAGGAGAAACACAGCAGAATAGCTATTTACTTCCTCAACCTAATGCTTTGATACTATGCAATGAGAATGGACGAAAATTGTTTATTCCTCGGGCAAAAGCCTTGCATATATCCACATACACAAATTAGTTATGACCCTTATGCCTTTATAATATAATTACAACCTATACCATATTTCACTTTTCTAAAACTAGAGTACTATTTAAAAGAAATCAAATGGGCCATTACTTTAAAATTTCATCTTGTTGTTTGTGATGATGATCCACCACGCTCATTTGAATGATTTAAGCCATCGGCAATTTTTGAATCAACGGATCGATGGTTGAAGACCTCCATCACGTTTAGAGCGGATCGATGGTTGAAGACCTCCATCATGTTTAGAGCAATCTTCATGTTTTTTATATATTTTCCAGAATTGTACTTTGAAAATTAGGCTAAAAGATATGATTTGATGATTCGGGCCATCGTATGTATTAACCATAATCCTCTCTTATTTATTCCTCATGTACTCGAGCACCCATGCCATGAAGAAATTAGGTTTACTATAGACCTCCGCTCTGTTCAAGGGGGATGTCGACTCCTATGGGCTTGTTTTGTAGGCGATGATGGAGGCGAGGACACAAGGGCAAGTCATACAATGGAGGAGGGAAAGTTAAAAGAAGCTTGGGGGACAAGGAAGAGGAAAAACCCTAGAGGAAGGAGAGGGCTTAGAGAGAGAGAGGGAGAGGAATTTAGAGAGAGAAATAAGTTTCATTCATTGACTGCGTAATTCCAAATACAAGATAAGGGTCTATTATATAGATGGACCCAGATAGCACAGGTGTAAATAGCCGATACAACTAAAAACACGAAATATTAAAATGTATAAAAAGACTACATGACGACTCGACTAAAAATATTAAAACACTTGATATTCTCGACTCGATATAATAAAACTTCCAATACTTGATAACAAACAGCATGAGGTCAAATAACACTCCACCCGTCCTTGAGATTGAGCGTGTCAAGCACGAACTTCAATAGGATTATTGGCTCCTCTGGCTCCTTGATCTCGCGCCAAAATAGCGCTATGTAGCGAGTGGCGGTGGATTTGGCAGCAAGGTGTAGAGGAGGCGTCGTCAGAGGGACAAGCGACTGAAGCAATGACGCCGGCTGGTCTGACGGAGCGGTAGGAGGCAAAAATGGCAAGATGGTCAAGGGAACATCAGTCGACTGAATGAAGGGGTCCGGCGATACGACAACAGACAACGTCATGAAGGTGGTCGGAGAAACCATGGACGGCGGAAGGAACGGGTTCGGCGGGGATGGCGGTGCAGTGTGAGGCAGCAACGACAATGCGGCCGAAGTGGCCGGTAGAGCGGGGGCCGACGGAGCCAGGGCTCCTCCGAGGCCGGCGGAATGACTGGTGGAGGAAGCTGTGTTGGGAAAAGAGGCTCCGAGAGACTTGGTGGTGAAACCATTGAAACTACGGTGGGTTGAGGACATGGCGTAGGTGCGAAGAAATTGGCCTTGACCTTTAGCGCACAAAGGTAAGTAGTCTCCTCAGCGGTTAACTTCACGCCCATAGGAAAAATTGAAAAAAGTATTATAAAAATCACTTAGGTAATGGACGTCCCTCTTTAGAATAATATAAGTAAAAGTTAATCAATTAATCAACTATAGATTAATTAATTAAAAATTAAATGAGATGAGATCGCTTGGAATAGGCGTTCGGTCCACTCTTGAGGAGACAGGTGTTGGGCTCGATAAAAATGGGGGCGTGGGCAGTTCGAGAAAAGCGTGCGAGGGAAGCGACAAGTCTCGAAAAGACAGAGGGCGCGTGAAGTTGGAGCAAAAATAGGGCGTTGATGGTGTGCTAGCCTTCGTTGAGCAGAGAGGGGAAGGTGACGGCGACTGGGATTGCAGGCAACGATGACTATGATCATAGTTCGGCGGCTACTGGATAATGGATCTGAAACCCATTAGCGCTTGACCTTAGAGAGACCCACATGATAAACTCTTACACCACTATACAAATTACCCCTATCCCCATCCACCCTTTCACAATGTTCGTTCGACCTCCCCCACCCCCACCCCCACCCCCACCCACCCAAATCACATTCTGAATGTGGTAGGGAGAGCTCTGTTAGCTTTTGATGGTTTACTGAGTCCCGAGTCATTTAGTTATTGGCCAGTAGATATGAGTTACCACCTGCTTAAATACATGTTATTAAATGAGCACCGCGTTAAGTTCATGAAGACCGGACTCCTTGATCAAACTAAATCATATTGGAGTAAGATAGAGAGGACTCTTGAATGCACGTCTTTGCTCCGTTGTTAGTTGCACACATATGAAACGAAAGTTATGTCTGAAATATCTTCCAACTTCTTATGGGTGTCCTCTCCTCGATTGTCTTTCCTATCGCAATGGTCCATTCCATTGCCAATTTATAGAGCTAATTTTGACAAGTTAGCAGTAGAGAGCGACATTTAATAAAAGGCCGCTACGACCACTTTCAGATTCAATTTGGGATTTGGATCAAGATATATAAGGAGTTAATACATCACTATGTAGAGTCCTTTGAGCAAAGATTTCAGCTCGCCTGCCATTACAAGCAATCTTTGGGATCAGTTAAGAGTTAGTCGAGTAAACTCGCAGGAGCGGTCCATCACGAGGAGTCCTACCTAGTTTGAAGCCACCATCGTGCTTACTCATGTCCCCAAGGTCAAGAAAAACATGACACTTGATATAGAATTATCCAACTCCAGCGAGGTTTAGCGTCCGATGAGTGGTCTGTAACTTGATGATGAGATTGTGTCTGACCCATAACTTATGGCACCGACAAAGAGCAGTCAAGAGTGACCAAGAGAGCTTGAAGTAATGAAACTAGTAAATAACGAACCCTCTTCTTACACCCTTTTTAGAACTAGTTAGTGCCTGATCATAAACTCACCTTTGAGTATAGATGCTCCATAGTCTCTCCAAGTTGTAGTGCATAGACATTTCCCAAGTGAGAGTTCAGAGCCTAATATTGATCTTGTAGTGACCGTCTTACTTGTTTCTAAGAACACGACCGCCATCGATGTTACTCATCTAGAGGATTATTCTGTTATAGATGAATTCCTAAGCATTATTTAGTAAGCCTTTCGACGAGTCAATCCCCAGAAAAATATTTAGCATGTCATTACTCGTGTCTTAGTCAATGTCTCGTGCAGATTTGGATGTTTGTCACACTCAACAAATATTTGTGTATCCTTTCCAAGGAGCCTTCTGATAAGCCACTCATTCTTAGAGACGTTCACCACAATGAAGAGTCACTACTCAGCGAGTTTGTCATTTATGTTGATGTTGCTATTCATTTGCAACATATGCATGAGCTAGTGTTATATTCCAACTTAAGATTATATTAAAAAATGAATCATTTAAAACTTGAGCAGATAATCCCATGTGTGAACAAGTGTTCAAAGAATGTGATCAGGTAATGATTCACACATGGCCTAAGAGGTTTTCTATGGGGGCTACTATGAATTTGAGTATTATGAGAATAGGTCCATACATCGTCATGAGAGAGATTGAGCAGAATTCTTAGGAGCTTGATATCATTAGGAATATGAGTATTCATCCTATATTTGATGCAGAGGATTTGATTCTAATGACGAGCCACCTTGTTATTGTAGCCTTCAACTTGACACTTCATTACAGCCTCAACCACACATTCACCCAAGTTTTAGTCTTCACCTCACCGCAAATTTACCTCCAACTTTATAGCAACCTACATCAATTATGGGACCATCAACAACTTCAACAGACGATGACCTTCGGGGGACATGACATCCACCAAAAGCTACAAGACTGAGGCAACGTAAGAGTTTATACAGCTATTTTGATTATTGCATGGCCTGCAGCAGGAGTATGACAATCTTCATTTCCTGGAGATGAAAGCTTTTGAGAAGAGGAACGATGGTGATCGATCGCACCACATTTGATTGATTTAGGTCATCGATGTTTTAAGATAATCAGATTGACGATCGGCATCTGAACTTGCTTTCAACATGATTTTTCATACTTGAATGTAATTTTTTATATTTTTGGAATTGTACTTTGAGAATTAAGTTAATTTTTTTGAAACATTTCTCCTTCTTAACATACATATTGTTATCTCGCAGCACCCAAAATACCTACTTGAAATGTTTGACATGCATGTCAAGAGTTCTATTGTACACTGTACTCTTGCCAAGGTAAAGCACAACAAACTGATCCATGCATGGGTGGACTAGTGCATCTGAGTGCAGAAAGTTACAGGCACATTGTCAGCCTGAATGATATGAAGAGAATTTCATATACACCATAGAGCAGTAAACATGGGGTTTTTGATTCATCTCCTTCTGCAATGCGAACTTGATAGTAACTTGATCTCAAGCGATACATATTCGCAAAAACCCATCTTAATCCTGGAACAGCAGTGGGGATTCAAACGAGGTCTTCGAAGGACAAATAAAACCAGCATCAACCAACTCCAGTTGCATTATTAGCTCTTTTAGCTCAGGTGGTCCATCTGGTATGGGGGCTAGGAGGAGGTCAAACTTCATCCTCCGAAAATATAACAAATGGGAGGGCACTACCCATTCATAGGCCTTCAATAGTTTCCCATCAAAGAATGGATTGTTGTAGAATACGTCACACAAAATATTTTTGTATTGATATATTATTCTGTTGGGAAGTAGATTGTGAGCAAAATATCATTATTTTTGTATTGATATATTATTCTGTTGGGAAGTAGATTGTGAGCAAAATATCATTCTTTTGAAGTCCTTTGGATGAAGCAGTCACTGTTGAAGCCAGGAAAATTCCCAACCTCTAATTCGGACTAATGCCGTCTAAGGTTACCGGCTCAGAGGTAAGATCAGACGGCTAGGATGACTAGGATGAAGAATGAAGGCCAACAAGACCCCAGATGTTGCGGCAGGATGGTCCCAACACGTACCCGGATGCTCGAAAGGAGCAGCCCCTTCTCAACCAAAAATGGCCGAACTAGGTACGAGGGAGACTAGATGATGACAAATCGCAAGATCGCGACCTGGCCTCTAAGGAAAAGGAATCCAAAGACTCGGCTAGTATCTTCAAAGGAGAGCTCGCGAGTATCCTGCCGTGGAATTTGCGTGTCTCACCTCATACCCTTGGGGTCCTATTTATAGGGAAATCCAAGGAGGGGGGGGGGTCATATTTATACCCCACCCCCTGGTGACTAGGCGACTTCCAGAGGAACTCGCACGGGCTGGGAGAGTATCTCGTCTAGTCGCCCATCTGGCGAGTATGCGGGGGGAGCTCGTCATACTCGCTCAGGCCTTCCGCGGTCTTGCATGCTGACTTTGACTCCTGTCTTGACTTGTTGATCTTGACTTCTGCTGACCTGGCTGTGGTAGGATCCATCCTCGACGAATACGGGTTGTACACAATCCCCGCTCTTTTCGAGCGACGTAGGAGCTCAGAAAGAATCGTCCAACACTTATTCGGTGAGCTGCTATGCCGAGTATCAAGGTTGTTCGCACTTGATGGCTGCCTGCCGATCTCTATAAATAGGGGGCTGACCAGGTTTTCAGGCGGATCTCCAGAGCTCGCGCATGATGTCGGACGCCGAGAAACTTCTTCAAGAAAGCCTCGCCGCTATATCCGGCTTTCTCGGCACTGCTAAGCCCAAAAGGCCGCGCGAAAAAGACGCCGCCGCCGACTTACCCCCTCTAAAAAAGAAGAAAACCAAAAAGTCCAAGAAACCCGCTGTTAGAAAGTAGAGAAAGGAAGCGAAAAGAAGAGAACAAGCCGAATAAACTTTTGAATAATCGAAATTTTATTATCCAAAAAAGATATCTATTACAAAGGTATGCCCTCCCTTATATAGAATGGAGGAGAGAAGAGAGAATACAAATAAGAGATGTGGGACTAAAATATACAAGCTAAGCGGACTGTACAAAGTAAACCGCACAGGCCGCGCGGTTAGACAGAAGGACTAACCGCACGGCTTACAGTAAGAGATGCAGAGAGGTCGCCTGAGAAGATTGCTAGACCGCCCGGTTTACAAGTCGCCGAGTCAAACCGCCAGACCGCGCGGTCTCTAACCCGCCAAGACAGACCGCCCGGTCTCCAACTTCAACACTCCCCCTCAAGCTGGAGCATATATATCAATCATGCCCAGCTTGTCGCAAACATGCAGAAACGAGGCGGAGACTGGCTTGGTGAAGATGTCAGCTAGCTCTTTATCAGATGTGACAAACGGAGTGCAAATCTGTTCTTTTAAAATCTCTTCACGAATGAAATGGCAGTCAACCTCAATGTGCTTTGTTCTTTCATGGAATACCGGATTTTTGGAGATGTATATGGCGGCCTTGTTATCACAGAACATAGGTAGAGGATGGTTGTACACCTCTCCTAAATCTAGCATGAGAGCCCGCAACCATTTCAACTCACAAGTGGTTGACGCCATACTGCGATACTCAGCTTCTGCACTGGACCTGGAGACAACAGACTGCTTTTTACTCTTCCAGCTCACCAGATTTCCCCCAACAAAGGTGCAAAAACCTGAGGTAGACTTGCGATCCCCTTTGTCATCAGCATAACTTGCATCTGAGTAGGCTTCAATCCTCAGATGACCATTCTTCTGAAACAGTAATCCTTTCCCAGGCGCTGCTTTGACATATTCCAAGATCCGCAAGGCGGACTGAAGATGACAATCCCTGGGCGCTTGCATGAATTGACTCACCTTGCCCACAGCATAAGAAATGTCGGGTCTGGTCACTGTGAGATATATGAGCTTACCAACCAGACGCCTGTACCGCGAACTATCTGAAAGAAGAGGCGAATCATCTGTCCAGGTTTTGTCCTCCCCAATAGCCATGGGACATCGGGCAGGTTTAGCTCCAGTCAATTCTGCCTCTTTTAAAAGATCAAGGGCATACTTACGCTGAGAGAGAACTAAGGAGTCGGGCTTCCGAGAGAGTTCGATCCCCAGAAAGTACTTTGGAGAGCCCATATCTTTAGTGATCAGATGTTGGCGAAGATGTAGCTTTGTCAGGGCTACCCCTTCCTGGTCATCGCCAGTGAGAAGAATATCATCGACGTATACAGCAAGAACAACCAGCCCAGAAGGAGTTTTGCGAATAAAGAGAGAGTGATCAGCAGAGCTTCGCACAAAACCAACAGCCGCCACAATACCGCTGAACTTGTCAAACCAAGCTCGAGGACTCTGCTTGAGGCCATAAATTGCCTTCTGCAGCCGGCATACTCGTGTCTCCCCCTGAGCAACATACCCAGGAGGTTGCTCCATGTAAACGTCCTCGTGAAGATCACCATAAAGGAAGGCATTCTTGACGTCCAGCTGAGAAATTGGCCAATCCCGATTGACGGCCACAGAGAGAAGAACCCGGATTGTGCTGAGACGAGCCACAGGGGAGAAGGTGTCAAAGTAATCAACCCCATAGGTCTGAGTAAAGCCCTTAGCCACAAGGCGAGCCTTATACCGATCCACAGTGCCGTCTGGGCTAAATTTGACCACAAAGACCCAGCGACAGCCAACAACATCAGTGCCAAAGGGAGGAGGAACAAGAGTCCAGGTACCCCGCTCAGTGAGGGTCGCCATTTCCTCATCCATGGCCAGCTTCCAGTGAGGAATAGCAAGGGCCTCCTGATAGGAGCGGGGTGTGGCAGTGGCAGAGATAGCCAGTGCAAAGGCCCTGCGAGAAGGAGTAAGACGATCATAGGAAACAACAGCAGCAAGGGGGTGTAAGGTGCACGTCCGCACCCCTTTGCGAAGAGTTATAGGAAGATCCAGGTCAGCCGGGCCCGCGGCATCCGGAGCATCCGTGGTAGAGAAAGCTGGCCCGGGAGAAGAGAGCGACGGCAGCGGAGAGGAGGGAGAGGGTGGTGGGGAAGGGAGAGAGAGAGGTGGAGGAAGAGGAGGGGGTGGAGACGGTGTAGTGGTGGAGAGTGTAGGAGGAGACGAGGGAACGAAGGGAACGGCAGGAGAATCAGAAGCTGGGAGAAGAGGAGAAGAGGCATCCGAGAAGTCGGAGGTATTCTCGAAGAAGGTGACGTCAGCAGAGACGAACTGCTTACGAAGGACGGGATCAAAGCAACAGTAGCCTTTCTGAGTGGTGGAATACCCCAGAAAGACACATTTGGTGGAGCGAGGGGAGAGCTTATCACGGGTGGCAGAAGGGGCATGCACAAAGGCAGTGCATCCAAAGATTTGGAGAGGGAGATGAAACGGCTCCTTGCCCGGATACAAAATGGAGAACGGGGTTTGGCCATGGAGAACCGTGGAGGGAATGCGATTGATGAGGTAGCAGGCAAGGAGAACAGCATAGCCCCAATAGGAGCGAGGAACATGCATCTGGGTCATCAAGGTGCGAGCGACATCGAGCAGGTGTCGGTTTTTGCGTTCGGCTACACCATTTTGTTGTGAAGAATAGACACAACTAGTTTGATGAAGAATCCCATTTTGCATGCAGAATGTAGAGAAGTCACGACTGAGATATTCTGCGGCATTATCAGACCGAAAAACTTTGATAGAAACATCAAACTGAGTTTTGATCATGAGATAGAAGGATGTCCATACAGAGAATAATTCGGAGCGATCTTTTAACAGATACACCCACGTACAGCGAGAGAAATCATCAATGAACGTGACAAAATAGAAACTACCCCGACCAATGGTAAGAGTAGGAGAAGGACCCCAGATGTCGGAGTGGATAAGATCAAACGGACGGGTAGAGCTACGAACGTGCTTTGGAGGGAAGGAGGAGCGGTGATGCTTGCCAAGCTGACAGGCCTCACAGTTGAGCGGAGGACTTTGAGGAGGAAGGTGGGGCAGAAGTTGACGAAGAAGACGGGGAGGAGCATGACCAAGGCGGAGATGCCATTGGAGAAGATCTGTGGAGGTGGAGGAGAAGGTGGAAAAAGCAGAAATGTTGTCTAGGAAGTATAAGCCGTCACTCTCAGTCCCAGTAGCAATCGTCCGTTGGGAGCCCGGATCCTGAAAAGAGCAAGAAGTAGAAGTAAATGTGACGGAACACTGTAATTGCTTGCAAAGAGATGTAACAGATAATAAGTTGCACGGGAACTGGGGCACATATAGAGTATCCGCCAAGTGAAGAGACGGGGTGACATGAACTATCCCTGTGCCATGAACTGATGATGAAGAGCCGTCAGCGAGAGTAACTGGGGGCAAGCGAGCATGTTTTTCTAGGAGAGAGAAACACGGGAGATGGCCGGTCATATGATTCGTAGCACCAGTGTCGATCAGCCATTTGCCCTGAGTAACAACGTGTGCACGACCAGAAGACGTGACAACCGAGGCGAAAGCCATGACGGGAGGAAGAAGAAACTGCAGCGGTCTCGGTGACAGCACACCAGCGGCACGAAGGGCCACGACCAAGGTGCAGAGCACAAGCCGCGCGACTAAACCAGGAAGTCGCGGCGACTAACAAGAGAAGCGGCTAAGAGCGAAGAGGCGGAGAGGCCGCTCAAACAAGGAAGAATCCGCGTGAAACCGCGGCGGGAACAAAAGGGAAGAAGCCGCGTGAACACGAGCGGCTAGGATTCAGATCAAGGCACAGTGGGGAAGAAGTCGCGCGGACTGCAAAGGGCCGAGCGAACAGAAGAGAGGAGAAGAGCAGGTGACCGCGACCAAGATGCGGGTAAGAAAGGGACAACCCGCACGGTCAGGCAGATCACAGCAGCAAACCGCGAGTGCAGAGACAACACACGCGGACAGAGACAGACCGTAGCGACTAGGAAGTCGGAGCGGCAGGAAAGAGCAAGGAGCGCGGCGACACGGAAACAGGTCGCTGCGACAAAGAGCAGGAGGAGAAGAGAAACAAGAAGAGCAAGCCGCGCAAACAGGCAGCGGACAGAAACAAGCCGCGCGGATAGAAACAAGCCGCGCGGACAGAGGAGAAGGCAAGCCGCGAACAAGCCGCAGAACGCGGAAGACAAGCCGCGAACAACAGAGAGCGCACAGAATCAGGAGGAAAAGACCGTGTGCTCTGATACCATGTTAAAAAGTAGAGAAAGGAAGCGAAAAGAAGAGAACAAGCCGAATAAACTTTTGAATAATCGAAATTTTATTATCCAAAAAAGATATCTATTACAAAGGTATGCCCTCCCTTATATAGAATGGAGGAGAGAAGAGAGAATACAAATAAGAGATGTGGGACTAAAATATACAAGCTAAGCGGACTGTACAAAGTAAACCGCACAGGCCGCGCGGTTAGACAGAAGGACTAACCGCACGGCTTACAGTAAGAGATGCAGAGAGGTCGCCTGAGAAGATTGCTAGACCGCCCGGTTTACAAGTCGCTGAGTCAAACCGCCAGACCGCGCGGTCTCTAACCCGCCAAGACAGACCGCCCGGTCTCCAACTTCAACACCCGCCTCCGACGCGGTTGACCCGCCTCCACCATCCGCGCAAGTCGCGGCAAATAATCTCGCGCGCTCTGCTAGCACTCTGAAGCTACTCAGCGACCTTGGGCTTAACGACATCCCCAATGTGGTTCCCGCTGACTCGAGCCTCCTCGGCTCACTGGACATCCCGGAAATCGCCATTACACCGGCGCCACAGCAGGTCGAAGTCGTCTCCATGCCAGGCCGCCATGTTGCCGTGACATTCTTCTTCTACATCTGTTGGTCGCCGTTTTACTTCTCGTTGACACTGTTTCTTTACTCGCAGATTCTCCACCGGATGTCGCCAACGCGGTTTTGAATGTTGCCCCTCTGAACTCCGCGCCGCTTCTCGCCCTCGCAGTCGGGAAACCCAGCAGGACCGCACACACGGTCCGGATTAACCTTGGCGCTAAGAAGATGTCTGAAGCCTCGGTTCCCGTGGTGAAGGAGAATCCTTCGGCGAGCAAGGAACCACTGACGAAGGAACTACCGGTGAAGAAGGTCGTTCCGGCGAGTAAGGACCTTCCGACGAGTAAGGCCCCACCCGCCCCTATGCGAGATTCTGCGCCGCTAGCGGCGAGTTCCCTACCGCCACCGCCGCCGCCGCCTTCGAACGTTGCTTCTCTTCAGGCGGCGAATATTTCTTTGCCGTCGCCGCCTCTGATCGCTCCGCAACAAACTGTTATGCCGCTACATCCTCCGCCTCCTCCGCTGAAGACCCCGCATCAATCGGCGAGTTCGTCGCAGCCTCCGCCTCCGTCGAAGCCTTTGGCCAGACAGCAGGGTAAGTCGCGGCCGAACTACTTCCCGCCGAGGGTCGGGGATCCCGGGCATGGAGGTCGTGGGCGGGGTAAAGCGGTCGAGCATGCTGGTGGTCCATCTTCTGACCGGCTAGATGTTCCAGATCGCGGCCCTTCACCTCGTCGATCAAGGTCTCCTCGTCGTGGTAAATGCCGTCCCCGGTGCTTCATTTGGTGATTTAAGCGTTTTATTTCTAATCTGGCGACTTTCTTGTTCGGACAGATCGCCCGGCGACACCAGGGGCGGCCTTCATCGACGTCATCGGGTTGTCGGGCAGCGAGTATCGTCACGCCGCTGCTCGTGCCTACCTGGAGCTGGAGAGCAAGTTTGACAAGCTGCCGATCAGCGAGCCACCTCGTCGGATCTCATCTCTGGAGGTGCGGGTGGCGAAGATCGAAGAGCTCCGGACCACCCTGGAGAGCTACGAAGCCCGCTTCCATATGGTGAAGGAGAATGATCGCCAGCTGGCGATCAACAATCATCGCCTCCAGCTCGTTCTTGACGAGCTGGCCGGCATCCGGGCAAGTATGGGCTCCGTGGGGCGGATGACGAGGATGGAGGAGCAGCTGCGGCTTGGGGATGACACGATGGCGCTGGCGACGCAGCACTATCGGCGAGCGCGAGAGATGGGCTGGGCGACATCCTCATCCCCCGGAGCGACCACCTAGGACATAGGATTTTCTTTTCTTCATTTGAACTCGCCACGTGCGATTATTTGTAATGAACGATTATTTGTACTGTAATAAACGAGTTTGCATCTTGCGCTTCATTTTTCTCTTGCTTCTTTCTTGCTGCTGTTCTGTGATGTGCCGAATTTATTGCGTAGGTTCTGATAACGTCGCGATGTTCTTTTCTGCGCCGTGTGACGTAGGGCTCGTGTCAGGATCCGCTTGCTCGCCTACACTGCGACTTAGCCTGATACTCGCCAGGGCGGATATATACCCCCCCCCCCCCGTTACCTTCGCCTATAAATAGAGGGGGTAGGTAGGACATAAGTACGCTGTTGCGATTTTCCATCCCTAGCTCGCGAGTATCTTTCTCTGCTCGCGCATTTCGATCTCTCCTCTTTTCCTTGCCTTATTTCCTCTTCAGCTCGCCGGCTCACGAAAATGGTGGGAGATGACGCCAGCGCTCGCCGACAAGCACATGCCGCTAACTTCGCTGATGCGGCTTTCAAGAAATCAATAACCATTGAGCGAGACTTGGAGACTTTCAGGGAGAGACTCTTAACCGATGGATACTCGGCCAGACTCCCTACTCGCAGCGAGCGGCTTAACACCCACATTGAGGGTGCGATGGTGTTGTCGCTACGCCACTTTGACGACGGCCTGCGACTTCCGTTCTGGCCGGAATATTGCGAGGTCTTGCGATATTTCGGAATCGTCCCCGCACAAATTAACCCCAACGGAGTGACGATTATAATGGGGTTCTTGTGCTACCTGCGGGAAGAGAGGGTTGCCTTTGACCTCTCCGTCTTCAGCAAGATATTTGCCTTCGCCGCGACCGCCGAGGGGGTCGTCTACTTCAGCAGTCATGTCTGCACCCTGGTGGGGACGGCGAATAAGGTCCACCGATGGAGCGAGCAGCTGGTCGTCGTCCACGGTGACTTCGCGGGCGTTCTGGGGAGGCCGCACCAACCCGCCGATGTCGCCTTCCTCCCACCGATCTTGGAGGGCGTCCGCGAGCAGCTGTTCGAGTCGTTCTGAGGCCGCCGGTTCGACGTCATCTTCTGGCGGCTTAACGTCAACACGCTCCTGGAGATCCACCCTAGATCCACCCTAACGAGGGTAAGTTTGAGCGAGAATAATTTCTTGCATGCCCTCTTCACTTGTTGTAGCTCGGTACTGATACGTTTACTCGGCATTTGCAGTGGCGTGCGAGCTCCCAGAGAAGCCGCTTCCTCCGGCGAAGGAAGTCGCCTCCTCCTTCCCGGAGTCCAACCCTCCGACCGATGTCGGCGAGAAGAAGAAGCTCGCCAAACGGAAGGCGAAGTTCAGGTCGTCGGGCCCTGCGACTAAGAGGGCGAAGTTATCATCGCCGTGACCTGACCACCAAGAGTCGCCGCTGGATGCTCGAACCCCTCACTTCCACCCCAACTTCAACTTGGGGCGAGGGGTGGTGGACTCTTATGGTCGGCCGCTTGTGACTTGGTCTGAAGACGACCATCTGGTGACGCTGAGCACCAACCTCCCCTCTTGGTCGGCGGACTGGGAGGACAAGGGGGAGGCCTTCGCCGTCCTCCACGCGCTATACAGGCGATCTGATGCTGAGTCTATGTTGGAGCTCAGTTCGGAGGATCTCGCCCAGCAGAGCGCATGCTCGCTCGCGCGGGCTGTCGAGTTGGGACATTACTCGGCAAGGAAGCTGCTGGAGACGACCGAGGCCTTGAAGGTCGTCACCAAGAAGGCCATTGATCTTGGTATGCAGTCGGTCCGCTGGAGGGACTATGAGGTAAGTCGCTTCCCGCGCGCGACGTTGATGGCGTTGGCCTTGGATTTATTTTGCTGACTTTGTTCTTTGTCGCAGGCTGCCGAGATTGAGGCCGCTAAAAAACTATCCGAGTGTGAGGCGAAACTCGCCAACTCGCTGGCGGAGCAGGAGGCGGCCCAGATTCGTGCCGCCGAGATGGAAACTCGCCTGGCGGAGCTCGAGGGCCGCGCGAGCTCTTCTGTTTCCCGCCCGATGCGCCGCGACCGGAGGACGACCCGCATTGGGCGATCAAAAGATCTCGCCTTCTCTGTAAGGAGAGGTCGTCGGTCTGTCGCGAGATAGCGCGGGCGGCGGGGAACGTCATGCTCGTCAGGCTAAGGATCAACGACCAGCTCGTCGAGGGGGAGAAGCAGCTCACCGTCGACGAGCTCATCCCCGAATCGCTCGCCGAGGAAGCGACCTCGCCCGATCGCCTCCCTTCTTCGTCATCGGGCTCCAGCAGCAGCGGCAGTAGCAGCGGCAGCGGCAGTAGCAGCGGCAGCGGCAGTAACAACGGCAGCGGCAGTAGCAGCGGCGGAGAGGAGGGCGAGGACAGCGGCGAGGAAGATGAGGACGTCGATATTGGAGATGACGAATATCGGCCTGATACTGGCGACGATGAGTACTAGTTGCACGCCGATATTTGTCATACTCGCATGTAGCAGCGTTAACCATTTTTTGTAACTTGTAAACTTTTGATATACATATTTATACAAGTTAAGATTACCGCGCTTTGTCGTTCTTTGCTTGCATGTTTGTTGGTTGATGATGCTCGTTAGACTCATAGGCTCGGGGAGGATGAGTGTTCGTGACGCTTTACCTGCGCGTTGACATCGGTCATAGTCGCGCAGTTATTACTCGCACTGCCATAGTCGCTCTGATAGCTCGCATCCCGATGCTTGCATGTGTCCGCATGTATACTCGCCATAGCATACTCGCACGCTTGCCACGACGTACTTGCATACTCGCCAAGACCTGCTCGTACCTGCATAATTGCTTATCTCGCCGGATCTAAACCCGATTGGCTTGGAAACCAGAGCCGACACCCATCAGGAGTCGAGCTCGCCTGGGGGTGGGAATCAGTTGACACCCAGTAGGAGCCAAGCTCAACTGGGGGTGGGAATCAGTCGACACCCAGCATGAGCCAAGCTCAACTGGGGGTGGGAATCAGTCGACACCCAGCAGGAGCCAAGCTCAACTGGGGGTGGGAATCAGTCGACACCCAGCAGGAGCCAAGCTCAACTGGGGGTGGTAATCAGTCAACACCCAGCAGGAGCCAAGCTCAACTGGGGGTGGGAATCAGTCGACACCCGGCAGGAGCCATGCTCAACTGGGGGTGGGAATCAGTCGACTCGGGGAGGCAAGTAGTCGGTCTGCAGGAGAGGAGCTCGTACAAAGTTCACGGACTACAACATCACTCCGGCGAGGAACTTGATCTTACTCGAGGTCCTTGGCCAATATGCAGGAGAGGAGCTCGTGCAGGCACTTGGACTTACTGCGACACTGCCACTAGAGAACTTTGAACATTGTTGGAGTTGACAGCTCTCAGGAGCTTTGCTCAACTAAAGTGGTGTAAGTCGACTCGGGAAGGCAAGTAGTCGGTCTGCAGGAGAGAAGCTCGTACAGAGTTCACGGACTACGACATCACTCCAGCGAGGAACTTTGATCTCACTCGAGAAGATCCTTGGCCAATATGCAGAAGAGGAGCTTGTGCAGGGACTTGGACTTACTGCGACACTGCCACTCGAGGACTTTGAACATTGTTGGAGTCAACAGTTCTCAGGAGCCTTGCTCAACTAGAGTGGTGTAAGTCGACTCGGGGAGGCAAGTAGTCGGCCTGCAGGAGAGAAGCTCGTACAGAGTTCACGGACTACGACATCACTCCAGCGAGGAACTTGATCTCACTCTAGGAGGTCCTTGGACAATATGTAGGAGAGGAGCTCGTGCAGGGACTTGGACTTACTGCGACACTGTCACTAGAGAACTTTGAACATTGTTGGAGTCAACAGCTCTCAGGAGCCTTGCTCAACTAGAGTGGTGTAAGTCGACTCGGAGAGGCAAGTAGTCGGTCTGCAGGAGAGAAGCTCGTACAGAGTTCACGGACTACGACATCACTCCAGCGAGGAATTTGATCTCACTCGAGGAGGTCCTTGGCCAATATGCAGGATGAGAGCTCGTGCAGGGACTTGGACTTACGATGACACTGCCACTCGAGGACTTTGAACATTATTGTAGTTTTTCCCTGCTGCTTAAGAGATTGCCAATGAATCAAATGCATCAATATCTTTGAGAACGAAGAAATTATAAAGAGAGCGATGATCCAGCCGCTGCCGAGTTGGGAGGTTGGCGTCCATCCCTGTTCCTGATAGTTCCTCCAGTCGGAGGAGAGATGCAATCGGGGGTAGCTAGGCCAACATGCAAGGGGGGAGCTGATCTCGGCCGTCAATGCAGGGGTTCGGTCTTACAATGACGCTTACATCCCGAGGCATCGTCCCATCGTCCGCCCGGGGCTATCTAGGAGAAACAGGTCGAAGGCTCGTTTCCCAATCCAGCCGTGGAGATCATTTTCAGCTCTGTCACCTGGCTACGAGCGTAAATGCATGAGCGAGAGGTAATGTTCTTCCGAGGGTCCTCCAGGACGCACTCGCGACGAACATCTTCCCTTGGGCCTATTCCTGCCCTTTGGCTGGTTATCCTGCTTTTGAAAATAATCGAAGGGTCGTTGCCCAAATGGGAGCTTGGTAAGGTCGATCCTTCCTCGAATCCAAGAGATTGGAGTCCAAACCTGTTCCTGATAGTTCCTCCAGTCGGAGGAGAGATACGGTAGGGGGTACCTAGGCCGACATACAAGGGGGGAGCTGATCTCGGCCGTCATTGCAGAGGCTCGGTCTTACAAGAGCGCTTCCAGAGGCATCGTCCCATCATCCGCACTGGGCTATCTAGGAGTAACGGGTCAACAGTCGGTTTCTCGGATCGATCTCGGAGCAGAACCTTAAGGCCTCAGAAATCTTGAGATGAAATAGCACAAAGAGAAGCCAAACAGTTGTCAATATCTGTATATATGTGTGAAAACATGATGTACAAGTAAAATACAGCATTAACCGTTAGGGATAGAACATTTTCAGGTCATCCCCGCTCCAAGTACCTCCCAGTTCCTCTCCGACCTGATCCTGAAGATAATAGCCTCCGGTGGCCAAGGCTTCTTGGACGATGAAGGGACCTTCCCAATTAGGATGCAGCTTGCCAACCGTTGCTCCTCTTCCTGCGGCGTCCACCTTTTTCATAACCAGATCCCCTGCGAGGAAATGTTTTAGGCGGACATTGTTGTCGAAGTGCTTCGTCATGCGCCGCTTGATCTCCTCTTGGCGGATGGAGGCTAAGTCACGAAGCTCCTCCACAAAATCCAGCGAGAGCCTTTGAGCGTCTTCATTCTCCAAGCGCCATTCTTCGCTGTCGTCCCCAACTGCTATGACTCTCGGGCTCCGAACCTCAAACTTTACTGGGATGAGTGCCTCAGACCCGTGTGACAACTTGAAGGGAGTTTCCCCCGTAGCCGAGTTTGAAGTTGTTCTCAAAGCCCAAAGGACTGAGGGGAGCTGCCCTACCCAATTACCCTTCAAGTTGGTGACTTTCTTCTTTAGGAGGTTGATGATCAACTTGTTGGCGGCCTCCACTTGTCCATTGCTGCGAGGATGATGCACAGAGGAGAATCGAAGATCCGTCCCCAGCTGCTTGCAGAAGTCCTCTAACTCCAAGCTGGCGAACTGCGGACCATTATCGGTGACGATGGCGAGAGGAATTCCGAACCTGCATGCAATCTCTCCCCAGATGAAATTCTTTACAATCTGCGAAGTGTCTTGGCCAGAGCTTTTGCCTCGATCCATTTGGAGAAGTAATTGATCATGACGAGAACGAACTTCCTCTGCCCGCTGGCCTGAGGGAAAGGGCCGATCAAGTCCATTCCCCAGATAGCGAAGGGCCATGGAGCTGTGATCGAGCGAAGGTGTTGAGCTAGTTGTAGTTGAAGAGGCGCGAAGAGCTGACATTGCGGACAAATCTTGGAGAAGGCTTCTGCATCTTTTCGAATGGTGGGCCAGAAGTATCCATGCCTTAGAATTCTCTGTCCCAGAGTACGAGTCCCCGAGTGACAGCCGCACTCTCCCGAATGAATCTCCTCCAGAACACAAGGTACCTCCACCTCTGATAGACACCTGACCAGAAGGCCCGAGATAGTCTTTCGATAGAGCTCTCCTTTCTGCAGTACGTAATATGCAGCCTTGTAGCGAAACTTCCTCTGATCTCCCTCGCTGGCAGGGGCCTGACCTGTGGCTAAGAAAGAAAGAAACGGATCCCTCCAGGATACCCTCTGCCCGATCTCCATCATCTCTCCCTCTTCGATGGATGGTCGGAATAGTTCGGTGACGGTCACCCCAGCCCGGGGGCCGTACTTGGCGAGATAGTCGGCCTCCGAATTCTCTTCTCGGGGTACATGCTCGACGAAGAAAGATTGAAACCCCCCAATCAGACCTTTCACTTTGATTAAATACCTCTGCAGGACAGGATCATTTACTTCAAACTCGCCTCTGATCTGAGACGCGACTACCATCGAGTCGGTGAAGACCCTAATATCCCGAATTGCCAACTCCTTGGCGAGACGAAGTTAGCCACCATAGTTTCGTACTCCGGCTGATTATTTGTAACGGGGAAGAGGATCTCGACGGCCTGCTCGATCCTGGTTCCCTGGGGGCTCACCAGCACGACTCCGGCTCCCACGGAATACATGCCTGAAGCCCCATCCACAAACATCCTCCAAGAGATTGGGCTAGAAGAGCCTTCATCTCCTTCCACCTTGGCTGAGAAGTCGGCCAGGAAATCCGCCACCGCCTGCGCCTTGATCGCTACTCTTGGAGAGTAAGAAATATCGAACTCGCTAAGCTTCACTGCCCACTTCGTCAGTCTGCCTGAGTGCTCCACCCCATCCAGGATACTACGCAGAGGGTGATCGGAGACGACCCTGATGGAATGAGCCTGAAAATAAGGACGGAGCCTCCGAGCCGAAACCATCAAAGCAAA
The DNA here is from genome assembly GCA_039583875.1 of Platanthera guangdongensis. Classification (NCBI taxonomy): domain Eukaryota; kingdom Viridiplantae; phylum Streptophyta; class Magnoliopsida; order Asparagales; family Orchidaceae; genus Platanthera; species Platanthera guangdongensis. The sequence goes on from CM077166.1 coordinate 38,753,324, forward strand.
CACTAACTTCTCCAAGATAGGATATCTCGTCTCCGTCTGTCGCAGCACTCTACTCACATAGTAGACGGGGAGTTGCCTCTTGCCTTCCTCTCGGACCAACACCGAGCTAACCGCATCTGCTCCAACCCCCAAATATAGCAAGAGGTCTTCATTTTCTCGCGGGCCTTGAAGGAGAGGAGCTTGGGTCAGCTGTTGCTTGAGATTTCCGAAGGACTCCTCACACTCCGCGGTCCACTCAAACTTCTGATTTCCCCGAAGAGTCTTGAAGAACGGAGAGCACTTCTCTCCTGCCTTAGAGAAAAAACGACTAAGGCCTGCTAGCTTTCCCGTCAACCTCTGAACCTCTTTGGGATCTTTCGGGGAAGTCATCTTCAGAATGACCTTCACTTTATCTGGATTAGGTTCCACCCTCCTGGGAGTGAGGAGGTGACCTAAGAACTTTCCTCTTTCTGCACCGAAGACGCACTTGGCCGGTTTGAGTCGCATCTTGTACTTACTCAGGGTAGCGAAGATCTCCACCAGATCCGTTATGTGCTCCGCAACAATTTTTCTCTTGACAAGAAGATTGTCCACATAGACTTCCAAGTTCCGCCCCTTCTGTTACTTGAAAATTTGATTCATCATTCTCTGGTAAGTTGCGCTTGCGTTCTTGAGCTCGAAGGGCATCATCTTGTAGCTATAACAGTCATCGCTGGTTATGAAGGAAACGTCGCGGCAGTCGGGAGGATGCATCCGGATCTGGTGATACCCTGAAAAAGCATCAAGAAAACTCACCACAGAAAATCCAACGGCGAAATCAACCAGCGCGTAGATTTGAGGCAAAGGGTAACAATCCTTCGGGCAAGCTTTATTCAGCATAGAAAAATCGATACAAAGACGTCAGCCCTCTTTGGGCTTCTTCACCATTACAACGTTAGAGACCCAGCCTGGATACTGGATCTCCGAGACAAAACCCGTCTTCAGCAGCTTCTCCACTTCCTCCCTGATTGGTTCAGCCAGAATGACAGCGCTCTTCCTCTGCTTCTGACGAAAGGGAGCCATCGCAGGATCCAGGTTGAGGCGATGACAGGCTACATCGACGTCAACTCCTGGCATTTCGGCGGCGCTCCAAGCGAAAACGTCGACGTTGTCCTGCAGGCAAGCGGTCATCTCGATCTTCCCCTCCAGCGGCAGGGATCCTCAAACCTTCAGCAGACCTGGCTCTCCTCCTCGAGAGATCACTTCTACCTCCTCCACCTCTTCAGCAGCACACAACCCCTTCTCCTTCTCCAGCAGCTCCTCCAACTTCTCCGCGTCACCCATCCAGCTCATGGTACTGACGACATTCAGGTAGGATTCCCTGGAGGCCTTGGGATCTCCCTTGATCCTAATCTGGACATCCCCCGGCAGTACTTCAAGCACTGATGATACGACGACGGAACGACCTTGAAATAGTTGATGAGGGGCCGCCCGAAGATGGCGTTGTATCCGCTCGGTGCATCGACGATGATAAAGCGACATCAGATAGAAGTCCCACCGAGTGTAACCAGAAGCTCCACTGCACCTTCCACCTCTTTCTTCTCTCCTGAGAAGCCAAAGAGGAGTCCATCCGCAACCTGAACCCGAGACGCTTCCACCTGAAGCCTGACGAAAGTTCTCTTGAAAATGACATTCAACGAGCTACCGTTATCCGCGAGGATTCGGTCGACGGTGAAGTCTTCGATGGCGGCTTGAATCACTAGGACGTCGTGGAAGGGGTTCTCATTCCCCAGCATGTCCTCCTCCGAGAAGGTAATCTCTTCTAAAGGCGGTGGGTTCTGCGACGTCAAGACGACGTTCTTCCGATAGATCTGATGGAGACTCCCCTTGAAGGAAGCCCTAAGCCAGGCTCCTCCGTTGATTACCCCTACATGCCGACCTCCTAGGCCATGTATCACCTCTCCACGACCTCCCAGGTCGACACGATCTTCATTCCTCCTCCTCACCGGAGCTTCGAATGTCACCTGCCCCACCGGGGCCTCCTGCCTCTGTTGCTCCCACTCCGCTACTCCTGCCTCCAATCTCCTCCTCGCTTCCCAGAACTCCGGGCAAGCCAATGTCTCGTGCCCCTCTACTCGATGGATGTCGCAGTAGAGGGGAATCTCCGCCTCCTGACGCATCGCTTGCTTCTCCCTTCGGCGCCGCTTATTGTCTTGACGAGCGATGGTCACCGCCTCCCTTCTTCCTCCTCCTCGGCCTCCCTCTTGTTGGTTGTCATTCCTCCTCTCCTCTTGGAAGTGTTGTCTCACTGGTGGCCTCCACTGGGGGTGATTCTCGGGATATTAGAATCGCTTATCCACCCCTCTTCTTGCTTGGGCCTCCACTGGCATCCTCTCCTCTTGTCTTCGAGGCCTCTCTTGCCTCCTCTCCTCGACCCTCCAGGGTTCTTCTCTCGTCCTCCTCTCCTCTCTCCTCGGCTCTTCCTTCCTCCTCTCAACATGCCTCTCTGGCGTCCTCCTGGCCTTCGCCCCCGAAGGTCCCGCTCTCCCCCTCTCCCTCGGATCCTCCCCGTGCAGCCTTGCCAAGAAATACTATTCTTTTCCTCTCCGCGAACGAAGGTGTTTGCCCTCTCTATCATCTCTTCGAAAGACCTTGGGGGATTAGACCTCATCTCCATGCTGAACAGACCCTGCTTCAACCCAAACTTCAGGGCCACCATCAGAGTGAAGTTGTCCACCTCCTCTACCTCCAAGATCTCCTCCTGAAAACGATCGACGTAATGGCCTAAACTCTCGTGCTGCCCTTGGGTAACCTTGAAGAGAGTTGTTGTCTCCTTCCTCTTCTTGGATGTCGCAAACCTCGCCATGAGGCCCCGACGAAGGTCGGAGAAATAGTACACGGACCATGCTGGTAGTTGGTGGAACCAATCTTTGGCATTGCCTTTGAGGGTGATGGAGAAGAACCGACACTTGAAGGCGTCGGACATGTTGCGGATGGAAACGACGTCTTCAAACCATTGAAGATGTCTGACAGGGTCATCCCTGCCAGAGTAGTAGGTGAGAACGGGCTCTCTGAACCCTTCGGGAACGGGGGCGGCGAAGATCTCGTCACAGAAGGGGCTCCTCCCTCCCTGGCGGTGGCGAGTTTCATCCTCGCTGGAGACATCATACTCGCTGCAGTGTCGAGTATCTCGATATCTCGCCGGCGACATCGGATCCCGAAAACGAACCCCTTGGTTGCCCGCCGGATGATGTCGCGACTGCATCGGGCGCTCTTCTCTTGCCCAAGCGGGCTCCTTTCCAGCTCGCATCGGTGGCACTTCCTCATCCAGCGGTGTCACGCGACGGGGAGAACTCGCCGTGACAACGGGGGGATGAGAAAACCCGGCGAGGATGGTCTGCTCAATCCGCTTCGCGAACTCTTCAAACGCGGCAACTGTCACGAACCCGCCACCTCGGGCGACATCTCCAACTCCTGTCGAGTTGCCGACCAACCCTCCATGCTCGCCATCATCGGCCATCTTACTAAACCACTAAACTTTCCTTCATGTTTGTGATCCACGCTCACCGCACCAAGTGTTGAAGCCAGGAAAATTCTCAACCTCTAATTCGGACCAATGTCGCCTAAGGTTACCGACTCAGAGGTAAGATCAGACGGCTAGGATGACTAGGATGAAGAATGAAGGCCAACAGGACCCCAGATGTTGCGGCAGGAAGGTCTCACCACGTACCCGGATGCTCGAAAGGAGCAGCCCCTTCTCAACCAAAAATGACCGAACTATGTACGAGGGAGACTAGCTGATGACAAGTCGCAAGCTCGCGACCTGGCCTCTAAGGAAAAGGAATCCAAAGACTCGGCTAGTATCTTCAAAGGAGAGCTCGCGAGTATCCTACCGTGGAATTTGCGTGTCTCACCTCGCACCCCGGGGGTCCTATTTATAGGGAAATCCAAGGAGGGGGGTTCATATTTATACCTCACCCCCTGGAGACTAGGCGACTTCCAGAGGAACTCGCAGGGGCTGGGCGAGTATCTCGCCTAGTCTCCCACCTGGCGAGTATGCGGGGGGAGCTCGCCATACTCGTCCAGGCCTGCCGCGGTCTTGCATGCTGACTTTGACTCTTGTCTTGACTTGTTGACCTTGACTTCTGCTGACCTGACTGTGGTAGGATCCATCCTCGACGAATACGGGTTGTACAATCACATTTTTTTTTAATCTTGAAAATTGGTTACCTAGCGTGGGTCTTAACTGAAATTGGATGATGACTTCACTAGAACTCGTGAAATGTATTTTTTACAGTGTTATAGCAAATGCAAAATAAAATAAGAGTGAATCGAAAACAAACTAATAAGTACAAGAAAGTACATTATTAATTGTGTAAAGAGATAACAGAAAGAGAAATCTACATACTTCCTTTCAGTTAGCTTAGGGCTGGGACGAAAATATTTGAGATATCCATCCCAGGGGACCTTCTTCAGACCAGCTCGAGCAGCAATCATGCCTCTAATTCTACATAATATTTTCAATAAAAAAATGAAAAGTTGAACATGGAGCAATGATATTAAGAATTCAAGGAATAAATCACTACAATTGCTTCTACTGGAAATGACACCTTTCAGCAAATTCAATAGGTGTCTCCCCATCCCTTAGATATTGTGGTTCCAGGTACCACACGTCGCATACAACTGCCCATGAAGTCATCAGGCGGACTAAATGCATTGTAAATGATTGTCTGTGGTTTCAAAGAAAAAATACTGAAGCCAGCTTAATAAATGTCAGTAATATTGCAAATGCTTAATAAGTGATGGAAATTTTGGATAGATCACTCAACCACTAATTGCAATGCAAATGATAAATAATTCCATGTTAAGTTATCAATGAACAAGAATAATCTGACAAATACCAAATAAGATACAGCCTATAGGAAGCTGAATCTAATTAGTCAATGCTATTTAAAAAGCAAGCCCGATAAAGAGACATCGTGCAACATCAACCTCACGCACCACAATGGTTGTTGCCGATTTGGCTTACCTAGGGCAAGACCCTTATAAGAGTTTTCAAGACATGGAAAAAAAACTTAAATAAATATTCTACTTTGTGATTCCAAAGTTCACTTAATCCATGTGGAACACCCGTACAAATGTGATATTGTGTTACGCCCCCGACCGCGGCTCGCTTCTCGGGGCGTTATTATGCTCGCAGACGCAAGGAGACGACGAGCAACGAAGGGGCTGAACCATCCGGTTCAGCCCCCACTCAGTAGAACCGGCCGGCCAAGGGCTGAACCAACCGGTTCAGCCCTATGTGGAGGGGCCGGCCGGCTCCCTCCTTGGCCCGGGTATTTATACACGGGGATGTCATCTTTTAGGGGCAAGCAATTAACCCTAAGGTATTTCTCCTTCTTCCCCTAAACTCTAGCCTCCTTTCTTCTTCTCTCTAGTTTTCTTCCTCTCTCTCTAGTAGTTCCTATCATTTGGTATCAGAGGCGGTCATTCTCCGACGATGGTCACCACTTGCACGCAAGAGGAGGTCACCTGTTTGGAGACCTTAGAGAACTATGGTGGATTGATGGATTCGGTAGCCACAATCAAGCAAGAGATGCACCCATCTACACAGCGGTTGGAGGAGCGCATAGACATACGTATGGCGGAGCTTAAAGCGTTGTTGAAGGGAAAAAGCGCGAGCGACGAAGAACCGATCGGCGGAAGTCCCGATCGGTCCGCCGAAGCATCCGGAACGCCCGATCCGGGGCGTTTGGGCACGGGAGCATCGGGCTTTGGCGGAAACGGCGGCATCGGCCTCTCCTGACCCGGGGGGACCACCGGCGAAGGCCACGGAGCAGCAGCGTGGTCGGCGGCTGCAGCGGGGGGCGTCGGGCCCAGTTTTGCTGGGCCGGCGAGCATTGGAGCACCCGGACTGGGCGGGAAGACAGGCGTCGGGTTCTCCCGACCCTGGGGGACCACCGGCGAAGGCGGGGAAGCGGCGGTGTGGCCGGCGGCAGCAGCAGGAGGCGGCGGCCCCAGTTTTGCTGGGTCGGCTGAGTGCGGGCCAGCCAGACATCCAGGCGGCGGCTCCGGTATTGCTGGACCAGTGGATTGCGAGCGGCGGTCGTGGCTATAGGCTGATGGAGGGCAGGGGGCTGCTGTGCGGGCTCCAGGAGGTGCAGCGGGGCTTCTTCCGCACCCGCGAGGCGGCATTCTTACCGGCGGGTTTGGAGGCCACGTTCCGTGGGCCGGGCAACACGTTCCTCATCAGGGTCAGCCACCTCAAGGCTACCCGGGTGGACACAATGGGCATGTGGGACGACAGAATGGGCAAGGACAGGGCTGGCAAGGGCAGGCTAGGCCGCGTGCGTACATGCCACCGAAGTTGGCACGTATGAACTTCCCCAAATTCAAAGGGGGGGATGCGTTGGAGTGGGTTCATAAGGTGGAGTTGTTCTTCAGCTATCAGGAGGTCCCGGAGGGGAAATGAGTGCAATTAGCGTCATTCCATCTGGAAGACGACGCGTTTCAGTGGACTAAGTGGTTCCTGAGAGGTAGAGATTATGTACCCTGGACTGATTTTGTGGAGGGGTTCATGGCCCGGTTCGGGCCACTGGAGTATGAGGACTTTGAGGCGTTGCTGCAGAAGTTACGACAGAAGGGGACAGTGACTGAGTACCGGACGGAGTTCGAGAAGTTGGCCAACCGGGTACAATGGGAAGAGAAGTCACCGCTGAGTTGTTTTGTGTCGGGCTTGAATAAGCATTTGCGGGATGAGGTTCATGCTTATATGCCATGGAGCTTGAATCACGCCATCACCTCAGCGCGCATTCAGGAGGAGCGATTCAACCGGCATCGGTCACGAACCACGGGGAAGCCTCTTGCCACACCCGTCATAGCCAGGAGAGAGCCACAGGCGGTTGCCAAGCCTACGGTGACTCGTTTGTCGTGGGGCAAGCTCCAGGCCCGCAAGGAGAAGGACCTCTGCTTCAACTGTGACGAGAAGTTTGTGCCCGGGCATAAATGTCAGAAGCTACAGGTTTTCATGCTGCATGAAGAGGTGGCCGACGAGTCTTCGCCCGAGGTAGCAGTCGAGGAGGCGCTATTGGAGGAGGATTTGGATGTGACGGAGTTTGGGGTCTCCATCCAGGCCATGGAAGGGTGCAATCCTCCCCTCACGATGCGGGTTGCCGGACGGGTTAGACTGGAGAAAGTGACGATATTAGTGGACAGTGGGAGCACCCACAACTTTAGTCATCTGGTCGTTGCTCAGCGGGTTGGGCATGACATTGATAGGGGAGCTGCATTCCAGGTTATGGTGGCTGACGACAACAAGTTGCAGTGCGAAGGGGTCATGAAGAGAGTGGAGTTGCGGATTCAGGGATACACTGGGAGCACGGATGTATACCTTCTACCCATTCGGGGATCAGACATGGCACTCGGAGTTCAGTGGCTGCAGCAGCTGAAGCGGGTCACTTTTGATTGGGAGCTCATGACGATGGAGTTCCTGCAGCGTGGCCGACAGTTCTGTTTTAAGGGTCTCACAGTTTCGCCAGTAAAAGAAGTCTCTCTTCGGAGCATGCAACAGCTCGGAGAGGAAGGGAGCATGATGGCAGTCCTTTTGGGGGTGCGGTCTGATGAGGCCGGGTCGTCTGAGGTACCCATATAGTTGTAGTCCTTAGTCGAGCAGTATTCTAACGTCTTTCAGGAGCCACGTACACTACCGCCATCGTGGTTTCGGGATCACCAGATTGTACTCAAGGCCGGAGCGGAGCCTACCAATATCCAGCCTTACCGATATCCACACATGCAGAAGGCAGAGATCGAGCGCAGCGTCCGGGAGATGCTCGATGTCGGGATCATCCGACCCAGCACGAGCTCCTTTTCGGCCCCGATTATTCTCGTTAAGAAAAAGGATGGCTCGTGGCGATTTTGTGTCGACTATCGAGCTTTGAACGACATCACTTTGAAAGACAAGTTTCCAATTTCATTTGTTGAAGAGCTCTTGGATGAGCTACACGGGGCGACTCGATTCACAAAGCTTGACCTACGGTCGGGTTACTACCAGATCCTTATGCGGGAAGAGGACGTCCATAAGACGGCTTTCAGGACCCACGACGACCACTACGAGTTTCGGGTGATGACCAACGGGCTGACTAGCGGGCCCTCCACCTTCCAAGCCAATATGAACGAGATCTTTCGCCCATTACTTCGCTTTTTGTGCTGATTTTCTTTGATGACATCTTGATATACAGTGCTAATTGGGAAGATCACTTGTGCCATGTTGAACAGGTCTTTTCTATTCTACGCAAACATCAGCTCTATGCTAAGCGCTCCAAGTGTTCTTTTGGGCAGGAGGTGGTCGAGTACTTGGGCCACTTGGTCTCGACTGAAGGGGTCAAAGCTGACCCTCGGAAGATTGAGAGCATGGTTTCTTGGCTGCGGCCCCAGACTGTTCGGGCTCTGCGGGGATTCTTGGGCCTCACCGGCTACTACAGACAGTTCGTGCGGGATTATGGGAAGATTGCTCGACCACTGACCCATCTACTGCAGAAGGATGCCTTCTCGTGGCAGGATGATGCTGAGGCGGCTTTTCAGGCGCTCAAACAGGCGGTGCCGACCACCCCAGTGTTAGCCCTCCCGGATTTCACTAAGGAGTTCGTTGTGGAGACGGACGCCTCAGGGGTGGGGCTGGGTGTAGTATTGATGCAGGAGGGCCGCCCACTGGCTTTTTATAGTAAGGTGTTGGCGCCTAAGACGTTGGGACTGTCCACGTATGAAAAAGAGTTGTTGGCAGTGGTTCAGGCAGTGGCCCTTTGGCGGTCATATCTTTTGGGGCGGCACTTCAAGATTTGTACGGATCACCAAAGTTTGAAGCATTTGTTGGACCAGCAAGTCTCCTCTCCTCTTCAGCAAAAGTGGGTCACCAAACTTTTGGGCTACGATTATGAGATCGTTTACCGCCAGGGCAAGGAGAATGTGGTGGCAGACGCCTTGTCCCGCCTACCTGATGGTGCACTCACCCAGATTTCGGGGCCGGTCCTCGACTCGCTCGATGACATACATGAGGAGGTCTTGTGGGATCCCTCTCTACGCGCCCTCATGGAGGCCCTCCAGTGTGGGGAGACTGTGACGCCCGGTTATCATTTACAGAGTGGGCGACTACATTACCACGGCAGAGTAGTCATACCTCCAGGCTCAGCATGGAAGACAGTTATGCTCCACGAGTTTCATTCCTCTCCAGTGGGGGGTCATGCAGGAGTGCTCCGTACCCTCCAAAGGGCGAGAGCGAATGTATTTTGGCCGGGGATACGTCGGGATGTGCAGCAGTTTGTACGACAGTGTGAGACATGTCAGCGACAGAAGTACGAGACCACCACTCCTGCCGGGTTGCTCCACCCACTTGAGATTCCACAGCACATCTGGGATACTGTGTCGATGGATTTTATTGATGGATTGCCCAAGTCTCAGGGCAAGTCGGTCATTCTGGTGGTGGTCGACAAGCTCTCCAAGTATGGTCACTTCCTCGCTCTCAGTCACCCTTATACGGCAGAGTCGGTTGCCGAACTCTTTACTCGGGAAGTCGTCCGCTTGCACGGCCTCCCACGCGCCATCATTTCTGATCGTGATCCCACTTTTGTGAGCCAGTTCTGGCGAGAGCTTTTCAGGCTTCAAGGGACTTGCTTGAGTTTCAGCACCGCAAATCACCCCCAGACCGACGACCAAACGGAAATTCTTAATCGCAGCGTGGAGACATACCTCCGGTGTTTCGTCATGGACGAGCCTCGGACTTGGACCAGTTGGCTACATTGGGTCGAGTATTGTTACAACACTGCTGAGCACTCCGCCAGCAAGATGACGCCATTTGAGGTGGTTTACGACTGCCTACCACCTTTTTTGAGCAGTTATGAGTCGAGCAACACGACGTTACCGGCGGTTGATTGGGCCCTCCGCGACCGCGACCGCACCTTAGTGACATTGCGAGCGAATCTTCTCCTTGCCCAGAATCGCATGAAGGCCCAGGCGGACAAGCACCGCAAGGAGAGGGAGTTTGACGTGGGCGATGAAGTATTCCTTAAGCTCCAACCCTACCGACAGCTCTCAGTGGCTCGCCGTACAAATCAGAAGCTGGCTCCTCGATATTATGACCTCTTTCGTGTTCTCAAAAGGGTGGGGCCGGTCGCTTACACGTTAGAGCTTCCCGCGGGCTCCCGGATCCATCCGACATTTCATGTCTCTTTGCTCAAGAAGAAGATTGGTGACAGTGCCCAACCGAGCCCTTTCTTGTCGGAAGCTACCGTTGCAGGCGAACTTCGGTCGATGCCGGAGAACATTCTATTACTCAGGTGGAAGCAGCAGGGCGCCGAGTTTCGGGCCGAACTCTTGGTCAAGTGGAAGCACTTCTCGGAAGCACATAACTCTTGGGTTGATCTGTTGGACTTCAAGGAGCTGTACCCAGATTTCCATCTTGAGGACAAGCTGTATCTTGATGGGGAGGGGCATGTTACGCCCCCGACCGCGGCCCGCTTCTCGGGGCGCTATTATGCTCGCAGGCGCAAGGAGAAGACGAGCAACGAAGGGGCTGAACCATCTGGCTCAGCCCCCACTCAGTAGAACCGGCCGTCCAAGGGCTGAACCAACCGGTTCAGCCCTATGTGGAGGGGCCGGCCGGCTCCCTCCTTGGCCCGGGTATTTATACCCGGGGATGTCATCTTTTGGGGGCAAGCAATTAACCTTAAGGTATTTCTCCTTCTTCCCCTAAACCCTAGCATCCTTCCTTCTTCTCTCTAGTTTTCTTCCTCTCTATCTAGTAGTTCCTATCATATTTGAGTATTTTGTAAGAGAGTTTCTCTTTGCTCAAATAAAAGTCTTGTTTTGTATATTTGTTTAATCCCCTTTTCATTCCATTAATTAGATAGTCTTTGAAAAGATTCGTGCATTTTTAGATTTGGGGCATGTCTGATCTCATTCATATGCATGATACCTCACTTCTTGAGGTTTATATGTATCTCATTTCTTAAGTTTGATTCCATTAGGAGATCAGAACATTTCATTAGATATTTAATATTGTTTCTTTCCATTATCATTCATTAGATATTGAACAAAAATAATACTGTAGCTAACCTTATCAGGACAATCACACTCCTCTTTATACCTTAAGTATCCCTCCTACTTTTTTATCCCATGTGTTTGGATGTTTATGTTTTGTTCACATTCATAACATTATTCAAACAAAACTTGATCCTCGAGTCCTTCGCTGTATGTTCATTGGTTATTCTCCTATACATAAAAGGTACAAATGCTATCATCCTCATAGCAGGAAAATCTTTGTCTCTATGGATGTCATTTTTTACGAAACTATCTCTTATTATGAGTCCTCAATTCAGGGGGAGCCTTCACACATGGAAGTGAGTGTTCCTACACTTCATCTTCATGTTCCTCCTTTATACATTACCAGTTAAGGGGAGAGTGTGAATCTTACCAAAGATATTCTCAAAGAAAAGAAGTTGCAAGTGTGCACTTGGAGAAGCAAATGATCAAACACTCAGTCGCATCCAATAATACCAAAGCCACCACCAGATTTCTCTACAACACCCCCTGAGTTACTTATTGTCATCTGAAAAGGTATACGCTCATTCACTAAACATTCTTTATCTAACTATGTGTCATACTCATATGCCTCTTTAACCTCTTCCCATAAATCTTTTGTCACTTCTTTTTCCTCCGTGTTTATTCCTGGTACATGGCATGAGGCACTTGGTCACCTAAAATGGACAAGGTGATGATGGAGGAAATGCAGACTCGAGAAAAGAACCATGCATAGGACCTGGTCGATCTCCCTCCTGGCAAGAAAATAGTTGATTGTCAATTGTTTTTTACAATAAAGCAGAACTCTGAAGGTATTGTGGAGAGAATCAAGGGACGATTGGTGGCAAGAAGTTACGCCCAAACTCATGGTATTGACTACCAAGAGACATTTGCTCATGTGGAAAAAATGAATACACTATGGGTCCTATTATCCTGTGTCGCATGTAAAGGTGGGACCTTCAATAGCTGGATGTAAAAAATGTTTTCCTTCACGGTGAGTTGGAAGAAAAAGTTTATATAGTAAAGCCTCCTGATCTAGTTTCTATCAACTCTGAAGGGAAAGCGTGTAAATTGTAGAAAGCTCTATATGAGTTAAAGCAACGCCTTACAATTTCACCCACCGCTAAACCCAACTCTCTTCGACCATTTTCTGACAAGTACTATGTCTCCTCACCGCGACATCGACAACCACCTCTCGTCCAGCTTATATATGTCGCTGACATTCTTAAAGACCCGTATAAATATTTGAACTTTGACCTTGGGGACGATCAATTTTCAAGGGAGGAAAAATTTTACGGCTATACATCCGCCGGAGTACACCGCCTCGCAGAAGTCATCGGATCACATATGAAAGCCAGCTTGAAGGAGAATATGGATGTTTGTAATTAACTAATATTAATTAACATCATTAATTAATATTAAGTAAATTAATTACATGAATTAAATATTATGTATTAAGCATGCTCTCCCTCATCTATATAAGGGGGAAGGGGTAGGACTGTTAGGAGCTTTTGATAATTTGATTTTGGGCTCTCCTTGGAGAGAAGAGTGATTTGGAGGGTCCAACCACCGAGTGTTATGAGGGAGCTTGTTTCCTGAGTTTATATTTGTATTTTCATGCAATGCAACTTTATTCGCACGATTTTTTTGCTCCACATTGAGTGTTCTCTCTCAACCACGCTCGTTTAAAATCCATATTGGTAACAACAAATTTAGGCTCTGTTTGGCACGGTGTTGGCGGTCGTAAACGCATGGGTTAAACTATCAAAACAAACATCATCCGTTTGAACATAAAAGTAGATGAAGTTTCTAAGGTGGGCGTTAACGAATGACAATCTAACCCCCATGTTCATGACCGCCACCACCGTGCCAAACGGAGCCTTACTCCAGCTCCTCAAACAAACAAGCACACACACCCCACCGATCTCCCCTTTCCTCTCTCTCATTCACAGTCATCAGGTATGCTTCTCCATTCTCTTCGGTCCAACAACCGCCTCACCATCCACTATAATTTTAATATTGCAACTGTAATTTTAATATTGCAAATGTTCTATTTTTCTATGTATCCCTAGAGGCAATTTGTAATAATGTTATATGCTCACTCTCACCTATATAAAGGAGTGGAAGAGATTCTTAGGCAATATCTTGGAACTCTTAGGTTTGAATCTCTCATTTGAAGAGGAATTTTTAGAGAGAACCAACCCTCAGAAGCGAGGCGTAAGCATACCTCGCGAGTTTATATCTTGTTTTCCCTTTTTAATAAAATCAATCTTCTTGTTTCTTACCAATTGGTCTAACTACGCATTACGGTCACCGAGCACTCAATCCAATTACAATTATGTCCAGCATCCTAATATGCCTTCCTATCCGTACTCCAGCACCGAACCAAAGCCCGGCCCCATCTTCCCACAACTACGGCTTCCGTGCATGGCTACTTCCTCGTCTAATCCATCGCCCGACCGATTCCTTCCTTTAAGGCACACTGATTCTGCACCCTGCATGAGTTGAGAACATATAGTTGACGTATCTCACACCCGCTTTTTAAGGATATCAGCGCATCTGTTAGACGACAATGACACACACTCGCCCTGTCTCACGCATTTGTGCCTCCTTTCCTACACCTGCAGTCGTCGTTGCACCCATCCTCTAGTTCCTCTTTTGTATCCACCTGCGCCACTCCATCTCCTCCGCCAGGACTTCTACTTCATGCCCACGACCCGCCACATGGCCATAAATGCTGATAAGGACTCCATGACCTCAATCTCCACTAATTCCACCAGCTTGGATTGATTGGAAACTAGATTGGAAGATCTCACGCTCCTCCACTGCAAGCTCGCAACCATTTCCTTCCTCCTATCGGCTCACCATTGACTACATGGGGTTCTACACTCTGCCATGGACATTGTACCAGCCCACCTCTGTCATATTGAGATACCAGTGATCGGCAGGACTGCTCCCCTCGACTGGATCGCCCATGCAGAACAATTCTTCGATCTCTAGTCAACTCCAGTAAACCTGAAAGTCCCAATGGAGACCATAAACATGGAAGACCATGTGCTCCATTTGGTGTGTTGGATGAACTTACGAGGAAACTCCACCACTATAACACTCATCAAGCCAAAATGTGTATGAGCGCATAAGCTCTAGTCATTAGTCTGACTCCATCGTGTCCTACATCACAGAGCTCTTTGAGGTTGTCAAGGACGTAGCGCCTCTTGGATCATTATACGGGAGATTTCTTAGTGTGTTTGTAGACCACATATGTGTGCGCTTTTGTGTCCACAACCCATCCACCCTCTCCCAAGCAATGGAACAAGCTCATTGCCTCAGAGAGGAACAACATGCAGCCCCACCACCTCCCATTCTTCATCCCCCACCCCCCGATCCACTACAACCTACCAAACCTTATTTACCACTTTGCCAAAATCCTCCACCTCCAACTGACATGCAATGATTGGACGACATCCACCATTCCATTCACCAACAATACCACCACCACACCAATGATCTCACCATGACTACCAAGAGCGCTGACAAGGCCTTTGTTTTTGATGTAAGAATCTATACTCACCAACACACAAATGTCCTCTCAAGGAACTGCACTTGTTGATCAATGTCAAAGATGATAACCCCAATTTCGCTGACTTGGATCCGCTCATGTTTGTTGGCGACCCCTACAAACCTCAACCTTGAGGACAAGGTAAATCTTCAAGATGAGAGTGTTAATATGAATACGATTTCCCATGAGCTAGTATCCTAGTATCGCGTGTCCTATATATCTATGTAACCCTAGTGACATTTTTGAAATAATGGTGGATGCCCACTCTCACCTATGTAAAAGAGTGGAGTCTAAGAAATTATCTTGGAACTCTTACACGCGGATCTCTCATTTGAAGAGGGCCTTGAATGCTACAGTAATTTCTTTCAGTTAGCAGTTACGGATTTTATGATTAAACTGGAATACATTATTTGTAGAAAAAAAAGAGATGAATTGAATGTGCATACTTCCATCAATCAATTAAAATAAAATGTACAGCAGTCCTTCTCAAGCTTTCATACATACTTCTTGCTGTTCCAGAATGCATCCACAAAGATTTTATTGTATTTGATAGCAACTGGGCAAACGGCACAACCAAGTTCAAAAGCACCCTGTATCAAATATCCACTTGGAATAGTTTAGAAATGCCGTTAACATGTAAAGAAAAGTGGACAACTGGAATGCAAAATTCATAAACCAAAATATTGAGAACATTCAGGTAAAAGGTATATTGCTGATTCCCCGGGTACTGGTTTTACTTCAACCAAAACAAGAGCATTGTCTATCAAAAAGTTTTAAAATACAAATGAGTTTGTGGACTCGAGGAAATTCAATGCTTTAAACTCAAAACTAGGCTCCATCAGTTTTCAAACTTCGTTTCAAAGTTATTAACCAAATTTAGATGCATACAGGGCAATAGTATTGACCTTTTTGAACATTACAGTGTACTGATTATTAACACAAGTTCCTTCTGGAAATATCAACAAAGGGTTGTTGTCAGCCCCTTGTGTGTGTTCCCGTAGCCTGAAAAGTTCAGGACATCAGATTATGAATATAGCAAGGTGCTTAAATGTTTGGATCAATAATGAGTAATGACAATGCTTACTTTCTCGCAACAATTTCACGGTCTTTGGCCTCTGTCCGGTTGAACCAAATGCAACCCACACTCTCCAAAATGGTTTTCTGAATAAATCCTGGGTCATAAAGTAGAAGCAATGCTCCTGAAAATTATCTACATAAAGAGAATGAGTTGAGACTATATAAAAATATGCTCATACCAACCCATCCGGGATGCTTTTGCATGATAACTGCAAAAGCAGTCATCTGCTCTAAAATGATGAAGTCAATCATAGACGTGTGATTAGCAACAAAAACCTGTTCACATCAAGAAAATGTTCTAGAAGTCAAGGGTCGATAAAATTCAGCAGAAAATAAATATTACACTAAGAATATTTAACCTGCTGAGGGCGCCTGCTTGGACGAGGACCATGATACTTGACCACCCCCGTCCACGAAGCAACAAATACGCCACACATCATCTCCACCAACTTTCTCTAAATAGAATATTTTGAGGCAGCTTAAGTAACAAATACTTGTACAAGAACAAGATACTAAATATTTCTTAAATAAGTTTATTCAACAGATGTATCATATTGATACACTTAGTTGAACCTTTTCGGTAGCTTAAGCTACAAATACTTGTACAAGAACAAGATACTAAATATTTCTTAAATAAGTTTATTCAACAGCTGTTTCATATTGATGCACTTAGTTGAACCTTTCAAAATGCAATAAATATGAAACCGCAATTTCAGATCAGCCTCTGAAATTACAACTTCAAAAACACTTGTAAAAGAAAAAAATCAACAGGTCATTCAGCTAAATTTAAAAATAATGTGATCAATACAAATTTGAGGATGCAGTCAATGATTGAGTCGACCTGATGGTTGCTTATATATGCTAAACATAAATGAACGGCAGCATCAGTATGTAACTGTTTAGGACGGCATATGTTGTCATCAAAATGACAACCATGCAGGATTTCCAGGAATTAGCACTTTACGTGTCTCTACATTACAACATCAATCGGTTGTTAGGACACTAGGGGCACCTTCTCCAACTACCTTAAGCTCACTCCAGGAAGTAATCAGATACCAGCATTACAAAACTGAGTAATTTAGACACTCATCACTCAATCTTTATCGAAATTACATGATTTTGTCTTCTGACTAGGCTCTATATAACATTATGTTACAGACCAAAATGTTACAGACCCACACTGGGGAGTCAACTACCACAACAGCCAGAGGACGACACGGGCGGACTAGGGGGAGGGTAACATCATCTTACTGTTGCGGAATATTTGTTGTTCTTTTATTTTGTCACGTTTATTTCATGTAGCGCTTTTATTTCATTATGTGTGTATTTATTTGGGAACTTAAATTGACTTTAATTTGGGGAGAAATGAAGAGGGCAAGAAAATATTATTCTAATTACTCTTTATCTCTCTAATTTCTTCCGTTCTCTCGCTCTCTAATCTCGTGCCCTAAGATAGTCGAAACCCATCGTAGCTGAAGACCGCTCCCAGCCATCATCTGATAGCCCCCTTCCGCTGGATTTCTTCTCCTCCCGAGCATCAGTCTTAGGTTTCTATGGATCTAAGAAGGGGAACTTCAGTCTCCTCACGGCCACGAACGAGGTCCCAATCCGGGGCTCCTATCAACTTGGTATTAGAGCCACGTTCAGCGACTACGACATCTTACTCACCTCTGCGTCCCTCCCCAAACTTGCCAGCCAGTCCCTCCCGCACGCACCTCGGTAGCTCCCCGATCAACGATACAACACACACATTGTTCCTTCACGCGGTGGGGTTCCAGCCTCTATGCTCAATTGCACCCAATTTCCTGTTGAGGGTCATTTCAACCGACTCTCCACTTTTTTGAGGCAACATGGGCCTCCTCCCTACACCCCATAGTCCCTCTTGTGTGCCAACATCTACTTTCATGGGGGATAACCGCATCTCTGCAACCCAAATGATGGATGGAGATGTTCGACAATTTGATGATGAAGCATTTCAATGCCCCTGAGGCCTTAACGACCTTCATCGACTGTGATCGTACCTCTCCACAGCCGCCACGAGCTCCCTCGGACTATCTCATGCCGAGGTACCGAACAACTACCAACCGATCTAACCTCCGCATCTCCCTAAAAGTAGCGGCGTTCCCCTCTATGTCAAGATGGACTTTTCGGTTTTCGACGGTCATGGAGAACCCTTGACTTGACTAACCCACTGTGAACAATTTTTTATGAATCAACACTCGCCGTGGGAGGACTTGCTCAATGTCGCATCTTTTCGGTTGACGGGCTCCGTTGAGCTCTGGTATTTGCGGTTTCAACGGGGAAAACCCCTTCTGACCTAGGAAGAGTCCAAGAGTAGATGCAACTTTCACTTCGGACCTCTTATGTATGGCAACCCCATTGGGGACTTTGTCTCCACAAACATACGGGCCCCCTCAATGACTATCTAGAGCAAGTTTTAGATTCTCCATGCCTGTGCTCCTTTTGTGCCCCATCAGGTGCCCATCTTTATGGCGGGCCTCCATGAACGTTTGCGCCTCGACGTGGACTTTCAGACACCTGCCGACCTTACTAGTGTCATGAGTATATCCCACCTCCGCGATAAACATTTGTTGATTGATCGGCCTTACAACGGCTGACGGGTGGAGCCCTCTCATGGCTTAGGGCAACCTTCACAACCTGCAGTTTTCCTACCTTCTAATGAGAAGGAAAGTGCCCCCCACCCACCAACCCGTTTGTCATCTCTCATCCCAAAAGATTGCCAACAACCGCGCTAAAAGCATGTGTTACAACTACGATGAGACCTACATGCGTGGACATAAGTGCAAGTGTTAAGTTCTTTTTGGAGGTACATGACCCATCCGAGGAAGAGGAAGACCTTTGACATCCCGTGATTTCCCTTCATGCCATTGACGGACCCCACTCCGGGGAGACTCTTCACCTGCCGATTCTCGTTGTTGATCATCTCTTGGTCGCCCTGTTGGACACTGGGAGGGTGAACAACTTCATGAGCGCGAAGACCGCCAACCGACTCAACCTGGCAGTGACGAGCCGTTCCCGGTTGAGTGTGGTTGTGGACAATGAGAGTACTATGGAGTGCCAAAATATCTACCGAGCAGTGTCGCTCGTGGTGGAAGGGTATCATTCCACGGTGTACCTTTTCCTGATGATTGCTCTTCGAGGCTTTAAGGTGATATTGGGCTTTTGCTGGTTGCGCACCCACGATCCCCTGACGTGGGATTTTGATCACCTCACCGCGACTTGGCATCAGAGGCGCGAGCAGACAGTCTGCCAGGGTTGTTTGACGGGGAAGTCCCACAGAGCCTCGATCACTTGTTGCAGGAGTTTGAGGAGATTGTGGCCCTCCTCGGGGTCTCCTTCCGACGTGGCACCACAATCACCGCATCTGCTTCCTCCCAAACACCGCCCCCGTCATGGTGTGGCACTATCGCTATCCTATCCGACAGAAGAACGAGATCGAGCGTCAGTGCAGCGTCATACTACATGAGGCCATCATTCGCCATGGCATCTCGCTATTTTCCTCCTTGCTCTTTTGGTTCAAAAGAAGGACGTCACTTGGCGGTTTTGCATGGATTGTCGGGCATTGAATGTCAAGAATATGATTATGAAGGGCAAATTCCCGATCCCTGCAATGGAGGAACTGTTGGATGAGCTCCATGGTGCCTGATTCTTCTCCATGCTCGACCTCTGTTCGAGTTACCATCAAGTGTGCATGGCCCCACCTAACGTGGAGAAGACGACTTATGGGGAGACCTTTTTTAATCCTCACAAACCATTTCAGCCTCAAGTTCTTACTAGAGCAGAGCACCACTCCCCAACAACACTAGTGAGCCAACTTTTGAGATTTGACTTCCGTGTAGTGTACAAAGCCGGTGCCGTAAATCGTGCATACAATGTTTTCTCTCGCAGTGACCAGGAAGATGGGCTACTTTGTGACATACCACTGCCCACCTCTGCAATCCTCCTTCGGATGCGTCAAGAGTCCCAAGAGTCTGTCGTTTTTGACGAGCTCAGCCAGCGGATTGCCGAAGGGCATATTCCAACCCACTGGACGGTGCAAGAGGGCCTAATTCGCGACAAGGTACGTGTGTACTTGCTCCCTCCCCCCCCCCCCCCCTCATTTCTAAAATTATGGGGACAACCAACACATTGGGTCACGAAGGAGTCTGTAAAATCCTTCAATGGATTCAAGTCGATTTCTTTTAAAAGGACCCTTGACGCACTGTCCAAGATTTTGTTGCAGTTTGCAGAGTTTGTCAAAGACACAAGGTAGAGCATCTACTTTTGGCCGGCCTTCATCATCCACTACTAATCCCCACCCAAATTTGGGCGGACATCTCGATAGATGTAATCAAGGGCTTGGCTACATCGCGCGGAAAGTCTATCCTCATGGTCATGGTCTATCATTTTCCGTCTATCCTCTGCAAAGAAGGCACGGGCAACGCCCTCCGCTGTAAGTGGCCAGAGCAGAGCAATGGAGTGTCGACCACGACCATGAGGGAAGACTTCTATCTCCATAGCCTTTTCAAGAGCATTGTCTCGGACCGGGACAATGTGTTCACGAGCAACTTCTGAAAGGAACTGTCTACTTTATACAGTACAAAGCTTTCCTTCTCATCGGCCTACCATTCGCAATTTGATGGACAGACAGAGGTCATCAATCGCACGGTGGAGATGTACTTGCATTCCATAACTGAGGATCGCACCAAGGATTGGGCCCATTGACTCCCGTGGGTGGAATATTATTACAATACCTCATACCACACCTCGCTACATACAACGCCATTTCGCTTGATTTACAGACCAGATCCCCCTCGCCTATTATCCTATGAGAGCAGCACAACCCAGAAGGGCGTTGTTGACAGCGAGCTTCAGAACCGGGACCATAATCTTTCCCTTGCACGAGGTGCCTGCTTCAAGCACATGTGTGTATGAAGACTGCTTACAATCAGGGCCATCACGAACTAGCCTTTACCCCGGGAGAATGGAACTTCGAGGACATATCAATGGACTTTGTTCATGGCCTACATGGATCTCAGAGTGGGAACGACTCCTTATGGGTTATAGTTGGCCGTCTCTCCAAGGTCGTCCATTTCATTCCCATTAAGAAGTCGGATCAGGGTCCGAGGTTAGCGCAGTTATATATAGATGAGATTGTTCGTTTTCACGGTGTTCCCAAGACCATAGTTTCAAATAGAGATGGTAGATTTACTTCTAAGGAGTGGAGGTATATCCAAGAGCGGTTGGGCACTAAGCTTCGTTTCAGTACCGCCTTCCATCCTCAGACCGATGGACAGACTGAACGTACAAATAGAACTTTGGAAGATATGCTTTGGATGTGCATTCTGGACTTTGGAGGAAAGTGGAAGAAGTATGTTACTCTCGTTGAGTTTTCCTACAACAACAGTTTTCAGGCAAGCATTGGGATGACACCGTTTGAGGCTTTTTATGGTAGGCGTTGTTGGACACCGTTATGTTGGGCTGAAAATGAAGAGAGATCTAGCATCAGGGAATCATGGATTGACAAAAACACTGATCGTATCAAGCTCATCCAGGAACGTTTGAAGATAGCTCAGGATCGTCAGAGCAAGTATTACGACCAGAAGCACAAGTCAGTGGAATTCAGTGTTGGAGATTACGTTTATCTGAAGGTCAAATCAGTTAGAGGAGTCAGATTCGTTGGTTCCTTCGAGATACTGGAACGCATTGGTGAGGTTGCATATAGGTTAGCCTTGTCTGAGGAAATGAGTGGTCTACATGATGTATTCCACGTCTCCTACCTGAGTAGTGCAGTTAGAGATCTCAGTCAGATAATCAGTACCGAAAAGCCACCTATCGAATCAGATCTAAGCATCAATGTTAAACCAGTCAGAATAGTAGACGCAAGAATACAGAAGCTCAGAAGCAGAGAGATTTCGTTTGTGAAAGTCCTTTGAATGAATTGTGGTCGACCAGAGTATACTTGGGAAAGAGAAGACGAGTTTCGGAAGATAGAAGAGTATGATTTCCTCTTTGATTCAGGTATGTTGAAATTTTCGAGAACGAAAATTTTTTTTAGGAGGGGAGATTTGTAACATTCGTCTTTTGACACGAGAGTTCAATTTTATTGCAAGGTCTGATCGCGAGTGATTTGTCCAAGCCAGCGTTCCGTCGAGGTATATTGTTAGCATGGTTAAAATCTTCTACTGTTAAGTGGGTTGGTTTAGGGTTGTATGTGTTCGACGCTTACTGATTAGTAGTCCGATGGCAATTTGGGAATAATCGGAAATTGTTCAAACGCCTCCTAATTGTTCGATTAGTGGAGGGGTGCGATTTATCTCCTGCGATTTTAATAACTGTCGTCTTTGCGGGTCGTATATCTCCCGGCCTTGGGGAGAAACTGTGAGTAAGAAAGGAAGAAATTATTAGGTCTTCCCTATCGTGTGAAAGGCGGAACACGCCGATTTCTCTTATTGTCGTTGCGTGCGCCCGTGAGAGTCGAAGGTCGTTCCGATTTGCTGGCGTTTGGAGGCGCGGGATTCATTTTCTTTCTCTCATTCTTCCTGGCCGCATTTCCATAGGACGCCACCGACTACTTCCTTCCCGACGACATACCCCTCTGCATCGCTCGGGATTATTGCCTCTAGTCGGCGTCCGTGGAAACCCTGCCGCCCTCCCCTTTCTCTCCAGCAACCGGTGGCCACCAATAGAGGGTTGTGCTGCCCGCTTGGCTTGCGCACAACCGACAACTTCGGTTCGTTCCCCTCCCTCAGTTTGGGACTTCTAGAAGCCTCAACCCTCTTTCCCTCTCGTTTCTAAAACTCCTTGCTCTCCAATCTCAATTTCTGAAATTAGGGCTCAAGATTTCCATCACTCATTCTCAGATTTTTGGGTTGGGGGTTTACTTTTGGTCTTCCACATCAACCCTGATAGAAGTGAGAGAGTCCGGTTGCGATCGTGTTACTTCTGGCTCTCTCATCTTCAGGTAAGGTGACGGAACCAGAAAATTCAGTTTTTATAGTTTTACCCGGTTCAGAAAATTTTTATCTCCCACTGTTAAGAGAATGGGTAAACTCCCTTTTGTATGAGATAATGTCCATAGATATATAAATATGTGACTTTACTCGGTGGTAATTATTTTTTTGCTTCCTTTTAGGATAAACCAGGGATCAATTAGGGTTTCAGTGCATTACCCAAAAGAAACTATGCCGTCACGCCATGTTGAAGCCAAAATTGGCTTCTGTGGAGTTCGGGGTCCCAAAAGAGGGGTGACCGCGCACCTACTACCCTCAAGCGAACGATCTAGGCACAAGATTAGGAACACAAGGGACAGACCCAAGGTCTCAGCGTGGAGGACCCACCGCATACCCGGAAGACTAACAAACTCTTCCCCTCCCAAGCCAAAGGCTGAGCTAAGACACCTTCGGAGGGCGCTCTTGGCCGACCGGAACATCTAAGGAGGATCTCAAGACCAACTCTCTCCTATCCAGATGTGTCTCCTTGGGTCTACACAAAATGTTGCTCACCCGCCCTAATGATGGCGCAAACTCGCCGAGCAATGTCACGACACGCTGCCCAAACTGGGCCACTAACAGCGTAATTCCGCTACTCTGACTGGCTGTCAACAGGCCATGAGGGGCTTCCCGGCAACTATACCTCGGGGCCCCTACGGGGCGAGCGGTTCTCGAGAACACCGCCTGCCTAATACAAAGAAGAAACCTACACATCCTCAGAGCATCACAGATATTAAAAGAATATTACAGGAATATGAATTCCATACTTCGGCACGCAGACCGGCAATATAAATATAAATGAAAAAGGCCTTCGAGGGTCGGCACAAGCTTGGGCTTAAGCCCACTACTCCCCGCCTGGTACTGCAACACCTGTACGTCAACGTCTCGACAAGCGGCGGTCAGCTAAACTCCAGTTGGTTAACACAAGCTGGCCGAACATATTGCACATACCCCTTTTTCGGGGCTATGGTGCGCATTCCCTGCAAATGGAAAATATACAACATCCTCGGAGTCTTCTCCGGGATCCCCAGAACATCACCAATCCGGCTCACACGTCCGGATGGGCTTCACACAGCATGCCTAAACCCGTACTCACGCTTCCGGGTGCTAACACAGGTAATTGCGGGGACGTACACGTCAACCCGTCGGAGAGCTCCCTTCCTCCACCCGTTGGTGGAGAGGGGCTTCCATGCAAATATGGAAATTGAGGGCTTCACCTGCCCAAGTAGAAATTTCGTTACCCTTGACGCGTGTTTGGCGGGGCCGCAACCGCGCTCATTGCCCGAGGCTCCACGTCTAGCGTCCGTAGTGGTTGTCCATGCACGGATCCGACCCCCGCGGGAGGGTTGAAAACTCCGAATGATTTTTCCCTTCCATGACCGAGCCTCTCCATGGCCGACCGTGCTCCAAGTGGTCGGCCGCTGCTGTACGAGGCCGATCCCGGCTCCAAGTGGCCGGCCGCTGCTCTAAGCGGCGACGGGAGGAAAGAAGGGAGGCGGCGTCGGGCTCTGCTGCAGGCCGGCGGGACAGAGAGAGAGGTAGACGGGGTTGGGGGCTGCTGTTGCTCCAGGTCAAAACTGAGAGAGGGGGGCGGGTGTTGCTGCTCCGGCCGACTAGAGAGAGAGAGAGGAAGGGGGCGGGTGGTGGCTCGGGCTGAGAGAGAGAAAGAGACGGGGTTGGGGGCTGTTTTGCTTAGGCGACAGCGGCGGAGAGAGGGATGCAGGGGCGGGCGGCTGCGGTAGGCGGCCGGAGAGAGGGAAAGGGAAGCGGACGGCTCCTTGCTGAGGCGGCGGCCGGAGAGGGAGGGAGAGAGGCGGGCGGCTCCCGATGCCCTAGCGGGGAAGAAGAAAACCCCCGATCCTTCTTTGCCTCCATCTCTCTTCGTTCTTTTTTTTTTGTCCTGTCCTGTCCCGGCCCCTCTCCGTGATGCTCATCCCCCCACCTCCATTTCTTCTTTCTGCTGCTTTTTTTCTCTATCCCCGAGCCTCCTGCTCCTTTTTTCTTATCCCCTGCCTTTTACCTTTGTTTTTTCCTATCTATCCTCCATCTATATATAATAAGTATACATATATTATACTGTCATAAAAGAAAAGCAGCAGAGGAAATTGTTGCTCCAACCTTTTACCAAAGATAAGAGGATATATGCATTGGTATATGTCAGCAGGGTGTAAAATTATATTTACAAGTATATACTATAATGTTCAAATTAACTGGTCAAATAAGAGTAAAATACTAGTGAGTTATTCCAATACTCATTTTGGGGTATTATTTTTCTGCCTCCATTTTCCTCTTGCTAGGGTCTCCACTCCCTCCTTTATCATTTCTCATATATAGTTTAAATAATAGGAAATATATAAAACTTACTATATTTATATTTTAAACCTATCAAAAACCTTCATAAGTTATAAACACAGAACTATCGACCGGGATCGTCCCAAATAGCCGCTCATAGCACGCCCTAAGTCCGCCATTTGGGGAGGATCCCGCTCGACCGGATATGGGGTTGTACACAATCCCCGCTCTTTTCGAGGTTGGCACAAGCTCGGAAAGAAATGTCCAACCCCAAGTATCCGGCGAGTGGGAGCCGACCCAAAGAAAAATTTTGAGAGAAACTGAAAACTGCACTTAGAACACTAATCTCTCTATGCTCTTTTGAACTTTTTTGAACCACTCGATACCTGAAAACGCTCCATGTTATTGGGCTGCCCTTATACCATTACTTGCAATAAGAACAAAATTTATCAAGATATTATGAAATAATAAAGCCAAATATTCTGCAATCTCTTGAGCACGCGGAGCTAATCCTTTCCCCCCATGTGTGCCTACCGCCCTGCCCAGCTAGATGAGAGCCTGCGCAGCGGGTCTACCTGGGGCCGAGCCGAGCTCGGGGTGCCGATGACGATCTCAAACCAAAACCTATCCCCCACAGCCGAGCCTACGGACCTGCCAGCTAGATGAGAGCCTGCGCAGCGGGTCTACCTGGGGCCGAGCCGAGCTCGGGGTGCCGATGACGATTCCACAAACCTAACCTAACCTATCCTAACATATCCTAACCTATCCTAACCTATCACCCACAAACCAAACCTATCCCCCACAGGCGAGCCTACGGACCTGCCAGCTAGATGGGAGCCTGCGCAGCGGGTCTACCTGGGGCCGAGCCGAGCTCGGGGTGCCGATGAAGATCTCAACTCAAAACCTATCCCCCACAGGCGAGCCTTCGGACCTGCCAGCTAGATGGGAGCCTGCGCAGCGGGTATACCTGGGGCCGAGCCGAGCTCGGGGTGCCGATGAAGATCTCAACTCAAAACCTATCCCCCACAGGCGAGCCTTCGGACCTGCCAGCTAGATGGGAGCCTGCGCAGCGGGTCTACCTGGGGCCGAGCCGAGCTCGGGGTGCCGATGAAGATCTCAACTCAAAACCTATCCCCCACAGGCGAGCCTTCGGACCTGCCAGCTAGATGAGAGCCTGCGCAGCGGGTCTACCTGGGGCCGAGCCGATCTCGGGGTGCCGATGACGATCTCAAACCAAAACCTATCCCCCACAGGCGAGCCTACGGACCTGCCAGCTAGATGAGAGCCTGCGCAGCGGGTCTACCTGGGGCCGAGCCGGGCTCGGGGTGCCGATGAGGATCTCAACTCAAAACCTATCCCCCACAGGCGAGCCTTCGGACCTGCCAGCTAGATGGGAGCCTGCGCAGCGGGTCTACCTGGGGCCGAGCCGAGCTCGGGGTGCCGATGAAGATCTCAACTCAAAACCTATCCCCCACAGGCGAGCCTTCGGACCTGCCAGCTAGATGAGAGCCTGCGCAGCGGGTCTACCTGGGGCCGAGCCGAGCTCGGGGTGCCGATGACGATTCCACAAACCTAACCTAACCTATCCTAACATATCCTAACCTATCCTAACCTATCACCCACAAACCAAACCTATCCCCCACAGGCGAGCCTACGGACCTGCCAGCTAGTAGGAGCCAGGCAGCGGGTCTACCTGGGGCCGAGCCGCGCTCGGGGTAGTGCAGAACCAAGAACCAGGACCTCTCCCCCACAGGCGAGCCTTCGGACCTGCCAGCTAGATGAGAGCCTGCGCAGCGGGTCTACCTGGGGCCGAGCCGAGCTCGGGGTGCCGATGAGGATCTCAACTCAAAACCTATCCCCCACAGGCGAGCCTTCGGACCTGCCAGCTAGATGGGAGCCTGCGCAGCGGGTCTACCTGGGGCCGGGCCGAGCTCGGGGTGCCGATGAAGATCTCAACTCAAAACCTATCCCCCACAGGCGAGCCTTCGGACCTGCCAGCTAGATGAGAGCCTGCGCAGCGGGTCTACCTGGGGCCGAGCCGGGCTCGGGGTGCCGATGAAGATCTCAAACCAACCAAACCTATCCCCCACAGGCGAGCCTACGGACCTGCCAGCTAGATGAGAGCCTGCGCAGCGGGTCTACCTGGGGCCGAGCCGAGCTCGGGGTGCCGATGACGATTCCACAAACCTAACTTAACCTATCCTAACATATCCTAACCTATCCTAACCTATCACCCACAAACCAAACCTATCCCCCACAGGCGAGCCTACGGACCTGCCAGCTAGATGAGAGCCTGCGCAGCGGGTCTACCTGGGGCCGAGCCGGGCTCGGGGTGCCGATGAAGATCTCAAACCAACCAAACCTATCCCCCACAGGCGAGCCTACGGACCTGCCAGCTAGATGAGAGCCTGCGCAGCGGGTCTACCTGGGGCCGAGCCGAGCTCGGGGTGCCGATGACGATTCCACAAACCTAACTTAACCTATCCTAACATATCCTAACCTATCCTAACCTATCACCCACAAACCAAACCTATCCCCCACAGGCGAGCCTACGGACCTGCCAGCTAGTAGGAGCCAGGCAGCGGGTCTACCTGGGGCCGAGCCGCGCTCGGGGTAGTGCAGAACCAAGAACCAGGACCTCTCCCCCACAGGCGAGCCTACAGACCTGCCAGCTAGTAGGAGCCAGGCAGCGGGTCTACCTGGGGCCGAGCCGCGCTCGGGGTAGTGCAGAACCAAGAACCAGGACCTCTCCCCCACAGGCGAGCCTACGGACCTGCCAGCTAGTAGGAGCCAGGCAGCGGGTCTACCTGGGGCCGAGCCGCGCTCGGGGTAGTGCAGAACCAAGAACCAGGACCTCTCCCCCACAGGCGAGCCTACGGACCTGCCAGCTAGTAGGAGCCAGGCAGCGGGTCTACCTGGGGCCGAGCCGCGCTCGGGGTAGTGCAGAACCAAGAACCAGGACCTCTCCCCCACAGGCGAGCCTACGGACCTGCCAGCTAGTAGGAGCCAGGCAGCGGGTCTACCTGGGGCCGAGCCGCGCTCGGGGTAGTGCAGAACCAAGAACCAGGACCTCTCCCCCACAGGCGAGCCTACGGACCTGCCAGCTAGTAGGAGCCAGGCAGCGGGTCTACCTGGGGCCGAGCCGCGCTCGGGGTAGCTCTACCCGGTCAATCTCTACCCACTACGGGGCGCGTCTACCCGCTACATCCACCCTCCTGAGAACGAGGGTCGATCATATAATATTCTCCCCAAGGTACGTTTTGATCTCCAGGATCGAACATCCTAGCGGCAAGAGGGAAATGGGAGGGGACTTCTTTCATCACATGACCCTGGTCGTCACTTGTTTCCTCTTCTATAGCCACGACGTTCGACTGAGTTTTTCTGTACTGGTCACTCTCCACGCTCACCGCACCATAACTGTTGAAGCCAAAATTGGCTTCTGTGGAGTTCGGGGTCCCAAAAGAGGGGTGACCGCGCACCTACTACCCTCAAGCGAACGATCTAGGCACAAGATTAGGAACACAAGGGACAGACTCAAGGTCTCAGCGTGGAGGACCCACCGCATACCCGGAAGACTAACAAACTCTTCCCCTCCCAAGCCAAAGGCTGAGCTAAGACACCTTCGGAGGGCGCTCTTGGCCGACCGGAACATCTAAGGAGGATCTCAAGACCAACTCTCTCCTATCCAGATGTGTCTCCTTGGGTCTACACAAAATGTTGCTCACCCGCCCTAATGATGGCGCAAACTCGCCGAGCAATGTCACGACACGCTGCCCAAACTGGGCCACTAACAGCGTAATTCCGCTACTCTGACTGGCTGTCAATAGGCCATGAGGGGCTTCCCGGCAACTATACCTCGGGGCCCCTACGGGGCGAGCGGTTCTCGAGAACACCGCCTGCCTAATACAAAGAAGAAACCTACACATCCTCAGAGCATCACAGATATTAAAAGAATATTACAGGAATATGAATTCCATACTTCGGCACGCAGACCGGCAATATAAATATAAATGAAAAAGGCCTTCGAGGGCCGGCACAAGCTTGGGCTTAAGCCCACTACTCCCCGCCTGGTACTGCAACACCTGTACGTCAACGTCTCGACAAGCGGCGGTCAGCTAAACTCCAGTTGGTTAACACAAGCTGGCCGAACATATTGCACATACCCCTTTTTCGGGGCTATGGTGCGCATTCCCTGCAAATGGAAAATATACAACATCCTCGGAGTCTTCTCCGGGATCCCCAGAACATCACCAATCCGGCTCACACGTCCGGATGGGCTTCACACAGCATGCCTAAACCCGTACTCACGCTTCCGGGTGCTAACACAGGTAATTGCGGGGACGTACACGTCAACCCGTCGGAGAGCTCCCTTCCTCCACCCGTTGGTGGAGAGGGGCTTCCATGCAAATATGGAAATTGAGGGCTTCACCTGCCCAAGTAGAAATTTCGTTACCCTTGACGCGTGTTTGGCGGGGCCGCAACCGCGCTCATTGCCCGAGGCTCCACGTCTAGCGTCCGTAGTGGTTGTCCATGCACGGATCCGACCCCCGCGGGAGGGTTGAAAACTCCGAATGATTTTTCCCTTCCATGACCGAGCCTCTCCATGGCCGACCGTGCTCCAAGTGGTCGGCCGCTGCTGTACGAGGCCGATCCCGGCTCCAAGTGGCCGGCCGCTGCTCTAAGCGGCGACGGGAGGAAAGAAGGAAGGCGGCGTCGGGCTCTGCTGCAGGCCGGCGGGACAGAGAGAGAGGTAGACGGGGTTGGGGGCTGCTGTTGCTCCAGGTCAAAACTGAGAGAGGGGGGCGGGTGTTGCTGCTCCGGCCGACTAGAGAGAGAGAGAGGAAGGGGCGGGTGGTGGCTCGGGCTGAGAGAGAGAGAGAAAAAGAGAGGGGCGGGCTTGCTGTTGGCCGAGAGAGAGAAAGAGACGGGGTTGGGGGCTGTTTTGCTTAGGCGACAGCGGCGGAGAGAGGGATGCAGGGGCGGGCGGCTGCGGTAGGCGGCCGGAGAGAGGGAAAGGGAAGCGGACGGCTCCTTGCTGAGGCGGCGGCCGGAGAGGGAGGGAGAGAGGCGGGCGGCTCCCGATGCCCTAGCGGGGAAGAAGAAAACCCCCGATCCTTCTTTGCCTCCATCTCTCTTCGTTCTTTTTTTTTTGTCCTGTCCTGTCCCGGCCCCTCTCCGTGATGCTCATCCCCCCACCTCCATTTCTTCTTTCTGCTGCTTTTTTTCTCTATCCCGAGCCTCCTGCTCCTTTTTTCTTATCCCCTGCCTTTTACCTTTGTTTTTTCCTATCTATCCTCCATCTATATATAATAAGTATACATATATTATACTGTCATAAAAGAAAAGCAGCAGAGGAAATTGTTGCTCCAACCTTTTACCAAAGATAAGAGGATATATGCATTGGTATATGTCAGCAGGGTGTAAAATTATATTTACAAGTATATACTATAATGTTCAAATTAACTGGTCAAATAAGAGTAAAATACTAGTGAGTTATTCCAATACTCATTTTGGGGTATTATTTTTCTGCCTCCATTTTCCTCTTGCTAGGGTCTCCACTCCCTCCTTTATCATTTCTCATATATAGTTTAAATAATAGGAAATATATAAAACTTACTATATTTATATTTTAAACCTATCAAAAACCTTCATAAGTTATAAACACAGAACTATCGACCGGGATCGTCCCAAATAGCCGCTCATAGCACGCCCTAAGTCCGCCATTTGGGGAGGATCCCGCTCGACCGGATATGGGGTTGTACACGCCAAGTTTATGAACTCTGCAATGCCGTAGTAAGAAACTCTAATTCTTTTAGCTAGACATATCAAGCAGTTAGCATTATAAATATTTGTGTACTTCTGCATAAAATAGTATAGTTGCACCAGCAAATAGGTATAGTTTGGAAAATGGTAAATTGGTATTTATAATGTGACTAGTTGCATGATGATAACCTTTTCCAAATCCCTCAGTCAGTTAGATCGCGGGTTAGTGCCCAATACGAAATTTTTGCACGTAAATGCACATAGATACGAATAGGTAATACTGAAGGCATGAATGCAACGTTTAGCCAACCATATCAATATGATGAACGGCCTTTAGTACACCAAAAAGATGTCTCCACCAGAGTAGTACTAGCTCAAAGGTGATTAGTAAGCACGCTAGGTTCCCTCCCCCCCCCCCCCTCGTGCTGGATAGAGGCGCACTATCCTTCTCATAAGGCGTTGAGTACCTTATGATCCTCAGAGTTTTGGGAGATGGTGTTCCCGTTATGGCCATTAGTAGATCCGGGTTTGTGTCCGCGTGACACCAGAACACCTGAGTTCGTTAGTCGGGCTCGAATCGTTAGTCTACAGTTGCGCGTTAGGAACTACTCTACTTAGTGCTTGAAATAGAAGTGTTAACATGACCCATTTAGAACTCAAGAATGGACCGTACGTTAGAAAATACTTAGGCAACCAACGTCGGAACTTGAGTAACATACGAGAGTGCGTAAACGTAGAACATAACATTTATGTTACAAAGAATATTTTGACAGAGCATGCATAGTATACTAGCACGAGTTTTTCTGTAGTATAAAACTGGTTTTAAAAGCATGCATTCATTTTTAAATAATTTTAGTGTCACTTGGAGGAAATATTTTTCTTACTCTCTCTTTGGGCTGACCCATGTTTGGGCATGTTTTTATAGGGGACTCAGATGGGAGGTTGCGCTTAGGATGAGCGTTTTCTTAAGGAGTTCATCTTATAGTTGGTTTCATTTCAGTTATTTCCCTTCGGCACCTTGTTATTTAATTCGTGAACTTGATGTAATATTTAATATTTAAGATTTCCTTGTACCAGACTTACTGTACTATTTCAGTCATACAGTTATTTGTTTCCTTTTCATTTCTAGTGCCACTGTGACATCTTCTTAAAGAGGTACACTTTTAACCTTAGATATCTATTGTTCAGCTTCCGCTGTAAGTTTTACTTTTCAGTACTTTTCTTTTATACTTGTCATGTACTAGTTTTAATACTGTTTCTTAGTTTTCTTCATATAGTTGACCCGGACGGACGGTTGTTTGTTGTGAAACTGGGATGGGGTGTTACATCTCTCACATCTCATTCAATCCTCTACTGTAACAATAAAGTTGTTATCCATATAGTAGAAGATACAGTATTTCATGAGCGTGACAAACATATTTAAATAGATTGTCACTCATCAGAGAAAATGTCCAGCTCCGCAAAATTGATCTCTAACATGTTTCTGCAACAAACATGCATTCTGATATTCTTCACAAAGGTCTTGCCTCGACCACTTTATTGTCAATTTATTTTCAAGCTAGGAGCCTGCGATATGTATGCTCCAACTTGTTGGGGAGTAAAAAAAAAGTATTGTATACGAAGCTCAATGTTAAAGGCCAGGTTTTATGGCACATTAAGACGGTTGTTTATCTTCTATAGTTTTAGTCCTGCATTGTAGTTTGTAGTTGAGGCGTCACTCCTCACAACTATAAATATGTCTATTTGTGTTTATATTTTTTTACATGAAGTAATAAAATCTTTACGTGCTTTTGGCAATTTCTCACAACAATCTATAACTGATGTGGATATGATGAAGTACGTAATTCCATAATATGGAATGTGATAGCGCACAACAGGAGTTTTGGATCTCAGAAATGTGTGCAATATATCTCCTCTTTACTCGAGAATGAGCATTATCAACAGCACTGAGTAAATGTGAGATACTTAAGAAGATAACCCTACAATAGCATCTGATAAACTATTGGTTTTGGCAAACCTATTTATTAAAAAAATTCATTTTAGGTCACCCTGAGATTATTTGAATTCATTTTGAAATTGTTTGTGGCATATTGGCCTGAAAGTGAACTGCATATGAAACACCCAGAAAACAAGATCATGAGAAATTTTCCATGAAATGGAATCCTCTAACTGCTAAACCTAGCTAAATGCCTTTATGTCAAGTTTCCTTGAAGCTAGCCAAATCCCCCATATATCAAGTTTCCTTGAAGCCTCGGCTATTTTTACCATAAAACAGAAAACACCTTTCCTTTTCAGAAACTAATTAAAGCTCATTTTAAATCCATGGCAATAAAAATATGAAATATCCATACATAAATGATAATTAACTGAAGTACAAACTTGACATCTTATTAATCAATCCCCAAAATAAGTTAAAGCGCACAAGAGGTAAGAATTGCACCTCTATTTTGCACCTCCATTTTGTATTCCCAGTCCATAAAAAATGTACAGGTAAGAAGGCAGCAAAAAATACTATCCAACCAGCTGTAAGGATTGCAAGTCTGCAGTAAGAAACAAAATGTGGATATAATGGGAAAAAAAGGAAACTGGGTTCCATCATCATCATTACACCAGTACAATGAATATTATAACTTAATAAAAATTATTTCTCAAGTCACAAAGATTTAAAACTAGCTATTTCTTTAAGTACTTCTAAACAAAACCAAACAAATGCTAGCAGCAGGCAAGATAAATACCAAGTTTAATTGCAGGCATGAACATTAGGAACACTTGGAAATAGATGAAACAACAAAAAATACTGTTGATACCATTTGCCATTATCTAATCTACCCTAACTATAGAGACCTCTAACTATATTGCATTCTCAGTTGGTACCATTTTTCATTATCTAATCTACTCTAGCTATTGGGAACTGTAACTATATTGCATTCTCAGTTGGTACTTTTTAAGCAAAGCAGCCAAAAATACAAGTTCAAACAGTACCAAATGTTGAACTGGACCTTTGAAACCAATTAGTTCCTGTAGAGAAAGCTCAAAGCTTGTATGTATTGATTGAGTATGTAAATACAAGGAGAGAATACATATATATAGGAGGAAGAGAGAGAGAACAAATCCTATACAAGATGTGGGACTAAAAGAGAAGAAAGCATAAATGGGCCTAAAACAAGGGCTCAATACATGGGTTATTCTAACACTCCCCCGCAAGCTGGAGCGTACAAATCGTATGCACCAAGCTTGGACAGACATTGATAGAAGGATGCCTTGGGAAGAGTCTTTGTGAGGACATCCGCAACTTGTTCCGTCCCTGGAACATGTTTGAGATCGAGCTTCTTCATTTGAACTTTCTCTCGAACGAAGTGACAATCGACTTCAATGTGTTTCGTTCTTTCGTGGAAAACTGGGTTCTTGGCGATATGTATAGCCTCTTGGCTATCACAAAGAAGAAGAGCCGGAGAAGGTAATTTGACACCCAGATCAGTGAGGAGACTTTCAAGCCACGTCAGTTCTGATACAACAGATGTCATTGCCCGGTATTCTACCTCAGCTGATGATCGAGCAACGACCGTTTGTTTCTTGCTTCGCCATGTAACCAAATGGTCCCCAAAGTATGTGCAGAAACCACTAGTAGATCGCCGGTTATCAAGAGAGCCAGCATAATCCGCATCAGAGTATGTCACTAAGGTTGGAGCAGACGAGAAAGTCCGGTAGACAAGTCCTTGACTCGGGGCTGTTTTTAGATACCTGAGAATACGTTCAACAGCCTGAAGATGAGATTTACGAGGAGAGCGTATGTATCGACTGACAAGACCAACAGCAAAGGAAATATCTGGTCTGGTAACCGTGAGATAGATCAATTTCCCAACTAGTCGTCGATAATATTCAGGATTCTGGAGAAGTAGATCCGAGTCAGATGTCTGAGCACATAACTTGTGGTTTACATCCATGAGGGTATCACTTGGCTTACACCCTAAAAGACCAGCTTCATGAAGAAGATCAATACAGTACTTTCGTTGAGATAGAATAAGCTCGTCTGGTCGCCTGGCAACCTCAAGACCCAGAAAGTATCGTAGAGTTCCCAGGTCCTTTGTCTGGAAGACCGAGTTTAGATGCACTTTGACGGCATGTATCCCTTGTGAGTCATCTCCTGTAATGATGATATCGTCAACATATACTAACAGAAGGACCGTCCCTGTTGGTCGGTGACGAGTGAACAGCGAGAAGTCGGTCGAGCTTCGAGTAAAACCGATATCACGAAGGACCTTACTGAATTTGTCAAACCAGGCCCGTGGAGATTGTTTGAGACCATACAGAGCCTTAAGAATGCGGCAGACCTGAGACTCCCCCGTGGTCTCAAACCCGGGCGGTTGTTGCATGTAGACCGTCTCCTGGAGATCCCCATTTAAGAAGGCATTCTTGATATCGAGTTGAAAGAGGGGCCACTGGCGATGAACAGCGACAGAGATGAGGACTCGAACGGTGTTGAGCTTGGCGACCGGAGAGAAAGTTTCCTCATAGTCGAGCCCCTGTTGATGGGTGAAGCCGCGAGGGACAAGACGAGCCTTGAGACGGTCAATCGTCCCATCAGCAGTATGTTTGATGACAAAGACCCACTTGCACCCAACCGGTTTCTGACCCGGAGGAATGGGTACAACGGTCCAAGTCTGGTTAGCACAGAGGGCAAACATTTCCTCCTCCATGGCTGCCCGCCAGCCGGGATGTTGAAGCGTCTCCTGCACAGAGTTAGGAACAACAATCGAAGAAAGAGAAGTAGCAAAGGTGTGCAGAGGGGGAGAGAGGCGATGAAGAGAGACGTAGGCATCCAGAGGATGGGCAGTGGAAGGCATTACCTGATCAGAAGGACGCGAAGTATCTGTGGTGGAGGTCGGCTGCAGAGGGGCAACAGAACTGGGGGGGCGACGAGCAATGTTTTAAATGTCGGATGTCGGTTACATATCAGATTGAGTTTTTAAATGTCGGATGTCGGAGACATGTCGGAGACATTTGAAAATGTCGGGTTTTATATTTTTACAGCTTTTTATTATTATTTATATTGTCAAAACAATGATAAATGATAAATATTTAACTTTTTTTATTTGCATGTTTGCTAGGGCTATCAAGAAAATATTTTTGCAGACATATAACAGTGAAATACAACAGCAAATGAATATGATGAAAATGTAATTTCACAATAGTACAATACTGGTTTGTTAAGTGCTAGGTATACTAATTAACCTGGAAAACATAACATTTATTGTGCGCAACAGGTATATGCGTCTATGCAAATTTCAATCAGTAAAAATTGAATATTTTAAATTATTGAATGACTTACTTGAGTTGGTCTCACGGTCTCACCTCAGTCATCCCCGATCCCTTCCGAATGCATTGTTTGATTTGTTTCATCGTTATCTGTCTCGTAATCACCTTCTGAAATCTCCTCTTCAATGAGGTTCTCCTCTGATGAAGTAGAAAACTCTACTTCCTCTTCTTCATCAACACAATCTAATTTTCTTTTGCATTTCTTCTTTGATGATTTAGTATTTGGAGTCATTGAAGATTGACGAGACTCACGAGAGCTTTTTCTTGGTTCTGTATCAACATCCATACACTCTGCCACTTGCTGTCAAGTTAACCCCTCTCCAGGAAAGACCTCGTCATCTTCATCATCAATTGATTTCTTTGAAGAACCGGAGCCCACCAACCACTCTGTCACTTTTCCATCTTCAAAGTTTTTTGCAGCTATTGGATCTCTTTTAGTTTCCATTGACCTTGTTTTTAGAGTAGCATTGAATTTTACGAAGACAAGATCATTCAATTTTTTATGATCCAGTCTATTTCTCTTTTTTGTATGAATCTGTAATTTATAAAGTCAATCAATGCAATTAATATAAAATTTGTGATAATCAATATATACAAATTTAATTACAACTTATAAATAAATAATAACTTACCAACTCAAATGTACTCCAATTCCTTTCACAACCTGAAGAGCTAGTAGTCAATCCGAGAATACGTACAGCCATATCTCTCAAATCAGGTGCGTCATTCCCATTAAACTTCCACCAATTCACTAATTATTTTTAAACACAAAATAGTAATAAAAAAATTAGCAACATGAAATTATAAATAAAACTATTCAGTAAAACAAGTGAATAATTTAACAAATTTAAAATTATTTATACCAAGATCAAGAGAACTATTGAGACTTTGTCTCTTTGCAATTTCTCTTCCAAAAGATCCTCTCTTATTTCGATAGAGACATATTTGATCAGCAATACGATCTTGAAGAGCCACATCCCTCCCATACATCTTAGACATACAATCAATTACCGCATCCATGTATTTTCCGTCTTTCTCCATTTTTTCTCAATTTGCAAAATAAAAGTATGGATTAAGGTAATGACCAACAAAATAAAGGTGAGTGCTCAACTTACTATCAATCCTTCTTTCAATTAGCTTCCATATAGGAAGATATCGAGATTCATTACGATTTAGAGCAATCCCAATTTCTTCTTTAGCCTTTAACATATCTCTGTATATCCACCCCATAGAAGGCGTATCTTCATCAGCTCTTCTCAACACCATCACTAAAGGAGCAAATATACTAACAGCAATCTCCGCATCTTTCCAAAATTTCACATTATATACAATTGCAACGACCTGTAATTTTAAATAAAGCAAAATTGATCATAACCGTTTAAGAACTAAGAAGTAAGAAGTAACACAAGTTAATCATAATTTAATTATAAAACAAAGTTTTGTATTTTACCCTCTTTCCAGCTGGTGTGCTAGCTAACTTTGAGTTTTCCCATTTTTGCGATGAGAACATGTTTCTTAGCTCTTTCTTCTTATCTAAAATGCTTTGCAAAGATAGAAATGCAGTAACAAATCTAGTCACTCCTGGCCGAATAAGTTCATGAGAATTTAAATCTTTTGTAAATTGCCTCAGCAAATCAAGAGAAATGGTATGTCCATATATAAAGACTGTCAAAATACGACCAAGGGTGATGACATTTTTTATTTGCCTTATTTTTGCAATATCTCCAAGTAATAAATTAATTGTGTGGGTTGCACAGGACGTCCAAAATATGGCAGGTCTTTTCATAGATAGCATCTTTGCCGCTAACATATTATTAGATGCACTGTCTGTGACAACTTGCACCACATTGTCTTCTCCCGGTCCAGACTCAAATCCGATAGCCTCGTCAACAAAATCAAAAATGAATTTTCCATCATGAACGTCAGATGAGACATTCCTTGACATCCAAAATGCTACTCCTGCTTCACAGTGAACCATAATATTCATAATACTCCTTCCCTTTCTGTCACTCCATGCATCAGTCATAATGCTACAACCACTCAACCTACAAGTAGCGGTGAATGTGTTTAATGATTCTTTTGTTCGCTCAACCTCAATCGTGAGATGTTTGTTACTCAACTCATATGGTGTAGGGCCTTTCAACCCTTGCCCACACTACCCAATAGCTTGTACCATGTGATCAAAGGAAGGAAGCGTCACAGAATTAAAGGAAACACCGGCCTCGTATATCCATCTTGCGATATATGCGTTTGTTTCCTCCCTTATTTTCTTCTTCCACCTATCTCCTCCTAATGCAAACTTCCCACTTTTACTTGTTTGTCCAACACTATCCGCAGGTATTTGGAAATGTATATCCAACGGTCCTTTTGTCTTCATTTTAGAAAACAAACTTCCATGTGATTGAGAGTTGTCTTCTGAATTCATTGCACCTCCAATTACTACTTCATCACGGTCTGCCTCCAATCTAGCAATTTTGGCTTCTTTCAGTGCTAGTTGTGACTTTAAAGCAGCATCAGCTTGAATTTTCACCTCAGTTGGTACTTTTGGGCATGGTTTAACATTGCCTCGTATCCCAGCTAGATGCGCCTTCAATCGACTCACCCCACCACTTAGTACTTGACTGCAATACTGACATCGAACCCTATTTGTGTCCTTCGCATCAACCTTCTCACCGTGAGACCAAAAAGGATCTCTACCTAGCTTAGTACTTGATTCCTTTGTGGAAGCTTCGGACGACATCACGAGTATTCTAAATAAAGAAGATTAAAAAAATGAAAGAAATGTAAGTATAAATGTAATATTCCAAAATAGAATAACTTACAATTTACAAATAAACACCTGCTCTTTTGACTTTGAACAATTTGTATATATGCAAATTAAAAGGGAAAAATCAAATGATCAAAAAAATATAAGGTATAAAGAACAGTAAATTTATTTTGGCAAGTGCAGCAATGAAAGATTCAAATGTAAAGGTCAACCACCTTTGAATGTTCACTTCACCTCTTGAACATAACAAATCAAAAAATCACAATTTCTGTAGTCCTGACATAGGTTGTATATATGCAAATTAAAAATAAATTTAAACCTTGAACATAGGTTGTATACATGAAAATTAAAAACAAATGTGAAGCCCTAAGCAGAGGTTGTAGAAGCATGTAAATTTATTTTGACTCCTATAATCAAAGCATGATTGAAATAGGCAGCTAAATTGGAACAACATGCAACTTTTGATAATAATACTTCTTCACTAATCTAAGCAACAATGATTTTGACATACCAAAAAATTTATAATCAAGGGTATAGTTATTGAAAAATCTCTTGTAAATGTATTCAGTGTCCAAGTATTGTTGCTATATGATTTCAACCAACAATATTTAGATGCTGAAAATGGATAACATATCTTTACAACAACAAAAAAATACCCATTCAGGAATGAAAATGACAAGAAAAAATGACGAAAAATAGAAATAGGAGTACCTATTTGAGGAGGTAGAAGCTAGAAATAGGACGTGCGGAGAAGAGCGGCTCCTGAAATGCTCTGCCGAAGGCCAAGGGGGCGAGTGGTTGCGAGGAGCAGAAACTTCCGGCAAGGAGCTGAGACTTTCAGCGAGAGCGGAGAATTTCAGCGAGAGCGGAGACTTTCGGCGAGGAGCAGAAACTTCCAACGAGGAGAAGAAGATAAATCTAGGACATGAAGGAGTCGAGCATGCGTGATCTGAAGGTCGACGGGGGCAGAAACTTCTTCGTTCGCTGCTCACCACCGATAGAGGAGGAGGAAGGAGCAGGGCTTCGTTCGCTGCTCAACGCCGACGGAGGTGGAGGGAGGAAGAGCAGGAAATGGCTGCTTCGTTCGCAGCTCACCGCCGACAGAGGAGGGAGGAGCGAACTTCCTGCTCTGCTTCTGCTCAGCGCCGCGCTACAGCTCGAGAGGAAACTTAGGGCACGCGGCTGTTAGGGCACGGGCTGTTAGATACTTAGGTTTTATAAAAAATAAAAAAAACCGACATGCATTAAAAACGGGCGACGTTTTAAAACTCGGACTCGGCCGATATTTCGGATTGTTACCGAAATGTCGGCCGAAATAATTAAAAACGCTAATTTTGTGTTCGATTGAAAAATTAGATCGTTTTCCCTTAAAAACAGACATGTCGGCCGACATGTCGGACATGTCGGCCGACATTTAAAACACTGGCGACGAGTGTAGACACGGATAACGGGCGGTTTGGTGGTAGCAGGAGGGGGGGGGGCAGGAGAAACGGGCGAATGTGGTGTAGTAGCGGGAATAACGGGGCGTGGTAAAGATGGCGGGAGAGGAGTCGGTGGGAGTGCAGCTGGTAACGGAGCAGGGAAAAACGGTTGTTCTTCCCGGAAGGTAACGTCAGCAGAAACGGTGATCTTGCGAGTAGCGGGTGAGTAACAGACATAGCCCTTCTGGGTGCGCGAGTAGCCGATAAAGATGTGTTTCACCGCCCTGAGATCCAATTTATCCGAGGAGGGCCCGAGGCAGTGGACATAGCAGGTGCTGCCGAAGATACGGGGCGGGAGAAGGAAAGCCGGAGTGGAGGGAAACAATATGCTAAACAGAGTAGCATAATTGAGGACAGAGGAGGGGAGGCGGTTGATGAGAAAGCAGGCAGTGGAAACCGTAAAGTTCCAGTATGCCTTGGGAACATGCATTTGAAGCATGAGGGAGCGGGCGGCATCGAGTAAATGACGGTTCTTTCGTTCGGCAACCCCATTTTGCTGGGGCGTGTAAGCGCAAGAGGTTTGATGTAGAATCCCGTATTCCGAACACAAAGTGGTAAAGTCGTGGCTGGTGTACTCACGAGCATTGTCAATACGGAGGGTTTTGAGAGTGGTGTGGAATTGCGTCCGGGTCTCAAGGACAAATGCTCGAAAAACCAAGGGAAGCTCGGAGCGTTCACGGAGTAAGTAGAGCCACGTAGTGCGAGAGTGATCATCAATAAACGTGATAAAATAACGAAAACCACAGATACTGGGAATCCTAAATGGACCTCATACATCCGAATGAACTAGATCAAAAGGAGCTGCACTCCGAGTACAATGTGAAGGAAAAGAAGAACGCGGTTGTTTGCCGAGGATACATGAGTCACACTGAAAAGAAGTAAAAGGAATATCTGGAAGAGCCCGCTGGAGTACTGGTAGAGGGGCATGACCAAGTCGGTGATGCCAAGCAGTGGAGGAAACGGAAGACAGAATAGTGGGAGAGTCATCGAGAAGGTAGATCACGTTCCGCAGCTGGCCTCTACCAATGGTAGTCCGCGTCCGCCGATCCTGTATAACAAAAGAAGAAGAAGTGAATATAATAGAACAATCCAGATCACGTGTAAGACGCCCCAAAGATAGTAAATTAAAGGGTGAACTCGGAACATGAAGAGCCGAGCAAAGGGGGATGGACTGGTTGAGAGAAAGATCGGCCGAGCCGGAGACAGGAACCAGCGCCCCATTGGCCACAGTGATAGACTTCGGATAA
The DNA here is from genome assembly GCA_039583875.1 of Platanthera guangdongensis. Classification (NCBI taxonomy): domain Eukaryota; kingdom Viridiplantae; phylum Streptophyta; class Magnoliopsida; order Asparagales; family Orchidaceae; genus Platanthera; species Platanthera guangdongensis. The sequence continues at coordinate 38,794,846 of CM077166.1, forward strand.
GGAGAGACGGAGTACTTTGCGGGTCGTTGCGAAGTAATGTGATGAGTGGCACCAGAGGCCACAATCCATCCCGGGCTGGTGGAGAGACAAGCAGTACCTGTGTTGGAGACGGAGGCGACGGAGACCGAGGCTGGGTTGAGCAGACCCTGGAGATGCTGGAGCTGAAGACGGACGGTCTCAAGATCAGGAGAACTGACTTCAGTAACAACAGAAGCCGTCGGGCGAGGGGGATAGCCGATTTTCTTATAGCAGGTTGCCTCAAGATGACCATCTTTCCCGCAGAAGGAGCACTTTGGCCGGCTGCGGCCACCACGGCCACGGCCCCGCGAGCCCGAACGTCCCCCCCCCCCCCCCCCGAGCAGAAGTGGGAGGGGATGGTAAGAGCGGAGGGGCCTGCTGAAGAAGAGCCGGTGGAGGAGCAGGAGGATCTGGAGGAGGGGAGACCCGGAGAATCATGGAGCAGACATCAGAGAAAGATGGTGTGGTGGGAGCAGCCAGGACCTGAGCACGAAGATTCTGTAGATGAGATGGAAGGCGGGCCATGATGATGGCAATGCAAGCAACTTTCTGCTGAGCTCGCTGAGCAGCATGATCATTGGTGGGCGGCTGATGCTGGATCCAGGATTCAGCAAGAGTTTTAGCCCGAGCGACAAACGAGGTCATATCTGAAGCGCCGCCAGTGTCGAGAGTGAAGAGGTCAGTGAGGATGTCGTAAAGATGCTGAAGGCTGTCGCGGACGGAGTACAAGAAATGTAGCTCATCTCACATAGCCTTGGCGGTGTCGTGGTACATAGCCATTTGATAAGGCTCACCATCCAAGGAATTCAGAATCCAATTCTAGACGCGTCCGTCATTGCGGAGCCAATCATCCATAAGGGAAGAAGGAAGTGCCTGAGTAAGGTGAGGCAGAAGTCTCTGAGCCTGAAGAACCCGCCGAACTGAATGCACCCATGGAATAAAGTTGTTCTTGTCGGAAAGAGAGATTGTTGTGATCCGGAGCTCGTCACGGAGTTCGGCAGAACAGGCCGGGCGGTCTGGCGGACAGGCCGGGTGGCCAGTAGGCGGGCTGACCGCTGAGCTCGTAGAATTACCAGAAGAAGCCATAGAGACAGGCCGCAGAAACAGACGACCGAGGAAGACCGCCGCGGAAAGAGCAGGAGGCCGCACGACAAGGCCGCGGCGGGAAGGACAGGAGACCGCGACCAAGAAAGCGGAAAGAAAAACTAGTCTACTCGGTCACACTGGCACCAGCGATGAGTCAGATCGCGACCCAAATGCGGAAAGAAAGAGAGTCTGCACGGTCTAGGTGAACACAGTAGCGGTCAAAGCACAGGAATCAGGCCGCATCGGACAGGAGCAGTCCGCAAGAAGAGAGGGAGAGGCCGGCGGATAAGAACAATCCGCAAGAGAGGATAGCCGGCGCGACTAGAGCAGAGACCGCCCGGTCAAGGTGTGAAAAAACACAAGCGGCTGGAGGAGGCCACGACCAAAGGCGAAGCGGACAGGGAGAGGAAGTCCGCAGCGGGCAGAGACAAGTCACGCGGACAGAGAGGAGAAGAGCAGGAGACCGCGACCAAGATGCGGGTGAGAAAGGAACAGCCCGCACGGTCAGACGGATCACAGCAGCGAACTGAGGAAGCAAACCGCAAGTATAGAGACAAGCGGATTTTTGGGAAGGCAGAAGAGGAGAGCAAAATGGCGGACTGAAGACAGGCCGCGGCGAGTAGGGAGTCCGCAGCGGACAGAAAAGAAGGTGGCTCCACGAGTTAGGAAGGAGGAAAGGCTATAAAAAGCAAGGGGGGAAGGGTGGATCCACAGGAGAAGGAGAGTAACAGGAGGTAGCGGAACAGCTGCGGACTGAGAGGGACAAGCCGCAGAGGCAAGCGGATAGAGACGAACAACTCGCGAAGGCAGGTCGCGAGAGACAGGCCGCGGGAGGCAGGCCGCGAGAGAGGCCGCGGGAGGCAGGTCGCGAGAGATCAATAGGTGCGGTCAGAACAAAGGAGACCGCGAGAATCGAAACCTGGCTCTGATACCATGTAGAGAAAGCTCAAAGCTTGTATGTATTGATTGAGTATGTAAATACAAGGAGAGAATACATATATATAGGAGGAAGAGAGAGAGAACAAATCCTATACAAGATGTGGGACTAAAAGAGAAGAAAGCATAAATGGGCCTAAAACAAGGGTCCAATACATGGGTTATTCTAACAGTTCCCAATCACTGCGCCTTAAAAAGAGAGATGCACGTTTCCTTATGATTTTAGGTGGTTATATAATTTAGAGATTTTATATAGCTCCGCACTAAACAGATCCTCTTATGATTCTTTGATATTTCATGCTCTAAAAAGAAATATTAGTAACGGCACTAAGTGACAATAGCACAAGAAACAGCAAATAAATGAAATCAATGAATTTGAAGCACTCTGAAAAATTTCACCATATAGTAAAGCTCTATTCATTTCTCATTAAAGGTTTACATATGCCAAAAAAACTAAGAACTGATGCTGCCGGTTGATAGAACAGTGGAGGAAAAAATGAGAAGTTTGGAGAATGGAAACAAAATATCACGGTCTACTTCAACCAATAAAAATAGGATAGTAAATGTGTGTGTGTAGTAGTTCATAGTATATAGGGTCATTTACCATGACGGAGAGACCGCCCCTGTAAGTTTGCTAAATTACAGGTTGCACCCCACTATCTTTTGAAATTACAAATATATATATTAATATGATCACCCTTTGGTAAACCTTAAGCTAGCTTGCCACTTATCATCCCCCCCCCCCCCCCCGCTCAAGATAACACCATAAGAATACTTCATTCCCAGTCCAAGAGAGTTCATGTGAAGATCTTTTTTTCCAGAAATTGTTTTGGTAAAAATAGCAACCAGTTGAGTCCTAGTAGGGACAAACACATACTTTTGTTCTGAATATTCTCCCGCACAAAGTGATATTCAATATCTATATGTTCATTCCTCTCATGGAATACAGGGTTAGTGGCAATGTGGATAATTGTTTGATTATCACCATGTAATTTTGACAAACTTTATGCTTGTTCAACAAAATGTCTTCCAAAAGTATTATCATGCTCAAAAGTCAGAAGGGATATAATTGCAATGATCCATTAACTAGACGACAATATGTCTCTGACTCTCTATTGATGTCACTATTGTACACATATCATACTTCTCTGAGAATGTTAAATCTCTGGTCCTTGATGTACAACCCCGTGTTCACCGAGTGGGTCCACCAAGCCAGGTCAGCGGACCAAGACAACCTGCCCGCGCCAGAACAACATGTGGGAAAACTCAGAACGGCCAGCTCACTCTCGCCAAAGCTAGGCGCGCGAGCTGTGCGGCTGGCCCACCTAGCCCGCTTCCCCATAGGCGACCTGGTCGCCAGCCCGCCTCAGAACGAGGGCTGACGGACTACGGCGGTCGGGCTCACGCTCGCCTAAGGAGGAAAGGCGAGTTGCGGGAGCCAGGTCGCGTCCGCCTCAGCGGGATGGCGAGTTGTGGCGAGCCGACCTCCAGATCCTTGGAACCTGCCCAGTGGGGCCCAGAGGCAAAATTACCTGGGTGTCCTTGTCAGGGGTGCACATAGCTTGTTAGAACAGCGGAGTTACACTGTTGGCAGACTCAGTTGGGCTGCACATAGTTGTTCAAAACAACGGAGGTTGGTTGTTAGCAGACCGTTCCCAGAAAACTATAAATAGACCCAAGGGGCACCTCAGAAGGCATGCTTACTAGTGTTCTGATCTTCTTGCGCTTTCTGAGTTAGCCTTAGCTCGGCCTTTGGCTAAGGATGGGAAGCGCTCTAAGATCTTTCAGGTGTGTGGTGGGACCTCCACGTCGAGCCCTTGGGTCAGTTACCTTTTCTTTTTGTTTTTTGGCTTGCAGGAGAGAAGTAGGTGTGCGATCACCCCTTCCCCAAGGGTGAACTCCACTAGAGACCGAATTCTCGGTTTCAACACTTGATATTCCTCATTCCACACCATTTGTTCCTAATCCTTGTAACCTGATTCTTATAATTCACTCTCTTATGCAACTTCCAATAACTCGTCGTCCTCATACTATTCATACGTGCAAAAGAAGACATCACATTATAGTTCACATTGCCTCTCATACTTTTCTTGCCTTAACCTAACTATAAGTCAGCATCCTCCTCTTCAAAAGGCTCATCACCACAAGTCGACTTTGACCTCGATCTCTAAACTCTCTACGAAAATTACTCAAATCATGTACCCAACATCATCTTGATATGTTGTATCTTACAAATAATTAAGCACTACTTGTAAAAATTTGCAATGACACTATCAGCTATTTCACTTCATACATCCTACAAAGAGGCTATGAAAATTCTTTATTAGAAACCTGCTATGGATAAGGAAATGTTCAACTCTCGTTTCCCGAGATATTTGGACAGTGGATTAGTCTTGATTTCATTGGTGATGCATTTGATTGTCATAAGGTGTTAATGGTCAAATGTCTACCAGATGGAAGATATAAGGCAAGGTTAGTGGTTAAAGGTTTTACACAAACATATGACATGGGCATCATTGACACTTTCTCTCATGTGGCACATAACAATTCAATTAGTGTCATGTTCTTCATGATTGCTAATAGAGATTGGCCCATGTTTCAGCTCGACGTTAAGAATGTGTTTTTGTATTATTGTATGGAGATGGTAAAGAAATGGCTTTCATGGAGCAACCGTCAGCTAAGTTGCATTGGGAGAGTCTCAGGAATGTAAACTAAAAAGAGCAATTTAAGATTTTAGAAAGTCATCGTGCTTGGTTTGAAAGTTTAGTCAAATCGTTTGTATCACTAGTTTTCGTTGCAGTCATACAGATCACTCATTTTTGCAAGAGAAAATGACACATGCATTGTTGTTATGGTATTGTATGTTGATGGTACTCTCCTCAAAGGAAATGATACATCTAGCATGGAAGACACCAAAGTTTATCTATGAAAATATTTTGTAACAAAATACTTAAGAAAACATCAGTGCTTCCTTGGGATTAAAATTGATAGATGAAGTAAAGGTGTAGCATTGAATCAACAAAAGTATGCCACAAAGCTTCTTGCGGAGACTAGGCTACTCAGATTGAAGTGCGCTCAGACTCCTATTACAATGAGTATCGATTATCACTGGGACGAAACTTCTCCACTTCTATTAGATGTGACTAATCCGAAATGGCTAGTTGGTGAGCATATTAACTTGATTGTGATGGAGATCGGAACCAGACTAAGGGTCACCGGTCAGCATGGCCCACATTCGTATATTCACGCTGGAGGCGCTGATCGGATCGGCGATCCGAGACCGTGAGCGCGCCTGGATCGTCGTTTTATTGTATGTTTTTTTTTGAGCATGTATTTAGTGATTTAGGACATCAGGCATACCGGTCAATCATAGTCGTTCACGCACGGTGCCCAACCGCCCCCTCCTGTTATAAATGAAGGTGGATGCTTTTTTTCATTATTGTTTGATTGTGAGAGAATCTAAATCAATAATCATTCGTGGTTCGACGTTGTGATCCCCGGGGTGCGACGTCCCAATTCATTTATTTGTCTCTTTTCTTTTCACGTTCACTGTTTTTCGTGAATCCCCCGTCTCCCCACGATCCTTTGTTTTAATTGTTACTATTCATCGCCGCTCTCGACGGTTTCCTGCAAGCACCCCCACCCCCCACCCCACATAACAACATACCCGATCGATACTCACCTTCTCAGCCCAAAATGACAGGTTAAGCGTTCGTCGTTCCGCCTCTAGCAAGACCAGAGCAACTCAATATTCATCTCATGGTTTTAAATGTCGGATGTCGGAGACATGTCAGATTGAAATTTTAGATGTTGGATGTCGGAAACATGTCGGGGACATTTTAAAATGTCGGATTCCTAAAAAATATTTGTATTTTAAGTTATAACATGTTATTTTAACACTATCATCAACATTAAATTTTTTTTACTCATTTTTAACATAGTTATATATATATCTTTTACATGCATGTAAACATACTATAGAAAACTTGAAATATATTAAATACTGATTAAAGGTAAAGAAAAAATTAACGGTAAGTGAAAAAAATCTGAAATATAATGGCAATACAAATCATGAGACATACTAATTAAATGCAAAGAATAAATTAAAAAAACCTGAACAAAATACATACTGTTTTTTGTTAACATACAGATTTTTTGTTTTAAATACTTCTGGAACCTATCAAAAATTACGTCGACGTTATATTTCTGATTTTTTGAACTAAATCCAATTAGAACAATCAAGAGGAAAAATAGACAAATAGAGGAAGGATCATTTCTATGGCAGTGGATGGTCTCATGTGCCCAAATAATGAATTTCAATAATTGTTCATGTTTTGTCACAAATAAAAAAACTACACCTAAGAATCTTGATATAAAAAAACCATGTTACACTTCAACATCAATAAAATAACATGCAAAAGCTGTTAGACCACATTAATGAATCATTTGGACACTGATTTCACACGATTTTTTTTATAATAGGTGACATTGTAAAATGTCAGTGACTTTTTAAAATGTCGGCAGTGGTCGACATAGCGGATTTGATCTGAAATGTCAACCGACATATTGCAAAATGACATAACATTTATATTCTCATTATGCAAGTCGTTTTCTGTTCAAACAAGACATGTCGGCCGACATGTCGGACGACATTTAAAACACTGATCTATCTCCATCGCAAGACGCATTCATGGTAGCGTCCCGCTGTTCATCTTCTTCCTTCCTCCTTGACAAAGAAATCACAAGTTTTCAGTGTCATAGTCCTCTGTCCCCTCCCCCAACCACTAGCTGCGCGTTATCCTCCACCAATCATGGTTTAGATCATCATTTTCCCTCCCCACAGGCATTCGACTCCCGCCTCCCACTCGCCTCTACAGGACTTTCTTCCTCATCTGATCATTCTACTGTAGCCTCCTACGCATTCCATCACAACCCATCTCCCTCCTCTTCTCACTGTTAGCCAGAAACGCCTTCTTCCACCAGCCATTAATCCCCCACCCGTTCTCCTGTTACTCAACCTCCTAGTCACAGAATCGCCAATTTTCCCCTCTCAGTTTCATCCTCCTGTGGAGCCACTACAATTATTGTCGGAGAAGCCCATCCTGTCTCGTTCCAGCCTTGGAACAACCCCATGCCCATGTAATCCTCTTTCTCCAATTCAAGCACTGACATTTCCTACAGGAACCTCTCCCTCAGTCCATTTCCACAACATTACTACTCTAATCTTATTCCAGCAAAAACAATATTCAATCCCACCAGCCCTCGCTTTCGTCTCTCCCACTTCCGAAACCAAGGACAGTCGCAGCTCATTTTCAAGGACCTCCTCCAACCATCACTGTCGGATCTTCAATGCTATGTGGGTTTTACAGTATTGTGTTTATTTACTTCATTATTGAATATTGGGAAAACTTCGGCGTATTTGTTTGGGAATTCAACTTGTTTGTGTAATCGCTTTCATTTTTGTATTTTCCTATTAAGTTCATTTGTAAAGATTCATAGTTAAAAACACTTCGTGCGTAACCGAACATAATTTGCTGCTATACTCAAAATTATCACGAACATTGTATTTACTGCCAATCTTGTAAAGTTCTACTTGCTAGCAATATTAATTTCTGGATTTTAAATTGAGATATCCATGTATCATATAGCATTCGTTGGTTTTATTTAAGTCCAACTTGCATCACATTCACTTAGGGTTACATTAACGTCGGCGCACCCAAGTCTCGCGGCCTATCTTTACGTCAGATTTGGTATCAGAGCCAAGGTCTGGTCACATGCATGTTACGTAGTGGTAGGTCTTATTGTCAATCCATGTCTGACCCAAACCTTACCCTTGAGGGAGCCACCAACTCTAATTCTGAAATGACACCAGCAAAATTCCAACGATTGATGTTAGATTGATTTGATCAATTGACTGCACTATGTGACGATCTTCGCACCTGCATCAGTATCATTGAGAATCAGCGAGAGCATTACTCTTCCCAAAGCAGGGATAACTCTCCCACTCCACATGATGTTCCCTTTGAGGAAGAGTGGGTTGCCCTCCTACCACAAGGCGTACGTGTTAGAAATCAACCACTGCGAGAGGCCGCTCCACTTCGAGAGTCTGCTCCACACCGGAGGAGACCTCGCCATTACGTTCGAGTCCGTCAACTTGTACCTGCACCCCCACGACGTGGCTCCACATGATAGAGCTCAGAACCGTTATGACTATGGGTCGGACGATTACTTTGATGAGCATCCTAAGCCACACCAAGCACCACATACTGAGGACGATATTACATGTCGCATACACAGTAATGCCCCAACCATGGATGGTCAACTTGACCCGAAGACTTTTACAGAGTGGCTTCAAGAAAGGGGCCACTACTTCAAGTGATATGATATGAGCGATGAACGTTGCGTTAGATTTGCAAAAATGAAGTTGGTCGGTCCAGCAAAAATTTTTTGGGTCAGCCTCGAGAGGTCCCTATAACAAGATGGCTATTGTCTTATTATCCATTGAGAAGACATGAAGCGCCGATTGAAGGAGAAATACCTTCCGGCCTCCTATCGGGATCAGTTGCTAGATCAGCTTTTTGTGTTGCGCCAGGGCACGCAATCTGTAGCGGAGTACAAGTCTCGATTTAATGAGCTAGCAGTGAGGAGTGATCTACGATAGGAGGCTAGTGTCACTTCCCGGTTCCGTACTTGATAGAGATCGGAATAATGTGGGGAGCTTATTCCCCACCGGTTGGAGACGGTAGAGCATGTTAATCAGATGTCCCTAGAGTATGAGCAGTACCTGCGACTCGCTGGTACCCGTCAGACTTCTACCAGGTCAGACGGGTCCACATTTAAGAGGCCACCACCGACCACTCCCACCCAACGTTGTTAAGATCGCGAGTAAGATCGTAAGATCGCCCGATCTTACGATCTTACAGAGGTCACCGATCCACGTTCCGCTTGGGATCGTCAGGACTGAAAGATCGGTAGGATCGAAGCGTAACATCGTAAATCGGTAGGATCGCCGGGCTCCACGATCCCGTCTGGTAAGTTAAGAGTCCCGACCCCGACGGCTTCCTAAACCCTATTTCCTCTCCCGCAGCAGGTCATCCCGTCTCCGACGGCTTTTGCAGGTGCAATCCCGCAGCAGGTCATCTTGTGCCTTCTTCTTCTTCTTCTTTTGGCAATCCCGCAGCAGGTCATCCCCGATCCTCTTCTTCTTCCTCTTCCTCTTCTTCTTCTTCTTCTTCTTCTTCTTCTTCTTCTTTTGGCAATCCCGCAGCAGGTCATCCCCGATCCTCTTCTTATTCTTCCTCTTCTTCTTCTTCTTCTTCGACTTCTTTTGGCAATCCCGCAGCAGGTCATCTCGTGCCTTCTTCTTCTTCTTCTTCCTCTCTCATGCCTTCTTCTTCTTCTTCTTCCTATTTTGTGCCTTCGTCTTCTTCTTCTTATTTGTGTTGCTTTCTTATGTACATTCAGCTGGAGGGCAAATTTGGGGAACCTACCTTCATACAGTCGTTATCAAGCTGAAACCGACGTATTCATCTTTCATCCTCCTCTGTATACTATATTGTTTATGGCCTTATACTATTGTGTCTAATGCTTATATCATTAGGTTTATGTCCAGATTTCACACTAATCTGGACAGAATTTTTGTCCAGATTTGTGTGAAAATCTGGACAGAAATTCTATCCAGATTTGTGTGAAAATCTGGACAGAAATTCTGCCCAGATTTCACAATAATCTGGACAGCAATTCTGTCCAGATTTGTGTTAATTTCAGTGTGTGTGACTGTGTGAGTGTGTTAATTTTAGTGTGTGTGTCTGTGTGTTAATTTTAATATGGTATAGAATATTATATTTTTATTTGATGGTATGTAGATTGTAACATATTTCTCATGCTTTTGATTTAATTTTTATTAAAATGCGATCTTGTGATCCGTGTCGATCCTACGTTTTACGATCTTAGGGATGCCTCCCGATCTTAGTTAAGATCTCGATCTTCACAACATTGCTCCCACCCCTGCAAGGCGCTCTCGTGTTCCCACAAATACAAAGGGCAAGGCTATCACCACTGGACCTTTCACGGCTTCCAGGTCGGGGAACATCCAGTGCTATCGTTGCTCGGGTAGGGGCTATATGGCGGATCAATACCCAACGAGAAATCTGTTAGTTGAAGAAAGTGAACCCAGTGTTGATGCTAAGGAGATCATCAATGAGGAGGTTGTTGCCACCGTCGAGGACGTTTGGGAGAGCGATGTTGAGCGCTCCCTAGAGTTAGGTGTTATACGACGTCTACTTTAGACCCCGCACAGTGATGAGAATTGGCGTTGTACGGCGATCTATACCTACTTTCTCAGTGCAGGTGGTCCCTGCAAGCTAGTCATTGATAACGGTAGTTATGTGAACATTGTAGCCTAGCGAGCATTAGAGCGAATGCAGGTGATCCTTAAACCTCATTCACATCCTTACCGAGTCATTTGGGTCGATAAGACGGCTATACAGGTTATCCAAACATGCCTAGTTCCGATCACTCTCACTTCATTTGAGGATTTTGTTTGGTGTAACGTCATCCCTATGGATGTTGCCCACCTTCTATTAAGGAGACCCTGGCTCTATGACTGTGATATCACATTTTTTGGTCACTCAAACACGTGTTCTACGATAAGGGTCGTAAGATCACATTGACAATGACCCAACCTAAGGAGAAATCCACGGGTAAAATCATACCCTCTACTAGTACGAGCTCATCTAGGTCGTTGCACATCCTGCATCGCAGCGAGCTTATGAGAGAGTGTCAGGGTCAGTATCTTTTACATGGCGGTAGCCATCATAGCTTCTGAGAGCCCTACAGAGATTCCTGAGCCCCACCTAAGGTTCAGCAAGTCCTGGATGATTATGGTGATCTTATCCCAGATGAGTTCCCTAATGAGTTACCTCCATTACGAGACATTTAGCATGCTATAGATTTGACATCAGGAGCTTCATTCTTGAACTTACCACATTATAGGATGAATCTGGATGAGCATGCTAAGCTCAAAAGACAGGTTGACGAATTATTGAGGAAGCAATTCATACGAGAGAGTCTGAGTCTCTGCGCAGTCCCTGTCCTTCTCACCCCGAAGAAGGAAGGGAGTTGGTGAATGTATATCGATAGTAGGGTCATTAAAAAGATTACTATTAAGTATCTATTTCCCAACCCCCGATTAGATGACTTACTTGATGCGATGGTCGGCGCCCAGTTATTTTCAAAGATCAAACATCGTAGCGGGTATGTTGTTTCAACTCTATAATGAAACAAAAGACAATGAATTGAACTTGGAAAAATTAAATAAATCAGAGAAGTATAAGAGCATAACGGTTTATCGTAAAATTCAAGTATCAGGGGTAAAAGATATTCTAAATAAGATGAAAATGGAAAGACGGTTGGGTCAGACGATATACTCATCGAAGTATGGAAATGTCTAGAAAATAAAAGAATTTTGTGGTTTACATATTTTTTCAATAAAATACTGAAGTCAATAAAATACTGAAGTCAACGTGTTCTACGATAAGGGTCATACCATGAAACTATGAGAATGAGTAATGGAAAGAAGATTAAGACGAGAGACTAACATCTCAGATTATCAATTTGGATTCATGCCAGGGAGGTCGACCATGAAAGTTATACATCTTTTGAGGAGACTCATTGACAACTATCGAGAAAGAAAACAAGATTTATATATTTTGTTTATTGATCTTGAGAAGGCTTATGATAGAATTCTAAGAGAGATCTTATAGAGAGTCTTAGAAAAGAAAGGTTTAAATGTATCATATATTGGCATAATCAAAGATATGTATACAAATTCAGTGACAAGGGTGAGGACATCTGGAGGATTAACACATGAATTCCCTATCACTGTTGGATTACATCAAGGTTCAGCTTTAAGCCCTTATCTTTTTACCCTTATCTTAGATGAGCTCACCAGACGTCCAACAAGCAATACCTTGGGAATTATTGTTTGTGGATGATATCGTTTTGGTTGATGAGACGCGCGAGGGTGTAAATGCAAAACTTGAATCTTTGCGAGATACTTTAGAAAAGAAGGGCTTTAGATTGAGCAGGGCAAAGACAGAGTATATGGAGCTTAAATTTAACAGTGCAAGAAGGATAGATGACGACATTATCAAGTTGGGTGATCAAGATATTTCCCGTAGTGAGTGTTATAAATATCTTGGATCGATAGTTCAAAAGGAAGGAGGTATTGATAAAGATGTCGTACATAGAATCCAAGCGGGTTGGTTGAAGTGGAGAGGCACGTCAGGGATCTTATGTGATCGTAACGTACCACTAAAACTGAAGGGAAAGTTTTACCGTACTGCAATTAGACTCGCGATGCTCTATGGTTCTGAGTGTAGGACAGTGAATTGTGTACATGAGCAAAAAATGGGAGTTGCGGAGATGAGAATGCTTAAGTGGATGTGTGGACACACGAGATTGGATAAAATTAGGAATGAAAGTATCAGGAATAAGACATAAGTAGCATTAGAGGCACCTGTTAGGCGTTGTGAAAGTCTAGTCACTAGGCATGTTAAAAGAGGGAGGAGTAGAACAATAAAGACTTGGAATGAAACTATAAAGAAAGACATGATGTACTTAGGCATTAGTGAGGTTATGACAAAAGATAGGGAACAATGGCGACAAAGGATCCATATAGCCGACCCCATTATAATGGGATAAAGGCTTGAGTGTCTCGTGTTGTTGTTGATCTTCGCAGCGGGTACCACTAGATTAGAATTCATGAGGAAGATGGGTGGAAAACGGTTTTAAGACCAAAGATGGTTTATGTGAGTGGTTGTTCATGCCATTTGCACTGTCCAATACCCCCGACACTTTTATGTGGTTCATGACCCAGATCTTCCGGCCCTTTATAGGAAAATTCATGGGCGTTTACTTTGACGATATTTTGATCTATAGTCACTCTTCTGATGACCATTTGAGTCATCTGAGGCTCGTATTTGATATTCTCCTAAAGGAGAAACTATATGTAAACTTGAAGAAGTACTGCTTCCTGACTGTGCACTTCCTTGGGTTAATCATATCAGCTTTCGGCGTGTTTATTGACCCAAACAAGATTCGATTCATTTGCGAGTGGCCTACTCATTCCACTATCACTGAGGCTCGTAGTTTCCACAGACTATCCACCTTCTATAGGATATCTGTGCAGGGTTTTAGCATCATTATGGCCTCCTTCACGAGCTACCTTCGGAAGAGAGATTTTTATTGGACAGTTGCCACCACTCGAGCCTTTACTGGGATCAAGGAAACACTGTTGATCGCACATATTTTGAGATTGCCCGATTTCTCCAAGGTATTTGAGATAGCCTATGACGCATCTGGCATTGGGATTGACAAAGTACTGGCCAGGAGGGTCCTCCAATTTCTTACTTCAGTGAGAAGTTGAATCCGTCCCAGCAGAAGTACTCAAACTATGATAAAGAGTTTTATACAGTTGTGCAATTGCTTCATTATTGGAGACACTATCTCCTCCCACGGGAGTTCGTCTTATACTCCGATCACCAGGCTCTGCGTTATCTTGATTCACATAAAAAATTGAGGCATAGGTATGCCAAGTGGGTCGAATACTTGCAGGACTTTCATTAGGTTCTCAATCACTGCGCGAGTATTGAGAACAAGCCTGCTCATGCTCTCAGTCAATGCATAGCCCTACTTTGCACGTTGAGCGCTAGCTTGACTAGTTTTGATTGTTTATCTAGCAATTACCCCACCTGCCCTGATTTTGGTGAGATCTATTTGGGGGGTTTCAGAGATCCTTTTGAGCTCACTGAGGGGTTTGAAATTGTGGAAGGATATTTATATTGTGAGTCTCGTCTCTACATCCCCGGAACGTCCTTCCAGGACTTCTTGATTTGGGAAACGCACGTTGGTGGCGCAGCGGGACACTTTGGTAGAGATAAGATGATTGTTTTAGTTAAGGATCCCTTCTATTGGCCCGTCATGAAAAGTGATGTGGCGCGTATCGTCTGACACTATAGCACATGTCAGACAACGAAGGGTTCAAAACAAAATACGGGACAATATACTCCTCTTCTGGTCCCACTACAGCCATGGGTCGATATCAACATGGATTTTATATTAGGCCTTCCTCGCACCCTGAGGAGGCAAGAATTCTATTTTCGTAGTGGTGAACTGGTTTTCAAAGATGGCCCACTTTATTGTCTGCCTCAAGACCGCCAATGCAACTCATGTGGCAGCCCTTTTCAGGAGAAACATTTTTCAATTACACTGATTATTCAAATCCATAGTGTCCAACCGTGATGTTCGATTTTTGAGTTAATTTTGAAGAACGTTATGGCATAAGAAGAGTACGACCTTGAAGTTTTCTACCACTTATCACCCCCAAACTAACGGCCAGACCAAGGTCATTAAAAGGAGCTCAAGGAATTTATTGTGGTGTCTAGCTGGTGATCACCCATTGGTTTGGGATTTTATGTTACCTATAGCTGAATTTGCATACAATAGTTCCATCAATAGGTCTATTGGCATGATTCCATTCTATATATTGTTAGATTATGAGCCTAGAAAGCCTATTGATCTTGCCCATGTTCCCTTAAGAGTCACGTCCTAGTGAGTCAGGCGAGTTTTTCATTCATCATATAGATGAACTATGTGAATAAATCGGGAAGAAAGTTGCTAGCAGTAATGAACTATATAAAGCACATGCAGATGAACACAAGCGTGAGCAGTATTTTTGGGTAGGAGAATAAGTCATGATCCAACTTCGCATGGAGAGGCTCCCAAAACGAGTCGCTAAGAAGCTACAACTGAAACGAATGGGCTCTTGTAAGATTATAAGGAAAATTGGAATAAATGCCTATGAGGTCAACCTCTCAGCAGATATTGGTATTCATCTTGTGTTTTATATTGAACATTTAACACCGTACTTTCAGGCTCTCGAGCATAGGAATCTATACCTTAAGCCACTTCTTAAGCCTTCTCTACTACATCCTGACCCTTCCCCTGGCCACCATACACAAACACCTACGGACTTGCCTGTGTCGCCTATAATTCCACTGGCTCTTCTGAATTCACTAGCATGAGAGGAGATGGCTGAGCGCATTACTGATATTGTGGTGCATGAGTGCATTTTCACCGCAGACAGCCCCTCTTGTCGTTACTTGATGCAGTGGAGTGGACACCCCATATTTAAAGATACTTGGATGTCCACGACGGAGCATGATAGACTTGTCCCTGATCTTCGATGTCAGTACGATCATCTCTATTCATCGGAGATGAATGATTTTCAATCGGGTGGGGGGGAGTTGATGAGATTGGCATCAGATTACGGGTCACCAGTCAGCAGGGCCCACATTCGTACATTCGAGCAGGAGGCGATGATCGGATCGGCGATCCGAGACCGCGAGCGCATCTGGATCATCATTTTAATATGTGTATTTTTTAGCATGTATTTAGTGATTTAGGACTTCGGGCGTAACGACCAATCATAACCGTTCACGCCCAGCGCCCCACCGCCCCCGCCTATTATAAACAAAGGTGGATTCTTTTGTTTTTATTATTGTTTATATGCGAGAGAATCCAGACCAACAATCATTTGTGGTGTGACACTGCGATCCCCGGGGTGCGACATACTAGTATATTTATTCATTTTTTCCTCGTTAACTGTTTTTAGTGAGAATGCTTAGGTGGATGTGTGGACACACGAGATTGGATAAAATTAGGAATGAAAGTATCAAGGATAAGACAGGGGTAGCACCAATTGCAAAGAAGATGTGAGAAGCTCGTCTAAGATGGTTTGGACACGTACAAAGGAGACCATTAGAGGCACCTGTTAGGCGTTGTGAGAGTCTAGTCGCTAGGCATGTTAAACGAGGGGGGTAGACCAATAAAGACTTGGAATGAAACTGTAAGGAAAGACATGATGTATTTAGGCATTAGTGAGATTATGACAAAAGATAGGGCACAATGGCGACAAAGGATCTGTATAGCCGACCCCACTATAGTGGGATAAAGGCTTGAGTGTTGTCGTAACTATTTCTCGTGAAGCCCCTGTCTTACCACAATCGCTACTGTTCATTGTCGCTCTCAACGGTTACCTGCAAGTCCCCCCCCCCCTCCACATAACAACATACTCGATCAATACTCACCTTCTCAGCCCGAAATGACAGGTTGGGTGTTCATCGTTCCGCCTCCAGCAAGGCCTGAGCCGCTCAATACCTATCTCCATCGCAAGCCACATTCATAGTAGCATCCCATTGTTCATCTTCTTCTTTCCTCCTCGACAGAGAAATCGCAAGTTTCTTGTGTCATAGTTCTCCGTCCACCCCCCCGCCCCCCCAACCCTCAGTCGCACGTTATCCTCCACCAATCACGATTTTGTCATTTTGGTCATTATCTTCCCTCCCCATAGGCATTCGACTCTTGCCGCTCACTCATCTCCAGCAGAACGATGCATCCACAGGAGATCCATCCCTATCTGGTCGTTCTACTGAAGCCTCCTATGCATCCCATCGCAACCCATCTCCCTCCCTTTCTCACTGTCAACCGAAAACACCTTCCACCAGCCATTAATCCACCACTCGTTCTCCTATTACTCCTCAACCTCCCTGTCACAGAATCGCCAGTTTTCCCCTCCCGGTTTCATCCTCCCGTGGAGCCACTATAGTTATTGTCGAAGAAGCACATCTTGTCTCGTTCTAGCCAGGGAACAACCACCTTGTCCATGTAATCCCCTTTCTCCAAGTAGGGCACTGAAATTTCCTACATGAATCTCTTCCTCAGCCCATTCCCACAACATTACTAACTTTATCTTATTCCAGTAGAAACCCTATTCAATTTCGCCAACCCTCGCTCTCGTCTCTCCCACTTCCAAGGACAGTCGTGATTCACTTTCAAGGACCTCCTACCATCACTGTCGAATCGCCATTACTATCTGAGTTTTATAGTATTGTGTTTATCTACTTCATTATTGAATATTGGGAAACTCTCACGTATTTGTTTGGGAATTTGACTCGCTTGTGTAGTTGCTTTCATTTTCATATTTTCCTACTAAGTTAATTTGTGAAGATTCATAGTTAAAAGCACTTCGTGGTTCGTACGTAATAGAACATAATTTGCTAACTTGCTCGAAATTATCACGAACATTGTAGTTACTACCAATTTTGTAAAGTTCTACTTGCTAGCGATATTAATTTCCGGATTTTTGATATTAATTTCCGGATTTTAAATTGAGATATTCAAGTATCATATAGGATTGGTTGCTTTTATTTCAGTCCGACTTGCATCACATTCACTTAGGGTTACATTAGTGGCACACCCAAGTCTCACGACCTAACCTACGTCACTATGACTATACCAAGCATTATGTTTGCAATTGGAATGGTTTTTCAATTCATGCATAAACTAAAAGAATCTCACTTGGATGCAATTGTGGAGATCTTAGAAATATATCAAGGTCTTGGCACGTAAAGAATTATTATTGAAAAGGAGCGATCACCTCTATATAGAGGCGTACTTTAATGCAAGTTTTGCTGACAATAAAATTAATAAGTTCTCATATGAATGTTGCAGCTTCCTAAGAAGCAATTTTGTCACATGGTGAATCAGGAAGTAAATTATGTTAATTATAGAAGAATTAAATTGATGAGTCATACCATGCAACTATGAGAACGAGTAATAGAAAGAAGAGTAAGACAAGAGACTAACATCGCGGAGAATCAATTTGGATTCATGTCAGGGCGGTCAACCATGGAAGCTATACATCTCTTGAGGAGG
The DNA here is from genome assembly GCA_039583875.1 of Platanthera guangdongensis. Classification (NCBI taxonomy): domain Eukaryota; kingdom Viridiplantae; phylum Streptophyta; class Magnoliopsida; order Asparagales; family Orchidaceae; genus Platanthera; species Platanthera guangdongensis. Next base: position 38,812,663 of record CM077166.1, read on the forward strand.
CTCATTAACAACTACCGAGAAAGAAAACAAGATTTGCAAATGCTATTTACTGATCTTGAGAAGACTAATAATATAGTTCCAGGAGAGATCTTATGGACAGTCTTAGAAAAGAAAGGTGTAAATGTATCATATATTGACATAATCAAAGATATGTATACAAATTCAGTGACAAGGGTGAGGACATCTGGAGGATTAACACAGGAATTCCCTATCATTGTTGGATTACATCAAGGTTTAGCTTTAAGCCCTTATCTCTTTACCCTTATCTTAGATGAGCACATCGGACATATCCAACAAGCAATACTTTGGTATTTATTGTTTGTGGATGATATCGTTTTGGTTGATGAGACGCGCAAGGGTGTAAACAAAAAACTTGAATATTGGCGAGACACTTTAGAAAAGAAGGGTTTTAGGTTAAGCAGGGCAAATACGGAGTATATGGAGTTTAAATTTAGCAGTACAAGAAGGACGGATGACTTCATTATTCAGTTGGGTGATCACGATATTTCCTGTAGTGAGTGTTTTAAATATCTTGGATCGATAGTTCAAAAGGACGGAGGTACTGATAAAGATGTGACACAGAATCCATGCGGGTTGGTTGAAGGGGAGAGGTGTGTCAGGGACCTTATGTGATTGTAAAGTACCATTAAAACTTAAGGGAAAGTTTTACCGTGATGCAATTAGACCAGCGATGTTCTATGGTTCTGAGTGTTGGGCAGTGAATTGTATACATGAGCAAAAAATGGGAGTTGCGCAGATGAGAATGCTTAGGTGGGTGTGTGGACACACGAGACTGGATAAAATTATAAACGAATGTTTCAGGAATAAGACACGAGTAGAACCAATTGCAAAGAAGATGCGAGAAGCTCGACTAAGATGGTCTGGACACATACAAAGGAGACCATTAGAGGCATCCGTTAGGCATTGCGAGAGTCTAGTCACTAGGCATGTTAAATGAGGGAGGGGTAAACCAATAAATACTTGGAATGAAACTATAAGAAAAGACATGATGTACTTAGGCATTAGCGAGATTATGACAAAAGATAGGGCACAACGGCGACAAAGGATCCATATAGCCGACCCCACTATAGTGGAATAAAGGTTTGAATATTGTTTTTGTTGATGGTGAATCAGGAAGTAGAATGTAGTATCCAGATGCAATGCCGAAACGGACTATTGTGGTATGACACAAAAAACATGTGATCATAAGTGGCTTATAATTCTCTAAAAAGTTTTTTAAGAAATCTATATCAATCGTCTACAGATGTACAAAGACAAATAGGCAGCTATTCACATTGTCAAAATTCTTGTCTTTCATGAGAGGACCAAAAATAATAAAATCGAAAGTCATTTCATCAAAAAAGACATTATTAGCAAACAAATGTGCATAATTTACATTATATCATATAGAGTTCATTGACATCATCACCAAGCCTCTTTCTAGTACCTTCTCTAACATATGAATCAAACCGGGTATGATTGATATGTATGATCTAACTTAAGAGTGAGCATTAGAATTTAATATTTTAAATATATTCATTTTTAATCTCATGTCGTCCATTAGTGTGTTGTATTACTTGCTTACGATATGTCTCTTGATCTTCTGATGAAACAAATTAAGGTTGTGTGACACTGCCGGTGAAATGGTTTGGTTTTGTGGAGTCTTAGTATTGATTGGTCTTTGTTTCACTTCGCCATTGTCAACATCAAACACATCAAATTTAATTGTTTTTCTTTCACTTTATAAGTGCAAACCTTTGTACTTCACACAACTTGAAAGGATACTTTCCACACTTTTGCAGCTGATGGACTTGCTTACAAAATCATTGGGTAATCATAGATTCAATTTTTGTTTCCCAAAGTTGGGCGTTTGTGATTTGCGTATGCCAAATTGAAAGGATACTTGCCTTCTTTCTTGGATGCCAATTACGACAGAAGATAATAAGCTATCACCAAAACAAACACTCTGCAACATTCAAATGCAAGACCTAAATGATTTTGTTACAACTTTGAGAAATCTTTCATGGGAATATGTGTACTTTTGTGGTATTACTAAACCATTTTTACCATTGCTCGGTGAGATAAAGACTCCACTACGGTATTCCATCTTTGCCTCGAAGAAATAGTTTCTCATTGAACAGTTCATAGCTTTGGATACAGATTGTTGTTCCATATTATAACAAAATTTGGAAATAGTAACTTGTACTTGTGTTTTTCACAAAATAATGTCAAGAAAATAACCTCTTGAAATAAAATAATAATAAAGAAGAATAAAAATCTGAGTGTCATACTTTCATCTGAGCTTAAGGTTTTAAGAACCTATAATGATACTCATAGAAGAAACTCTATAATTTGATTAGACAGGTATCATAAAGCTTGTTCATAGCATTGCTACATAGAAGATATAGTTGTGTTGCAAAGCCCTATAACGAAATAAATACATTATTCAGCTAGAAAAGACTACAGAATTAAACAACAAAGAAGCTCTTACCTTAATGGGAAAAGCAATCCATATCTAATCATAACTCCTAAGCACCATAATGGAAACAAATATATATTCCAGTTCCAAGGTTCGGGAGGATTTGATTTGAAGCACCGTGTGAACGAGTCCTAAGAAAATAAGTTCAAGTTAAATAAAAAAATACAGATTACAAAGGATAAGATGATGCAACAAATTTTTGACTCCTCCGATGCACGCTACTGATGAAAATTAACTCATTTGACATCAATAAAGTATTTGAACAAGTTTTAGAAATAATAGATAATGAGTGCCTTTGCATGTTTCATAAACGATATCCCAATGTTCATCAACACTAAAACTTCATAACCCCACACTCTAATGATTTTTCCTGCCTCAATAGAGGAAGTGTGATCATAATTAAAGAAGTGAACCAAAACAACAACAACAACAACAACATTCAAGCCTTTATCCCACTATAGTGGTGTCAGATATATGGATCCTTTGTCCCCATTGTGCCCTATCTTTTGTCAAAAGAAGTGAACCAAATATTAAAAAAAATTTGGAGAGACATTTTATAGTGAATTGCCATGTCAAGGTAATGGATTGAATTGTTTACATGACTGGAATTAAAATCTAACTGCCCAACTTCTAAATCACTAGACATGTTAGAGTGAAATTGCATGATTCGCATTGTATAACATATAAATTCAGATTGGACGAAAAACTCATAAAAAAGCATAAGAAGAACGCATAGAAAACTCAATTACTGTGCCAAGATAAGCCATCAACGTCCCCGGAGGACACTCGTTCAAGTAAATGACAGATAGACACAGGTACACAGGGGCAGCTAAAATGAATACTGATCTTAAATTCGGATCTCTGAATAAGTGATAAACGGAGAGCAGGACTCACATCGATGATGGCGCCAGCAGCCTCCGTTAGCGTGGGGGATATGTCGAGAAAATCGTTCCTGAGTGATGCTGGGTTTCGTTAGAAAACGACGATCGAGATATTAGCATTCGAAATGTAAGAAATCGGGGGGAGGAAGAAGGATGGTGGCATACAGGTGAAGCTTCTTGGGCTCAGCTTGGATGGATTCCTCCGGCAGGTACTCGTCGATGTTGAGGTGGTCGAGATCAGCTCCGAGCCCAACCATGGCTATAGCTCGGCGAGAACGACAGGCGAGAAGCGCCAGGATAAAAGGGCTATCGCTTCACTGTTTGAAGGCTTTCGATTCACCCATTTATTTCGATCCAACTATATTTATTAGGAGCTTTTTGGCAGATTGCTCCTCTCTCTCATTTGCTCGTGCTTGACAATTTTGATTGCAAAATTTTAAATGTGGCATTTTGCATGAGCATCATCTGCAACTTTATTTTGTCACTGCACACTTTAGAGTATTGTAACGAGGGATATTTTTGTTCAGCTTCCTTACAAACAGACATTTACTCCTGATTTCTTCTCAGTGCCCCCAAATCCTTTAGATATAGCCCCTTAAATTCAAGTAATTTCGGTCTCATCTTGACCGAAAGTACCCTTTAAATTTAAGCATGAGGTGCAAAGTGTCAAAATAAATGCAAATGGAGTATGCAAAGTGTCATATTTAAAATTCTGAGATGCAAAGCGACAAAAAAAAAGTAAAAGGAAATGTAATGTGCCAAAAAACCTTTATTGGGGGATGTTCCTCAAACCCACCAAAATCGGGTTAGGCCTCGGCGTAATTTCTATTAGAGAAAATTTTATCCCGTGTTACTTTCACCTAGAATCGTTGTGTTAGGCGTTATCAGACGGTTGATTCCTGCAAAATATCGGAATTGATCAAATTACGATTGTATATCAATAAATATAGCCATATTTCAAAACAATCTTATTTTTGTCAAAAAATTACTCCACCATAGACTTAGAGATAGTACAGATGTAATGTTGCAGCCCCATCATATTTATAGATAATTACACATCATCAAAACTAAAAGGAAAAAACGAAATGTTATTATTCAACACAAAGCAAAAATTATGTGTTGGCCCATAAGACTAAAGACAATGCCTTTTAGTTGATACGAGCAGTCTAGCACGGGAAACACGTGTGCCCCGCACAATAATACTTGTGTTGCTTGCCTTCTTCTGTGCACAGCGTATGTCGATGACCGGAACACGGCATTGCTCAATGGAATCATCGCCGGCATTGCGCACCGGAGAAGGAGATTGACGCGAGTACTCCGGCGCGGAGCTTATGGGTTTCCCGTGCCAACCTGCTCGTACAGGAGGGCCCTTCACATGATGTTCCTCGTGCCCCTCCGCTTACGGGTTTCCCGTGCCAACCGGCTCGTATAGGAGGGCCCTTCACATGATGTTCCTCGCGCCAACAGGGGTGGTAGATTCCTGCTAGCAGGGGCGGAGCTATTTAGAGACCTATGGGGGCCTGTGCCCCCACGCATTTTTCGGTCCAGTTCAGGTGAACCGCAGGTCCGCAGCCGAGTTCCCGAAACCCTAAGCCTGGAGTCGACCCCGCGGGCCGTGTCATTTTCTCCCGACTCCTGATTCTAAGGTTTCATTTGGTACGGCGGTGGCGTTTGCTCCCGGCGGGTTGAAATGGAGAGTTGGAACCGGAGGCGGGGAGGCGCGGTTGGAAAAGCGGCGTTTGAGGGGCTTTTTCTTCTTGCGGCGGGTGCAAACGGAGCAAACGTCGTCGACGTCCCGTTTGTTTACCCACCGTCTAGTGGCGTTTGCTCCAAACGCCCGTCGAAAACACCGAAACAACCGAACCCTAATCTTGTGCCCCCACGCTCCAATATTTCTGGCTCCGTCACTGCCTGCTAGGTGTGTTCACAGAGAGGAGAAAGTCAAGTACCCTACTACACCTCTATAAATAATTCTCGTTTATTTCACGGATATTTTGATGTTGCTCGCGAGATTGTTGGATCATTTTCTCCCATGGGATCAAAATTATTTGGTGCGAGGGTCCGAGATGGACAATAATTGTGTCTGAACCCGACCAGAAAATGTCGAGAACGTGCCAACATGCATGCATGTCAAGAATTTGCGGGCACTCGTGGTCCAGGTGTGGGACAAGGTGCTGGAAACCAAAGCACATGATGCTTAAACATGGGTGGGGATAGAAAAATTATATGATCATGAAGATATGACTCCTATTATTTTAGTATAAGAAAGCGATTGTGTTGCCAAATTGGGGAAAGGGAAAAAAATGAGAGGAAGAAAAGTGAGAGAGTTTATAATTCTTCTATTCACCAAATCATAAAAAAAGTCTACTATTTGTTTTCATTTGTAGCAACATTTATTATTACTATAGTTACTTGAGTGAATACTCAATTTGAAAGAAAAGTTGATCCCCTAGAGGTCACCTTCTTCGCTCATCTTTTAGAAGACGAGAAAACAACAGTGAAATCAAAACCGCAAAGTTGTCCCACAGAAAGAAGCTAGGTTTAGAGCTAGGTGCAAACATGAAAATCACAAGCAATTAGGAACGGCGGTGATTTATTATTCACATGTTCGCACGCGAGATACATTCACACCTGAATCAAATCCTATATATATTGATTGTAAAAACGCGGACCCGTTATTAGCAAAAAAATGAGTTTCCCGTGCCTTTTGAAAATAGAACTAGTTTCATGCATTTTTAGGAAAACTGTTCAACATGGAAGTTGTAGATTTCGACGAGATCTATAACTTTTATGTTGATCACTTTTTGATTTGAAGCCGTTTAGTCTCCCGATTTGGGCACCGAAAAAAGTCACGCCGAATCCAGCGCCGTACATATGTTCGGCGTGATTTTTTTCGGGGCCCAAATTGAGAGCCTAAACTGCTTCAAATCAAAAAATGTCCATCATGCAAGTTGTAGATCTCGACGTTATCTACAATTTTTATGTTAAACACTTTTCATAAAAATACATGAAAGTAAGATTATTTCCAAAAGGCACGTATTCCGTATTTTTTGCTAAAAACAGATGGGAGTATTTTCTATCTACAAATTTGATGTTGAACATTTTTCATATATATATATATATATATATATATATATATATATATATATATATATATATATATATATATATATATATATATATATATATATATATATATATATATATATATTGGATTTTCGCATCACGCAGATTTAGCAATGTATGAGCGATTATCTTCAACTGTTGGATTTAATCCAACTGTTAACCCAAAAAAACTGGAGCAATTTTTTTTCATGGGGCGGCCGGCGGCTGCGGGCTCGCCGGCCACCGACCGCCATGGGCTCGCCAGCGTGGATGCCTGTGATACCAGGGCGGCCGATGGCCGGCGAGCCCGCAGCCATCGGCCACCCCATGCTAAAAAATTTTGCAAACAGCACCAGCGGCGCCGCCAGTGCTGCTGTAAAAAAATTTTGAAACTGGGCGGCCGGCGGCTGCGGGCTTGACGGCCACCGGCCGCCTTAGGCTCGTCAGCGTCCACGCCGACGAGCTCACGGCGGGCGGTGGCAGGCGAGCCCGCAGTACCCGGCTGCCCCACTATCACGCCCTTCCCTCGCGAGGATATTTGGAAATACGCATTACACGTATTTCCATTTATCCGCATACACACACACGATATATATCTATATATATATATATATATATATATATATATATATATATATATATATAATACACTCGAGCTTTTTTAACGTTAAAAAAGCTCGAGTGTATCGCGAAATCCCCGCCCCTTCCACCCAAATACCAAACGACGCCCTAGCTTTCATTCTCCCCAACCCAGCGATTCTTCCGCGATAAGAATAGGTGCGCCCTAGTTTCATTCCGCCCCGACGACTTCCTCCCTATTGCAGAGCCCAATCACAAATCCCGGCGATTTCCTTCCCATCGCAGCACCCAGTCGTGAATCCCGGCGACTTCCTCCCCATCGCAGCTAGGAAATCGTGATTCCCGACGACTTCCTCCACATTTTGCAGTTGGATCGCGACTCCCGCCGACTTCCTCCTCTTGCTCCTTCGCAGATCTCATCTTCTTCTACCACGTCAACGACGCCGCCACCGCTTCAGCCGATACATGCATTCTAGATGTTTTCTTGGTTTCTATACTTCTTATTACCTCGGGTGGTCATTCCTGGGTGGATGTGGAATTTTTTCCTGGGTTGGTGATGTGTATCCAAAATTATTACTACTATTATGTAATTTATGATCTGGTAGGATTCAGGAAGATTTCATTTTACTCTACACATTTATCAATTCTAAATTAGTATAGATTTTTGAGGGAGAGGAGATTCGTTTTCCCTCCTTCAGAACCTAATCACTGCAGTGTGGTGATGAATGCATATGCTTATTTTGTTAGCTCTGGCACACTTTTAAACATTTAATTTACAGGCATCTGAATTCTCAGTCCATTCTTTTGGGTTTGTTGGTTTGTGTTGTTTTTTTCACAACATGTGAGTGACCCTATTTGTGTCTGGTTTAAGCTAGTCCTTGACTCCAAATGTCATGTAATCATATAAATTTACTTCATAGGAATTTGCACATTTATATTTCGTGGCAATCTGTTCATTTCAGTTGATGAAATCATTTTTTTAGATATTTTATAGTCTTGCTTAATTTTTATTTACAACATTAGGATATTTTCAATGACATCTGATTCATCAAATTCTGAACGTATGAATATTGTTGAAGCTGAAACAAATACAGATTCTAATGAGCCCATGGTTAGAGAACCATATGTTAATTTGGTGTTTGAAACTGTTGATGAAGCAAATTGATTTTATAATAGTTATGCTCGTAATTCATGATTTGGAATTAAGAATAGTTCAACTTATAAATCATTTGCTTCAGGAGACGTCATTGGCAGATGGTTTGAATGTAATAAGTCTGAATTTAAACCTTCTAAAGAGGGAGAAGGATGTTCAAGGAGAGCACATCGATTGACAAGAGTAAATTGCAAGGCAAAATTAGATATTAGTAAGAATAAGGACGATAAATGGATCGTCACTGGATTTATAAAGGAGCATAATCATGATTTAGATACTACAAGGAAAGCTAAGAGACATCGCTCACATAATGTACTTCACAAAGAAATGGAAGTTAAAACCTAATGGATCAACTTTATAGTACTGAATGGGTCTTGCTAAGATTGCAATGATTTTAAATGAAACAAATAGTAATAGCTCAATATCTGCAAAACAAGTTTCAATGCATTTGCGTCAACATCGAAAAAATAATATAGAAAATGAAGGTGCCTCAGTGTTTGCATATTTAAAGAAGCAGGAAGAGTTATATCCAAATCTCTATTTTGACATAGAGTTGAATCCTAATTTAGTCCTTCATTCTTTTTTCTGGGCTGATTCAAGGTCAAGAAATGATTTCTTAATATTTGGGGATGTTGTTGTGTTTGATGTTTCTTATAAAACCAATAAATTTATGATGTCGTTTGCACCTTTCACATGTGTAAATCATCATATACAGTCAATTTTATTAGATTGTGCTTTATTAGCATATGAAACAGAGGAAACTTTTTATTGGTTGTTCAATCAGTGGTTAAAATGTATGTTTGACAAAGCTCCTAAAGTTATAATTATAGATATGGATGAAACAATGTATAATGCATTTAAAAGAGTATTTCTGCATACTCGTCATAGATTTTGCTCATGGCATATAGGAAAACACCTAATTGAGCATGTTTTTGAAATCCGAGATATTCATGGGGATTTCAAGAAATATTATTATGAATGGTACAATAACAAGTATGTGAGCACAAGTGAACTGAGATGGAAACTATTTACACAAAAGTACGACATTGCTAATATTAGTTTGTTGTCAAAATGTGGGATCGAAGACAACATTGAGTTCCAGCTTATTTAAAAGATCATTTTGTTGTTGGAATGACGTCGAGTGGTCGGAGTGAAAGCATCAATGCATTTTCTGATGGTTTTGTAAATTCTAAAACACAATTATTAGAATTTATAACTCAATACAAAAAGACATTACAGTCACGCCATCAGGCAGATGAACAATAAGATTTCAACACCTTGAATTCTGTGGCTAATTTGTTGTCAAGTTATGCACTTGAAAGATTTGCAGCACAATTTTATAACAAAAATATGTTTAAGCTTTTTCAACAAAAATTTAAGCAGAGTTTAGAATGTTGGTATGAGGAAGTAAATATAATTGGTATCAGCATGACATTCAGAGTTGGCGTTTCTTGTGAGGATGTAAGCAATTGGTGCAATGTTATCTATGACGATTGCAATACTAGAATAATTTATGAATGTGCAAAATTTGAGACAGATGGATTTTTATTCAAACACATTTTGCACAAAATGATTGCTAAGAAGCATTTACAAAGTATTCCTGACTTATATCTATTGAGGAGATGATCTATTTCTGATAGAAGTTAACTGAATAATGTAAAACTGGTTGATAATAGTGATATTGTGACACTAATGATGAAATGGAAGCTAACTAATATCCAAACAAATACTTTTAATCATGCAACTGCATCAAAAGAAAGATATGAATTTGTTTTATCAGCATTAAATGGATTGTTGGAGAATATAAGAGATTCATTACACTACTCAGAACCTACAAGTATTGCCAGTCAAGTAGGGTCAACTCCAATTTTTCCAGAATCGTATAGTATTTCTATTTGAGATCCTACCATTGTGAAAACTAAAGGAAGACCAAAAATTACATCAAGAATTGAATCGGGTATAGATACCTCTCATGCATAAGTTAAAAAAAGAACTTGTGGTACATGTGGCGGGAAATGGCATTACTAAACAACATGTCCCCAAAAAATCAAGTAATTTCGTCAATTTTTTCTTAATTTATTCTCTTATTTTTTTATAACTATATTGCTTAGCTCCATTATTTCTTCATTTATTCTCTTTGAGCAGGCTGATATTGTGAAGAAAGATCAAATCTAATTGTTATTTCAGAACAGTATGCCAATCTGATTGTTATTTCAAAGCATCAAACTTCAGTGTGATGTTTGTATTTCAAACTCATCAGTCATATAATATTGATCTCTCCGGGTAGTCATATAGTAATGATGAAATTTATTTTGGCAGTTGGATTTGTCTAGAGATTGATGTTCCTGTAAAGATGCGCTGAAGTGGAATTTTTATGGAGTAACTCTTATCATATTTAGTTGGGACTTTGTCCCCGGGGTGTGATTGTATATAACTATGTTTTTGTTAATGTATATTTGTGTAATTAACGGGTTCAGAGGCTTAACGGGTCGTGTCGGATGCACGGATATCCAATACCCGTAGATACTCCTAGGGTTTGCTTTATATACCTACCGAGGGGCAACGGATAGAGGATTACACTTTGATCATCATCCAGATGCTTCGAGCGACTTAACAATCTCGAAGTTTCTGCTTCGTCGCTCTTGCTCCGCTTTGCACGCCGACTGCAAAAGGCTTTTTGTCGCTGTTTTTCCTGAAGTTAATTGTGGATCTCGTTCACCGCTGGAATTGGGATAGAGGAGCTCGCTGTCGCCTCTTTCTATCTCTACTTCACTCGTCGTCGCTGCTTGAGCTCCATCGGGGTCGGGGGTAAAGCTTTTCGCCATTACTGTGGTAAGGGAAAGCTCGCCGTCAGATTCTACCGCCACTGCCCATCAGATTCTGTCATCGCCGCTGCTGCTCTAAGGAGCTTGCCGTCAGGTTTTGCCGTTACTGCTGCCTGGTAGGGATGTTTAGGTCAAGATTAGTCTTCACTGTCCGTTGGTGTGGTCGGGACTTTTTTCACATAACCCTAACCCTAGCTTTGACTTTTGGCGTTGAGTGTTGACTTTATGACGTTGAGTCACCCTCCCGCCTCTAAGTGTTGAGTCAACCCTCAGCTTCCAAGCGTTGAGTCAGTTTTGGCTTTGAGTGCCATTGGCGTTGAGTGGACCCGTTGGCGTTGAGTCATATCACTTAGCGTTGAGTGATGCCTTTTGGAATTGAGTCAAGCCTTTTGGCGTTGAGTGCAGCACATTTAGCATTCAGTGCAGCCCTTTAGCGTTGAGTCCTGCCTTTGGCATCGAGTCTGGACCTTTAGTGTTGAGTCGGCTTCAAGGCATTGAGTGGTGTGCTCCCAGCGTCGACAACGTTGAGTCCAACCTTTAGGCGTCGAGTGGACCTTGTCTGGCGTCGAGTGGCCTTGTTTGGCATTGAGTGCTGCGCCTTGGCATTGAGTGTTGCTGCTTGGCATTGAGTGCTGCAGTTTGGCGCTGGGTGGACCGATTTTTGGTTCCCTGTATTTGTTGTCATCATAATGATGAAAGGGGGTAATTTTTCGTCTCTGGTGCCGATGCTCAAGTTAGAAAAGTTCACTGCAACCGAGTTCAAAGACTGGAAGCTAAATACCCAATTTGGGATGAAGTATCTGAACGTGTTCTACACCATTCAGTCTGCTCGTGCTGATGTTATAAGGACTGATGATGAAGCTCAGTGGGTTGCTGATGAAGACTTCTGCAGGGATTACCTGCTGAACTGTTTGTCTTCTAGCCTGGCCAATACATACATAAAGATGAAGTCTGATAAGGAGATATGGGAAGCTCTGTAGGAGCTCTTCAGGCAGGAGGAGGACCTGTTAAAGGCACACATGGTGGACAAGTTTCACTCATTCACGTTCGACGAGGAGAAAGCCATTCTCCCTCAGGTATCTATTTTTGAAAACTTAGTCGATTCATTGCACAGTGAGATTATCTCTCTGCCAGATAGTTTTGTTGTGGGCACAATTATGTATAAGTTGTCTTCCATGTCATACATTTTCAAAACTGAAATGTACCGCAAGAAGATGCAAGTTGGTCTAAATGCTCTCAAGCGTTTTATGCGCATTGAGGATGAAAATCGGACAAGGCACGCCTTAGAAACTGTTAGCAAGCAGAAAGTTGTGGCTAATATGATTTCAAGTTCTAAACGCGCACATCCTCCGAGAAAGACCAAACTTACCCACAATAACACATAGGTTGCAGGCCCTAGTAAAATGATCAAAAAATTTAAGGGCAAATATTTCAACTCCAACAAGTGGGGATAAAGTGCATCTGACTGCAAGCTCCCCAAAAGGGAAAGAACCGGAGCCCCATAAGAAGGCAACCAAACCAATATAGTTAGCCTTGTTGAGCCTTCCGACTTCATTGTCATGGTCGGAAATGTGAAGGCCAGCAATGAGTGGTTCCTGGATTCGGGAGCAACGTGCCACATTTGCAACAATCCTAACTTGATGACAGGGCTCACTGTTGTAAGGGAATCTGTGATGGTGGAAAATTGTGAAACAGCTGATGTGCTGAAGGTGGGGAATGTAACTCTGTTGCTATCCTCAGGTAATATTTTAACTTTAAAAATGTTAAATTCATTCATTCTCTAACTGCTAACTTAGTGTCTATAAGTTTATTATGTGATACTGGTATATCCTTTACTTTTTGTAGCGGTAGAGTAACACTGTAAGTTAACTCTTACTACTATGGATGTGCATACGTCCATAATAGGATGTATCGTCTGAGTCTAGCAAACGAATTAGTTCAAACAAACTTAGTTAGCCCTAAGACTCTACATGTGAGACTAGGACACGTGAACTATAGGAAAATGTTCCAAATAGCTAGAACTCACCAGATCACACTAGACACTAAAAACCAACCTGAGAAATGTGAAGTGTATGCTCAGACTAAGATCACTAGAAACCTTTTAGTGCGGTTACTAGGAGCACAACACCTCTAGAGCCTATACATTCTGATATCTGTGAGTTTAAAAGTTTTGTCACTAGAGGAGGAATGAAGTATATGATCACTTTCATAGATAATTGTGCTAGATTTTGTCACATATATCTTCTTAAAACTAAAGATGAAGCGTCTGAAAAGTTCTGTCTTTTCAAAACCAGAGTAGAAAACCAACTAGACATGAAAATAAAGAAGTGATAGAGGAGAAGAATACGTGTCCAGTGAGTTCAGATGCATCATAGCAGAAACCACTGCTTCTTACTCACCCCAATCAAATGGTATAGCCGTGAGAAAAAATAGAACGTTAACAGAGATGTTAAATTCTATGGTCCTCACTGCTGACATGCCTACTACTTATTGGGGAGAAGCAGCTTTAACTACAAATCACATTCTGAACAAAGTCCTTCATGATAAGTTAGAGGTTACACACTACGAGCTTTGGTTTAAGAGACCCCCCGTCTTTAACTAGACTTAAGACCTGGGGCTGCATAACTTATGTTAGGGTCTCTGACCCTAGACGGTCTAAACTTGGACCTAGGACAATCACATGTGTCCACTTAGGTTGTGCTGAAGGTAGTACTGCAGATAGATTCTTAGACATGTCTAATAATATAATTATTGGATGTAGGGATGTTGTGTTCTTTGAGGATAAGTTCCTTAAAGATAAGAACATGTCACTCCCAAGTATGCAGGCAACTATTACTGAGAAATATCCTGAATCCGTACCGAGCACCTCCTTTTTCGTTCTAGTAGACAGTAGTGTCCTAGAGTCTAGAAGGACTTCGATGAGAGAGAACTCCTAGAACCTTCGGTAGTGATTTTGTCACTTACCACGTCGAGGCTGATCTATCGACCTATAAGGAAGCGATGAGATCAATGGATTCACTACTCTGGAAAGAAGCCATTGATGAAGAGATGAACTTTATACTTCAGAACAATACCTAAAAGTTAGTTGATAAGTCAAAAGGGGCTAAAACAACAAGATGTAAGTGAGTTTTGAAAAAGAAGCTAAATCTTGATGGTATCGTAGTTAAGTATAAAGCACGCCTGGTGGCTAAAGGTTTCACATAAGTTAGTGGCGTGGATTACTTTGATGTTTATTAAGAAGTGCATCACCTAACAACCATTAGGATCTTATTTGCTATTGCGTCTATTGAGAACTTTATGATTCATCAAATGGATGTTAGGACTACATTTTTGAACATAGATCTGATCGAAGAAATATACATGAGCCAACATGAAGGCTTCATAGTAGAAGGTCACAAAAGCAAGGTCTGTAAGTTAATCAAATCACTATACGGACTAAAACATGCACCAAAGTTATGACATGAGAAGTTTGACTATAGTGTAAAGAACATGAGATTCTTGTCTAGTCTCTCGGATAAATATCTTTACATACATCATAAATCAAATAAAGTCAATATAATATGTTTGTATGTGGATGATATACTGATTTTTAGTTCTGATCAATCCGACTTGCATGACGTTAAGTCATGACTAATGAAAGAGTTTAACATTAAAGACCTAAGTGTAGCTGAGACTATATTAGGCATGCAGGTGAGCTTTGGGAAAAATAACATTTCCCTAAGTCAAAGCCACTACATAAAGTTCATGTTGGATACGTGGGGATACAATGAACGTAGAGCATTAAAGACACCATACGATTACAATAACTGTTTAAAGCCTAATGAAGGAGCTACAGTTAGATAGTTAGATTATGCTAAACTGATTGGTAGTCTCATGTATGTTATGGTCTACACAAGACCTGACATAGCCTTTACGGTCGGCATGTTAAGTAGATTCACTAGTAATCCTATTCAAAACCATTGGGATGCCCTCGATAGGCTAATGTGGTACCTAAAGCACACACAAAAGTATGCTTAATGTTACCGTGGTCATCCTCCAGTTTTGGAAAGTTATTCGGATGCATCATGGTGCTCAGAATTAAATGACAGCAAGTTCACTAGTGGATTTATCTTCACACTAGGAGGAGCAGCTGTAGCCTGGAAGTCCAAGAGACAATCATGTATTGTACTATCTTCTATGAAATCCGAACTCTACGCTCTCGCTTCAGCGGGAGAAGAAGTAGAGTGGATAAGAGATTTGGTGATGGACATTCCACTGTCGAGCCTAAAATTGAGTTCTGTTGCAGTTTACTGCGACAATCAGGTTACTAAAACTATTGCTATGAGTACTTTGTTCAATGTCAAAAGACGGCAACTACGGATGAAACAAGTCTGGTTGACCTCCCTCACAAGTCAAGAGATTATTACCCTAGTTGATGTGAGGTCGAAAGATAATGTTGTAGACGTCTTGACAAAAGAATTAAATAGAGCTCTCACAATCAAAATATCGGGAGAAATGAGATTAAAGTTCATAGAAATATGAAACTTCCTCATATGTTTATGTTTTGATTGCAAGAACCTATAGTCGCAACATTCAAACATCTAATAACAGACTGAAAACCTAAAATAATTTCTTTATGAAAGCCCAAGATGGTTAGATGTTAGTCATTCCATACCTGATGATTTAACATCTTTCTCATTGTAAGTTGATTTGAGAATTATTTAACTGAGAATAAAAATTTGTTGTATGAGTTAATCTAACATTAGTGATCATAGCACATTATTCCATATTTGATAATGTTGCAAATGACAGTATGCTAAATCATATGATGAGGTACGTAGTGGTCACTAATGAGTAAGATAACATCGTTTGATTTATTAAAATCAAAACTTGACTGGTCCTAGATAGACTGGATAGAGATATTGACAGTGTTACTTCACTACTGCTACAAGTACTAAGTTTATTTAGGTAGAGCTAGTTAACTTTGATATGACATTGCATATGTTTATGAATTCATATAGTCTAACTCATGAAATTCCTTGCAGGCACTGATAAAAGTGGAGGAGTGAAAGTAGATTTTGACATGGATGCTGATGATCTACTCTCTAAGTAGAATTGTTATTTGTTTTCTGATCCATTATTAATTTTTAGTTTTTTTTCAGACTTTTGATTCATGAGTAGCATTATATACCTGGATGTTAAATGTTACTGTTTTTTGATAAACTCATATTTTGCTTTATTGTGCTAACTCTTATGAAAATATGTAAAGTCGAAAATTTGCTCATTTAGTACATTCTACTTTCTGCACTCTGAGACGTACACGTTTTTGTCACAAATATAGGAGGAGACTGCTAATGTATATTTGGACAATGAACAGGTTTGGAGGCTTAACAGGTCGTGTCAGATACACGGATAGAGGATTTCACTTTGATCCTCATCCGGATACTTTGAGCGACTTAACAGTTTTGTTTTTATCTACTCTACATTATTGTTCTGTATGTTAGTTCTAATGGTTATAGTATCGTGATTATGTGGTGTAGTACAGATCTGTGATGTGATAGTGTGTGTTATTTTATCATTTTTGTTGCTCGAAGATCTTTCCATATGTATGACAATAATATTTTTGTAGCGACGGATACGGTTGTGTATTTTATTGCTCTTATGGTATGCTCATTTTTAAGCTTTGGGTAATCTCTCACCTAGCTTTTTTTTTTAAGAATCCACTCAAAATATCATTATTTTTAAATACGACAACATGATTTTGTATTATTTTAATGTTACACTAGAGATTAGTGTCAAAATGTGTTTAAAAGTGTTATATATACACTCAAGCTTTTTTCCCTAAAAAAAGCTTGAGTGTATTATATATATATATATTACTAATATGTGTGTGTGTGTGTTACTAATGTCCATTATTTTCAGCGTGAATAGAAGGAAGAGAAAAATGTTGACAAACCAAAAGCATTAGGGTTCGTGTGCATGTGCATATAGACACATATATACATACACACACATAATTACCAACGACCGCGTTAGGAGGAGTGCACACAAGCATAGTCGGCTCGAGCACAGGCGCAGCACGCCAGAGCGGGCATGATGCACGCCTTCGTCGGCCACTGGCGGACTGCCCAGACCTTGCGTGGGGCACTTCCGTCACTTCGCTACAATTGGTGATCAAGGTGATCAAAATGGAGCAACGTCATTCGCCAACACAAATTCCGCCCCGACATAATTACCAACATATTGCTCCAGAAAACTATAAAAAGGCTCACATGTCTTCATTTGAAGACAAGCAACTTCATACACTAGAGAGACCTCTGACGTTTTTTGACTAGTTTGTGGGACTTAGATTGATCCTCAGCTCGGAATTCGCTCCGCTCCATATCTAGTGTGTAGGCATCTCGAGGCTTCAAAGATGAGACATCCTTCTCCACCGGAGTGCTCTCATCAAGGCTCCCGCTCAACAGGAGCGCATCCAACGAGGCTCCGAGGACTTAGCGATTTTCCCCACTAGAGCGCTCTTATCCAGGCTCCAAAGATTAGTTTATTTTTTGTGTTTCTCATGTTTTGAACTTGTAATGGAGAGGTGGTCTATCACCCTCCGAGAAAATCTGTCAACTCTTATAAAATCAAACGAAATAGTAGACTTTGGCCAGATACAGATCCAACCACGTGGTTTTCACTCTTTGCAGGTTTTCCATGTCAAAAAAGTCTTTTGTTTTTATTTTTCATTGACTGTTTGCGCGCCCGGTCCAATTCCGGCCTAAGGTGGTCCAACTCTCCGGATCGGGGAAAGACTAAGAAACTTGCAACAGTTTGGCACCGTCTGTGGTAAGGTGTTCCCAAAAGCTCTAACAAATTTCAAAATAACAACACTAGCAGCAAAGACGAAAGGAGGTGCGCACATCGCCGACCAACCTGCTTACAAAGAGTCTAGTGATCAAGAATCCAATGACTCGTCAATCGGCCCCACATCACATCTCGAGGGGGTAATCATCGCACGCACATGGGCTCGGGGGGCACCGGACGTGGGAGGCATCACTCCCGGCAAGTCACCACACCAACAAGAGCAAGGAGACCAACAAAGGAGGAAGGAAATGAACCTGAGCCCGACGTCTGGAAAACACGACTGGCACCCCAGCAGAACCTCATGGGCCGTGGGAGGGGGGGGGGGCAGCAACACTTTTCCCAACTAAGTGTCTCACATACATAGATCTTGTACGCCCTCAAAAACCACCCGCAACTTTGGAGGCCCAAGGTGCTCCCCCTGGGCAGGGGGGACCAGGCCTAGTACTGCCATTTTCACCAGGGGCACATGCACGAGCGCAGAGGAGAGTATACACCTAAATGAGGAATTCAAGCTGCTTGCGCGTCACAGCTTCCTCAAGGAGTTTCAAGAAAAAAAGGCAACTGTGTCACCAACCCCAACCAAAATCGCCAGAGGGTAGCACTACAAAGAAGCACCTCCCAGGAAACAACAAGAGCCGATCAAGCCGACCATCCCAAGCACACCAGGACCCTCATCAAATCCACGACACATTCAAACTACCCATGAAGCCCACCAGTTAAGGTGAATAGGATATTGACCGATGACGACGTATCCACCAACGTGTTGTTCTAATCAACTCTACTCCAGCTAGGAATCTCGGGAAGAGACGTCTAGCTTGGCTCGGGAGATGCGCATGTCACAAGACACCTCACTATCCCCATCTTGGGAATCATCATCTTACAAGTGACTCTGGGAATTCTCCTAGTGTTGGCCACATACGATGTGCAGTTTATCATCATACAAGCCGCCTCAACGTACGACACCATCCTCCAAGGGACAATGCTCAGGGCGCACCACGTTGATGCACTAGCATGAGGTATCGAGTTGGACATCCGCTCACAGGACACATCTTCCAGGGACTCCGCCAAGACTTGATGCACGAAGCACGCCAAGGGAACTCTGCCGCCGCCCACAGTTTATCTTCCATCATTGTCAGAATAAAAGCTACACAGTCGGGCATGCGTATCCATGTACTTTCATTCAGCAATAATCTAATTAATTTTGGTTTTGTCACCTGCAACAACCCCACCAGAGCATGAACAGTCAAGGCGAGATAAACAAAAGTCTTTTTGCACCTCCAAGGCAAGATAGAAGATAATCTTTTTGCACCACCAAGGCGAGATATACGAAAGTATTTCTGCCCCTCCTAGGAGAGATGAACAAAGGTCCTTCTGCACATTCACCTAGACTGACCTCAATCCTCCTGAAGCGCGAACGAATAAAGGTTCTTTGCAACCTCCACCTGGACAGATCCCGGTCCTCCTGAGGTGCTAACAAACAAAGGATCTTCACCACCATCATCTGGACGCACCTCGGTCCTCCTGAGGCGCAAACGAACAAAGGTTCATCATCACCTCCGCCTGAGCAAACCTCGGTCCTCCCAAGTCACAAATAAATAAGGGTTCCATACCACCAACTTCTAGGCGGCCTCTGGTACTCCCAAAACGCAACCAGCCTCACACAAAGAGCCTTGACCTCCGCATCAGTCGTGCCCAGCTTCTTTTGAAGAGTCTCAATCTAAGCCTTAGAATAAGATAACTCGGACTCCACATTAACTAGCAAGGAAAGAACCTTCTCCTTCTTCCGAGCAGTCGATAAAGAATCTTCAGACACGGCCAACTTCGTCTGCAAGGAGAAAAACTCGTGTTTCGTAACCGCGTAGCTGCTATTCTAAAAAAGCAAGATCTCGTGCATCTCATCCAACTACAAATGCAAGGAATAAATTATTTTAATGCATTAAAATGAACCAATGGGGGAAACAACGGGTGCACCAAACGTACCTTGGGAGAATTGCTCGGCAAGCATAACATTCCTGCCTCTTGCCCTTCACCATCACCAGCGGCGGCTTTGGGTCCTCTCGAGAAACTGACACGTATGCAGGTAGCTTCGGGGATTCTTCGATCTCAGCAGGCAGCAGATCAACGACTTGGTCATCCGAGCAGTCATCAGTGACTTCAATAATAGCATCGAGGGCAGCAGAGGATGGCCCGTCTTCCCCCTATTTTTGTGAAAAATCCAGCTTTCTCTTCTTTACACGCTCCAGTGGTATGACACAGCTCTGCTCCGTATCCATTGAGAGGCCCGCATGAACCAACCTTTTCTTGACGATGAACGTGTTGATCTTATAAAGAGCGTCACCCAGCTCACGTAAATCCTCGATGCCCAACATAGGAGAAAAGACAAACTCCTTCCCCACCAGACGGTGACACCGATCCGTAAGCTCCCGCCAAATCTTAAGCAACTTCCATGGGTTCTTAACAAATCCAAATAGTGTTCCACGCAGGAGGGATCCGAATAGCATGTCAATATCCTCGCCAGCCCACTAAAGAGAATTGTGTAATCAGAACGCCGCAAAACTGAAAATCCGCGTTGGCATCCTCAGCAGGAGAGATCTAAACGCCCGCCTTCAGACATCTCTCTGTGATCGTAAAGTGACCCGGAGGAGGATTTCGAATGTTCTCCAATGGGGATGGGATCACAACCTCAACATCCGCCAAAATCCCAAAGTTTTTCCTCCAACTATTCACTCGGGAGAGGCTTAGAGTCAAGGGAAGGTGCATAGACCGCGGCGGAAAGCTACACTTTATCACCAGCAAAGAAGACTCATATGCGCACCAAAACAAACAACTAGGAAAAATCCCTGCAGAACCGCAAGCCAGCAAAAAGTATCCCCTGCGCGCTCACAACCCCTAGGAAGAAACGTCGCCGCAACCGCATAGACGCGCATCCACGCAGGCATCCCCAAACGGCCTCCCCCCCTCGCGGGACCGCGCTGCAGCCCCCCCCCCCCCCCACCACGTGCGCGCACCCGCACGATCGGTCCCTCCACGCATGCCCTCGCAGCCGTCCCCCCACTCCCCACACACGGCCTCCTGGGCACCCCCACGCAGGCGCCGTCCCCCACACCCGGCGACCCGATCACCCCTGCGTCGGCGTCGTCCCCCACTCCCGTACCAGGTATCCATCACGCTGCTTCCTCCGTGCACCCCCACGTCGGCGCCACCTCGTGTAGGATTCTTCGCGCGCACCCATTTTCGTTCGCTCACTGCCCCTCACCGGGACTTAAAATAATTTCATAAAAATACTGACTTTTTTTGAGGGAGACATGATGGCAGCAAGACCACGCGAACTCTAAGCAAAGTCTCCAAAAACTCTGCAACAGCATACGAAAATATCAAAGTCTCTTTCCAATTTATAAACCTCGGAGGAGGACTTATGATGGAAGTCATCGTTGATATCAGAATATCACTTACAAATTCTCCAGTCTCAAAAGCGGCAGTTGGGTAAAGAATATCCCGACTGGATATCTTGCAAAAATGATAGATAATATTCTCCACTATATGACAAGAAATATCCCATTAGTTTTTCATTCTAATTTTTGGCGAGGGATTATTCCCGACCAAAGTTGATGATCATAAGGTTCTAGGATATCCGGAGCTAAAGTAAGAATTTTTTGCGTTTATCGATTCGCGGATCATGACTCGCGAAATTTTGGGGGCATTTGATGGGGTTCCCCTTAAGAATTTCAGAGTCGGGCCAAGGGGCCCAACCGACTACGCAAGGAGCCCAACCGACTACGCAAGGAGCGCACACAAGCACAACCTGCTCGAGCACAAGCGCAACACGCCAGCACAGCATGCTAGAGTAGGGACGGCGCGGTACCCATAGGCGCATGTGAGTTGAGCGCGCCCTAGGGGAGGGGCGCACACGTGCACATCACGCGCTCCAGGGGTGGGTGGGCGCACGCGCGCGTAGCGCGAGCCCTTGGGCGCGAAGCGCGCGCAACACGCGCCCCTTGGTTACGCGTGCGCCGGCGACCGCCACCGCCACCGCCTCCTGCCTCCGCTGCCGACCTTCGCTGGCCGTCTCCGGGCACCCTGCCCCGACGCATTTACCAATGTATCCCTCCAGAAAACTATAAGAAGACCTTCAAGCCTTCATTTGAAGACAAACAACTCTAGCAGCTAGAGAGAGCTCTGACATTTTCCGGCGAGGTCGTGGGACTTAGATCGATTCTCTACTCGAAATTCACTTCACTCTCACTCTAGTGCGTGAGCATCTCAAGGCTTCAAAGACGTGACATCCTTCTCCACCGGGGCACTCTCATCAAGGCTCCGTCTCAGCGGGAGCGCTTCCATCGAGGCTTCAAGAACTTAGCGATTTTCTGCACTGGAGCGCTCTAATCCAGACTCCAAGAACTTAGTTTATTTTTTGTTGTTCTCATATTCTGAACTTGTAACAGAAATGTGGTTTGTCAACCTCCGAGGAAATCTGTCAACTCTTGTAAAATCAAATGAAATTGTGAATTTTGGCCCGACAGAAATCCGACCATGTGGTTTTCACCCTTTCAGAATTTTAAACGTCAAAAAAGTCTTTTGTCATTTGCTGTTGTTTTTTATTGACTGTTTGTGCTTCCGTTCTAATTCCAGGCTAATGCGGTCCGCATAAGCTTAGAGAAATGTTCCTTTGTGCTTTCTGTACCAGAAAAAAACCCGGTGATGCGCAACAAAGACAATAGAAAGTAGAAACAACTAATTAACGAACGGCCTAGGCATACGAGTAAGACGGAGACATAAAAGATTAGGCTTTGTGAGACAAATTTAGGGAGATGGAGAAAATATGCAACAGTTCCGCCCCGCCTTTAAAAAAATCTGGGCAACTTGCTTTGGTTAATTGTAACCACAACATGATGTCCCAGAGCACATTAGATCTCATAAAACTCGAGTGTGAGAGAACAGAGTATAAGAGTGGTCAAGATTTTAGGATCGAAATCCTAGATAAGATTGTTTTGAGATTGGATCGGATTGGATGATAGGATTGGATTGAAGATCTTTTTACAAAATCTGGATCGATTTACAAAATCTTTACGATCCTACGATCCGAATTGCCATCCTGACAACTTCGTGAGTGGTGAGGAGAAAAATCAAACTTTTCATTCATTTTAAAAAACAGAATTTCCTTAAAACAGGTTTTCCTAAAACAAGATTTTCAAAAATAAAGCCTTAATATCTGTAATGTAGGATAAAAATGCAGCATTAGTAAGAACTACTCCATACTTCAGACACATTATATATCCCTTGCGCGGCCCGGCCCGGCCCATGCCAAACTCTAATGCGTAACAACCCACGTAACGCCGCCGTCCAAACGACTGGCTAACCAACTCAACGTCTCATATTCGCACCGCAGAAAATGTACCGGGAGCGCGGAAGGACCCTACATAGCCCTGGTTGCTCTCTCTCCTACCTGCCTTTGGCATGACAATGAAGTTATATGTGAGGAGGGGCATTAATTCTGGGGTAGGTTGGGTGGAATGAGTGGTGACTATCATGAGAATAAATGCATGGGGCGGGGGGGGGGGGGGGGGGGGGGGGGGGGGGGGGGGGGGGGGGGAATAATCTGCTGATGGACAAATGGAACCCATGTTTGCATTTAATGGGCACATACATGATTTTGGGTCTGTCCTCATTCAAAGTTTGCTCTTCATTACTGTTTTCACCACCCCCATCACCCCTAAGCTTATCATAAGGAATAAAAGAGAGCTAGCCAGCCATCATGTACGTACACATTAAAGCCCTCCTCTCTCCCCCCTCTCACCCTCTCCGCCCCCCCCCCCCCCCCCCCTCTCTATCGAAAAGGGGGTGTAAAGTGCAGATTACACATTTTATGGTGCAGTGCAACTATCCAATGACTGTGAGTGCATCACATTTCGCGCAAAAATACGTGCACATCTCAGACCTGTCTCCCTCTCTCTCTCTGACTCTCTCATCCCGATCTCTCTCTATGTATGGATCTAGGGGGATTTTTGCTAAGGATAATTCTATACACATTTAAATCATACATAAAAATCATAAAAAGTAGACTCCACACACAATAAAATAACTAAAACCCTACCTTTGTGTGTGTTTGTGTGTGAAAAAGATCAAATAATATATTTTATTGTGTATGAGACCCACTTTTTGTGGTTTTTACGTATGATTTAGGTATGTGTAGTTTGAATTTGAGAGAGAGAGAGAGGGCGCTATAACGAGGCTCCTTCTCCTTGAAGGAATTTATCATAATTACACTGACAACCTTAGATCTGCTGTTCATAATCAGCTTAAAATTAAAAAGTTCAGAGTACATTTAATATCATACACATAAATATATCTCTGGATATTTCAAACTTTCAACTGCAACTCTAAAGTTTCAACCAGAACTATGTATAAAGTAAAATATATAATTATATATATATAGACACACACACATGTTGCCGGTCATCCGGTTTTTTCCCGTCTTGAGAATCGGATTGACTTAGCTCGAACTTCAGTTAGGCGCACAATCAGTTAATGAAAACCGCAACAATAGATAAAAGACGTTTTTGACTAAAAGTGTGTCGAGCCAAAATTCACTAGCTTTTTGGAGTGTTACAAAGATTGATTTGATCCTTGATGGCGACAGGCCGCTACTCAGTTACAAGTATGGTAAATGAGGAAAAACAATTGAGTGTTCGGAGCCTCGATGAAAGCGCTCTGACCTTGAGACGACACTGAGCTCGCAGAACCTTGGTGGGAGCATTCCAGCTAGAATATATTTCAAGTCCACGAAGCTTCTGAAGGTTGCACTCTCGTTGACGCGGAGCCTAGATGGGAGCGCTCTCGCTGAGGCGATTGACGTCACTTGAGGCGCGAGGGAACCGTAGCGCAAGGAGAAGTCTGAAGGTAGCGCTCTCGTTGATGCGGAGCATGGATGGGAGCGCTCTCGCGGAGGCGGTTGACGTCCCTTGAGGCGTGAGGGAACCGTAGCGCAAGGAGAAGTCTAGAGGTAATGCTCTTGTTGATGCAGAGAGTAGATTTGAGCGCTCTCGCGGAAGTGATTGACGTCACTTGAGGCGTGAGGGAACCGTAGCGCAAGGAGAAGAGCAGAGTGAATTGCTGGACGGAGAACCGGCCTAAGTCTACGATCTCACCGGAAAACCTCAGTGCTCTCTCTTATCTCTGAAGTTGCTTGTCTTGAAATGAAGACTTGGTGACGTATTTATAGTTTTCTGAAGGGACGCGTCAAGTAATTGCACCAGGGAGTGATTTATTCTGGCGAATGACGTCGTTCCGTTTCGATCACGCGGATCACCATTTTTGCCGAAATGATAGTATTGCCCCCTTCTCCAGGGCAGTTCGGGCGGCCCGGGCATGATGCATGAAGGGGGCGACGACCCCCGATGGCAATGGGGGCCGGTGGTGGCGGTTGGGTTCGCCGACGGTGCAGGGCGCGCGCGGCCTCCCGGGGCGCGACCCGGGGGTCGAGCGGGCCGGTCGCGCCCGCGCGCTGGTTGCGCCGACGCTCTGGCCGCGCGGGTGCGCGCGCTGTTCGCGCGTGCCGGGGCATAGGCCTAACACGTTTGCTTGGTCCTCCCGGATGCTTATGGTTCTCTGCGTGCCGCTGGACCAGTTTGACTCAATTTTACTTGAACCGTCTCGACTCGGAAATTTCATGGGGACCCTATCAATACTATATATACAAAGAAATACTTGATGTAATGGTGAGACCCATCAACACAATCACAGTCGTTCGTTAGAAATCACATGTGTCTAAATAAACCCACAAAAGTTTTTTATTTTATGTCAGCGGTGAGATTCGAACCCAAAACTTCAAGTATAAACTATTAAGTGTTGGAATTTGTGAAGTGAAAGTGGAGGTTGATTAAGCAGACCGCGCAGCCTGAGCGGACTGATGGTGCGGTCTGGGTTATCTGATGGTGAGGCCTGGGTGAACTGGTTGTGTTGCTTGGGCAGCCTGTTATTGCGACCTGGTGTTGCATTCAGTCAGCTCGGCTTGTGGTTCAGTTGTTGGTTGTTGCTTGAAGTAACCGGGCGGATTGATGGTATATCCGCGGGTATGTGGCGGACTCTGTTCGAGTTCGCGGAGTCTACTGTGGCGGATTGTGTTTGGAGATCGCGAGATCGGCATTGGTCCATGCCCTTGATCTCTGGTGATGCAGTTGGTGATAACCGTGTTCATGGTGGCGGAATGTCTTTGGAGTTGGCGATCTAGCTTCATGTCCGCCGAGCTCGCGCCAAGTGTTTGGTGAGTTAGTGGACTTGGTCATATTCTATGACAAGTTCAGGGTATTCACAGAGCCCACGGTGTCCGCTGGTTAACCAGGCGATCTGTGCCTGTTGGTCGTGGACTCGTGTGGCGGGCTGGTGCGGTGTTCGCAAGTTGTGCGGGCTGGAGCTGTGTTCGCGTGTAGCGTGCGGACTGGTGCAGCATATGGGCTGTTGCTGTCCGCGTGTTGTGCAACATGCGGACTGGTGCGGTGTCCGCCAGGTAGCATACTGGCTTCCTGACTTGATGCTTGGCGATTCGGCTGATGTCTGGCCTTGTCCTTGCAGACTCGGCGTACTGCGTTGTGCTAGCTGCGACCTGGGGTGGTGTTTTTGTCCACTAGGGGGATGACCACACTCCTCACCCCGCCTATAAATAGGACTCTCGTCACTTCAACAGTAACTGAATGAACAGTAAATTGAGCACAGATTAGATGATGCGGCCTTGGTTTTCTAGTCCGCGCGGATTGAGAAGTATTAGCTGGTTGTTGTTTGCATGTTGTGTGGCTAGCACTCTGAAGCCAGGAGTCTGGTTCTGATTGCGGTCAGGAAGCAGTGGAGCTTGCGGTTACAATCGACGGTTTGCAGCAGGTCGCACTTTGCGGCCAGCCAGTCTTCTCTCCAGCAATTGAAGTTCAAGTTCAATAACCTGTTCGTCAGTCTCGGCGGACTAGGCGGTCTGTTCTTTCAGTTCGGCGGCGGCTTGCAGAGCAGTCGTCTCAGCAGAATAACGTGTTGTCCACGGACTTCGAGGACTCTGTAGATCAGTGGTGCAACAGTAGCGGCTTGGCGGTCTCAGCAGACTCGGCAGATTTGGCGGTCTCAGCATTGTAAAGTTGATTGTTGATAATACAAGATCTGTGGTTTCTCTCTGTTGTTTCTGATTACTTAGCTCAGTTTATGGTTGGAGTGTTCCTGCGCCTTGTTCCCACTTTTCGCTTGATCAAGTGATCAACTTGATAGCTCTGGAAGTGTTTGATTGATACCAAAACTACCAGTTGATCAGCTTGTGAGATTTTCAACATTAAGATTCAACCACCTTGGCACCAAAACAATAATGAAACATGCGAATTAAAAAAAAATATAAATGCACAAAACCTGGCGGGAGCAGGCAAAGCCCACTACAGGTGGGCAAAGCCCGCTGGGGGCCGTGTACTATCCTGTGGGGCACGGGGGACCACGGTACACTGTCACTCATGTGTGTGTGTGTGTATGTGTGTGTGTGTGTGTGTGTGTGTGTGTGTGTAAGTGACAGACACAGGGCTTCGCCTCTCTGGCTCAAGCTCTCGGGTGTCTCTCTAACGTTCAAGTGCTCATGTGAATCTTTAGTACTCAAGTGCCTCTCAAGCGCTTAAGTGCTCAAGTGCCTCTTTAGTGCTCAAATGACCAGTCGTTGCAGTGCCTCTTTAGCACTCATGTGCTCAACCGCTTAAGTTCCTCTCTAGAGCTCAAGTTCCTCCCTAATGCTCAAGTGCCTCTCAAGTGCCCAAGGGTCTCTCTAGCGCTCAAGTGCTCAATCGCTCAAGTGCTTCTCTAATGCTCTAGCGCTCTAGTGCTCAAGTGCTCTGGTGCTAAATTGTTCACTCCGCTTCCTAAGGTGCATGTACCAACAACAACTCTAGAAGCCTCCCCTGAAAGTTCCAGAAAAGATATTGCTCCTTCACTCTCAAATACTTGCAAGCAGAGTGATGTCCTGTCGCCTTTTGCAGAATTCTCACACTTGTAAGCCTTTGGTCGGCACCTAAGCAACCCCGCAGTTTTTCTCTTTCCTGGTTTTTCTATGTAAAAATGCTTATTGTTGATGTTGTTGGTTCTCTTGTAACTTGGGTGCAAGCGGTTCGATTTGGGTCAATTTGGAAACAAACCGAAATCAAATCGAAAATGGTTGGTTATTTATTTCTCCAAACCGAGCCAAACCTTAATCGATCAGTACAGTTCAATAATCGGTGTCGTTTGGGCGTCTTTTCGGGGTATTTTTTGATTTTATTATAATATTTTTAAAGCACAAAATTGATATTATTTTTTTATATTATACATATATATATATAATTGAAAATAGTGATAAACTAATCTTCATTTTCAATTTATTATTTGCAAGTTTGTTTCAAAGAACTTGTAAATCAAAAATATTATTTTTTGACATGTGATAGGGTCATCGTCCATTTATAGGAATTCTGGGTTGTGAATAGCCAGAATTCTCATATCCCTCACTAAGATAATGAGGATCATGGGGTCTAAGTGGGGTTGACCCAAGTCAACCCCACTAACACATGATTGGAACATCTCTAAACCACCGCATGTGTGGTCCGCGCCCGAATCGCCATGAACCGCCAAGCCAAACCGCTCGGACACCCTGCAGCCAACCGACGCGTGAGCGGCCACCGCACGGACGACCGCTGCCACACCTCGTGGCCGCACCTGCGAGGGCACAAGGGCCCACGACTGGCCGCCGCCATGCCACATGGTAGCATGCCTGTGGCCATGAGGGCACGCACCTGACCACTTGGCTGGCCTTCGCCGCGCCTTGAGGCCGCACGCCCGAGGTCGCGAGGGCCTACATCACAGTAAACTAATCTACCACAACATAGCAAACTACTCTATTACAGCCACAACAAGAACAACCAGAAAAGGGCAACCAGACAAAACAAGAAATTTTATAGTGGTTCCCCAACCTGGGTACATCCACTCTTCTACCACCCTTGTAGGAATCCACTAGCAGATTTTGACCAGGTGACTGTCACCTTTGAGCTTTTGATCAGGTGCCCAAAAACCAAAATAAACTTTTGAAGGGAGTTAATAAACCCTTTATACAAGAGGGGAGAGAGAGATTGATGGTGTCTTCTCTTTCTCAAACAACTGAGAAGACAAGTGAATTGTTGTTGTCAAGGCTTCTCCAAAAATCACTTGAAGCCTTGCACAGGGTATAGTAGGTCTTCAGCCTTGACTTTTAGTAACCCAGGAACTTCTGACTGATAGTGATCGTTGTCCTTGAAAGCTCCTGGAGTTGAAGTTGAAGAAGACTCTTGATTTTGTGTTTGTTTTTTTTCTTCTTCTTCAGAAAAATCAAGGTGAAAACAAAGTGATTTCTGCGCAAAGAATGTCTGAGAGATTTTTTGTATGTTCTCTGGTTCTGTTATCTTCTTCCTTATTATTTTCGACTGAAAAGAATATCCCTTTTATATATCTCTGTCGAAATTATTTCTTTGAATTTTGAATTGTCAAACATTAATTACTGACTGCCTGGAGAATGGAAATCAGCTGGAGAATATTTGCATTGATGAGTTTCCCCAACTGTCCATTTAATTAAGCAAGTAATTATCCTGATGAAGACCATAATCAATGCTGCCAGTAACGGCTATATTCAGAGAATAAAAGCATTAATTACTTCAGGAAATCACTGCTAAATAATATGGAATAAAAGACAGAAAACAAGGAAAATTCTAAGTCAGGATCTGCACAGAAATCATCGACCATAAAACAGATTTCGTCGACCTGAGATCCAAGTTCGTCGAGCTGAGAAATCATGTTCGTCGACCTGAGAAAACTTGTTCGTCGACCTGAGATCCAAGTTCGTCGACCTGAGCTCAGCTAACTGCATTCTGTGAATAACTTGCCAATTCTGTGGTCTAAGTTTGTCGAGCACAGATTCTGTCTTCGTCGAGCTGAGTTCAGAGAATAAATATTTTGTGTTGAAGTTGAAATCCAGACTTCGTCGACCTGAGCTCGAATATTGTCGAGCTCAACTCAGAGAATTAACTCTGAGTTCGTCGATCAGCGATCGACGATCATTGAGCTGAGTTCGACGAACGTCAAACTTATTTACTGAACTTGATTTTCTCTAAGTCTTGAGTCATCTGAGGTCTTCTGCTGGCTGGTCCATGTATGGTTTAACTTAAAGACTTAGCCTAAACTCTAGGACTCAAAACACATGACTCTGGCTATACATTGTGGGTCAGTCATCTAATTAGTGAACCTAGCCCAAATCTAACTAGGGATCCAACAACCTACCTCAGGCCAAAAGGCCCTACCACTCAGGCTAGGAGGATAGCCCAACCTCAACCAAAGGATCCAACCACTTAGGCACATGTGCTCTACAACTCAGGCCAAAGCCCTACACTCAGATTTTTAACAGAATCCTACAACTCAGATCTATACAAGATCCTACACTCAGCCTTTATAAATAGGCTTACAACTCAGATCTAGAAAGATCTTACAAAAAAGTAGATTTGTTGATGTAAAATAGATAACAGAGAAATGATCTTTGTATCTTCCTCCTTCTGTCCTAAGAAAATTCAGTCAAGATTTCTTCTTCATAGCTCCAAAAAATTGTCTTCAGGATAAGCTCTGCTTGGGCTGTGAAGTAACAACAACAGGGGTAGACCTTGGCTGCTTTTCTCTCAAAGAAATGACTCTGATCTTGTTGTTGTCGGTGTTGATCTCAACAGCTAACTTGATGACCTTTTCGGTTTAGTCGATTTTGGACCTCTGCTTCGAGCTCGGCAACAATGGCGTGGAAGAAGAAGAAGTTTCATCGCTTTTCGAAAAGACAAACCCTAAAAGGATGTTTTTTTCCACCGCCGATCTCATTCCTTTATCATCCATCGTCCAACGGCTCTTTTGACATGTGGAACCTGCTTTAATTACAGATATATAGCCTTCTTTTTACAGATAAATCTTACAGATGGCCGTCGGCGCCATTGGTGGTGAATTCCAGCTTTCCCACAATGAATTTGAATTCTGTTGACTTAGGTTGACTGTTGCTGACGTCAGCATCTGTGTACAGCCAAATTTTCAGATTCAATCTATGTGTTGAGTGCGTTGAGTGAATGACCTTCACTCAACGAATTTGGACTTAGCCGATTTCTCTATATCTCAGACGTTGAGAGCGTTGAGTGAATGACCTTCACTGAACATTTTTTTGACTTGGCCAAACTTTCTGCATTGTCGGGCAATGAGTGCGTTGAGTGAGCCTTCATCACTCAACGCCCCTGGACTTAGCCGCTTCATTGATTGCATGTCTTCATGCTGAGGCGTTGAGTGAACTGGCTTTACTCAATGCTTCTTTATTTAGCCGCAACTCTGTAATTTACCAGCTTGCTGAGGCGTTGAGTGCGTTGAGTGAACTGACTTCACTCAACGCCTCTGGACTTAGACAGATTTTTCTGTCTAACTTCATTAAGCTTTGAGTGACCATAGCTCTGTCGACGCTTTCCTCTTTGGGTGTTGAGTGAGCTGACTTCACTCAACGCTTCTGGACTTAGTCAATTTTCTATCTCCTTCTTCTTTGGCTTTGACAGAATTATCATGGCATTGAGTGAACTGGTTTCACTCAACGCTTCTAGACTTAACCAAATTTTTTTGACAGATTCTTTGTGGCTTTGACTGAAGTAGCTTGATTCAATGCTTCTAGTTGTATGGTGTTGAGTGAGTTTACATCACTTGACACCTGTGGACTTAGCCATTTTTCAGTCTTCCTTCCTCTTAAGCTTTGACTGCATAGTCTTTCCTCAACGCTTTTTATTGTATGGCATTGAGTGAACTGGCTTCACTCAACGCCTGTGGACTTAGCCACTTTTCTTCACTGTTTAGGCAAAGGCTTTTACTGACTTGTCTTTACTCGACAATTCTGCTTATCTGGCATTGAGTGAGTTGTCCTCGCTCAACACCTGTGGACTTAGTCGATTTTTTGCTTGCCATTATTGAGGCTTTGACAGACACAACTTTACTCAGCACTTTTTAGCATTTGGCATTGAGTGAACTGACTTCACTCAATGCATGTGGACTAAGGTGATTTTCAGCCTTTCTAGCATCCTTCTTTAACATCTAGCATTGAGTGAACTGGCTTCACTCAACGTCTGTGGACTTAGACAGATCTCTGTCTCTCCACTCCTCAACCCTGTGACCACTTGTCACAATCATTTGGAATACTTGTCCAACCTACATACATGAACTTAAACTACATCAAATACAATTATATGTATACCATTGACTTGTTTAACTTCTACAAATCTGGGACATTGTGAGCAATGGACCCAACAATTCAAAATAGAATTTCCTATCATACCTCACCTCCTTTATCCCTTCCATATACACAATAAGAGAATCCTACATCTCTTTGGATGTTTTGTAGTGGATAAGGTTCTGTAAGGTGGAGTCATTTATGACACTAACAATGATGTTTTGTGCCATCTTATCCATAGTTGCAAAGATGACTTCATCCCTTATCATTTTAGTATACTTCTTTGGAGTCTGGATATTGACATCTAAGACAGAGACCTTTATGGGGATTAAAGGTCCTTCTTGGACCGTAATAAAGATCTTAGGATCTGAGACTTCTATGAATATCCTGACCCTCTCTTTCCAAATCCCAAAGTTTTCTTTCCTGCAAATTGGAAGCTTCATTGAGCTCAACTCCTTATGGTTCTCACCTGAACCCATAGAGATAATCTTTAGCTACTCTTGGAGATCTGTTCAGACCGTTAAGTCCTTTTTAAACAAGCTCCCTCTGATACCACTTAAAAGTTTTTGTTTCAATAGTAATTATAAACCTATAGGGGGGTGAATAGGTTTCCTAGTTTTTATGACTACTTTCTTGTTTGATGTGTTGTGAGTTAGCTTATTTAGCTTGCTTTCAAGAACACAGATCAGCACACTAGTATTTATAGTGGTTCTCCAAGATATTGGTACATCCACTTTCCCTACCATCTTTCTAAGATTGTGTTAGACAGGGCAATCTTCTCCAAACTCGACTCAAAGAGCTTACAACACAGATCCCACAAGATCTCTCAGACTTCCTCCAAGTCCTACCTTAGGCCAAAGCCCTATAACTCAGAGTAAATATTACTCCTACAGCTTAGTGATCCACATATCACCTACCTCAGATTTAATCAAAAGTCCTACTGCTCGAGCTAGGAGGATAACCCTACACTCTGAGAGAATAACTCTCTTATAGCTCAGATCTGATTCAGATCCTACCTCGGGCCAAAGGCCCTATCTCAGCTTCTCAACAGAATCGTACCTCAAAAAATATATCTCCTACCTCAGGCACACAGGACCTACCTTAGATCCATAACAGAATCTTACAACTCAGCCTTTATATCTTAAGCTTACAGCTCGGATCAATTAAGATCCCACAGAAAAAGAGATTGTTGTTGATGATTGACTCCATAGAGAATGTTCTCTGAGACTGCATTTCTGGACTGAGTGAACTCAGCCCTACCTTTGACTCTAGAGAAATGATTCTCTGAGTCTTCTTCTTCCTGGATTGAGAAAGTTCAGTCCTATCTTCTTCACAGGCAACAAAATGGTTGATCTTCAAGTTTGTTTTGCTTGTGGTGAGAAGATGTTGCAGAGCTCTGTACCTTCAAGTCTTTGATGTAATAGTGGAATGTATTGACCTTGTAGATGAACAACAACCTGGTTTTGCTCTACTTCTTCTTCAGAAAAGAATTTCTAATTTTGTTGTTGAAGACAAGTTTATTCTTCAGTGAGTTATTTCTTCAACAACCAACTCTGTCTGTGAATCACAGACTAACTATATAGCAAGTTTTTCGAATACTTCTCCTTTGTCGAGAGGAAGAAGATGACCCAAAAAGCTCTGTCTCCAAAAAGCCCGTTTTCTTCTTTCTCAGGACTCTACTTTTATATCCCGTCGTCTAACGACTCTTTGTGCAGTATGGATCACAGGAGTTGGAAACTGCAACACTTCTTTTGCATTAAATGATGTACTAAAGGCAAGCGATGCCTTTTGTCGTCTAACGTGCAAAACCCGCGACCTTTGAATTCTTGATGGCGTCAGCATAACTCACCTCTTCTAGACTTAGCAAATTTCAGACAATCTGCATAGGCGTTGAGTGAAGCCTTGTCACTCAACGCAGAAATACTTAGCAGAATTCTGCATCTCGAGGCATTGAGTGAGCCTTCATCACTCAACACTTTTGGACTTGGTTGAAATTTCTCTGCATGAAGGCATTGCGTGCAGCCTCTTCACTCAATGCTTTCTGACTTAGCCTGACTTCTTGATGAAGCATTGAGTGACCCGTCTTCACTCAACGCTTCTGTACTTAGACAGAAATCTTGTTAAGTATGCATTGAGTGTACTGTCTTCACTCAATGCTTCTATCCTTAGAAAGATTTCTTGATGAGGCGTTGAGTGGCCCGTCTTCATTCAACCCTTCTATACTTGGACAGATTTCTTGATGAGTAGGCGTTGAGTGAACTGTCTTCACTCAACGCTTCTGTCCATAGACAGATTTCTTGATGAAGCGTTGAGTATCTCGTCTTCACTCAACGCTTCTATACTTGGATAGATTTCTTGATAAATAGGCGTTGAGTGAACTGTCTTCACTCAATGCTTCTGTCCTAAGACAGATTTCTTGATAAGGTATTGAGTGGCTCGTCTTTACTCAATTCTTCTATACTTGGATAGATTTTTTGATGAGTAGGCATTGAGTGAACTATCTTCACCCAATGCTTCTGTCCTTAGATAAATTTCTTGTCAGCAACATTGCAGCATTGACTGCATGTAGTTTTATCAATGCTTTTAGGCTTCTGGCATTGAGTGAAGTGAATTCACTCAACGCTTCTGGACTTAGTAGATTTTTTGTCTGTCTAGTAACATGTCTTGAGTCCAATTGTCATTGTGACTCTGACTGCCTGCAAAATCAATGTAACATAGTACAACCTGCATATAATGAACTTGAACATATATTAAATACATTCATGCGTATACCATTGACTTGTGGGCCTTCTTCAAATCTAATACATTGTGATCAATGGACCCAACAACATCTCTCCATATTTTCGAATAGTGGTAAGTGTAAATAGAAGTGCGCGTGCTTAAAATAAAACACATAAATCCCAACCCTCTTCGACTTTCTGCCTCCTTATGAAGACATCTCAAGCAAAATCCAGAAATTCAAAGGTTAAATGGCGCCAAAAAGAATGTATTTCCTTTTTGAGGGTTTTGAATTAATAAGGAATAGATCCAATGATGCTCCAGAATAAGTTCAACTACTTCTCCACTTACTCCAGGTTGCTGACCTAGAATTTGTCCTGTCAGAGCCGAGTTCGATATGGAAGCGAGAAATTCTGCAACTCTATTTGAATGCCAATATCAACTCATCCTCTAACAAAATCAAGACATCTATCAGTGGACAAAATATCAATATCACTTCTAGGAGGCTAAGCAAAGCCCTAAATTTGACAGAGTTCAAGCCATCAGATGAAGAAGATGAACTGTATATGGAAGATGTGCAATCCGCCCTCAAGTGGTGTGGCCTTTCAAAGTACACCACTGGCTTTATTCTGAGAAAGGAAATGAATCTGAAAGGAAAGTTTCTACCAGATGTTATCAACATAGCTCTGATCTGCAAAACAAGGTCCCATGATAAGATCTTCGGGAAAATGTTTGAGAAAATGACACAGATAATTCTATCCAAAAGGACTAGCTGGGGAAAGGTACTGTTTGATAGAATTATGGAATGTGTTCCAGAGCCAAACCTAAGAACAATTCTATCTTTGTACCTACACAGTTTTATTCCAGGGATCCTCAACGTGAGGTTAAGAACAAAGATTCATCATATGAGGAAAATGGACTCCAAGATGTTTGTCAGATGGGACAGGGTATTGCTTCCACACCAAAAGACAACTAATAGGAAGAAAAAGAAAACAGTAACCATATCTGATGAAAGTTCTGAAAGCAACTCTTCTGAGAGCAGATATGAGGAACATCATGACCCATAACTATTCGACTCTTTTATAGACACCAGAAGAGATGTGAGTGCTCAGGTTTCTATGTCATCAAAACCTACAGCAAGGATTCAACTTGGTGGCTCTCGGTCTGAAGAGACTCCAACATCAACAATTGAGAGACTAACTGGAGATGTGGTGGATATGATCTGCACAGAGATTGAGAGAGACAGCCAGGATAGAGGCTCCTATTAAGGGGGAGCAAGTTGCTTCTATATAAGATCAGCATAATTCTTTCCTGGAAAATTTGCAGAGAAGGATTGATCAGACTCCAGATGGTCTTGAGGTGATGCTCTTCTATCCTTAAGCTGAGGGGGAGAAAATTCCTAGTACATTGAATGAAGGTACTCCTGTCACAATTGATACAAACCAACAAGCTCCTATAGGGGTGCAGATGTTAAGGGGGAGATTCCAATAGAGCTCCCTGCTCAGGCAACGGAAAATGTCATTGATATATCTGAGGATAGTGTACCTGAGGTTGATGAGCCAAAGACTGATGTTGTTGATCATTCATCTGAGTTTAGGATGGCTGACTCAGAATCCAGGGAAGTTGTTAGGGAGAAGGATGAGGATGTCGGCTTCCAAGGAGCATCTCATCAGATTTGTAGTGAACTTGCATTATGAAAGGTCTGCTACATGACCAAAGGTGATAACTAGAGCATTATGTTGATGATTCCATCAAAAAACTGAGGCAGAATCTATATACAGAGATCAAGTCCATCAGATTTGAAGTGAACTTGCAAAAGGCCAACACAGTTGCATTCTTCATGAGAGCTTCCCCTGCTGTGACATATACAGAAAGCAAACTTGAGGAAATCAGACAAAAGTAGAATGACATAATAGAGAATCAGAACATGACTTCTAGAAACATGGAAATGGTACATAATAGCAGAAAAAACTGATGGAAGCACACAAGATTACTCGAGAGAGGAGAATGGATGCATGCACATAGATTCTGGATGATCACATGCTGGAGGTCAAGAATCATGTTACCAAAGGGGTAAATTTTCTAGATGAAAAGATTTCACTGGCCAAGAACTCCCTGACTACAGTCATGTCTGAAGAAGTCATAAAGGGAGAGAAAGCAATGATCAAAGCAAATACTGAAAATGCTATTTGGATCACCAATGTCATCAAAGGATCATAAAGACTAGAATAATTTTTATATGATAATGTTCCTTCTCCTTCTCTAGAAGAACAGACTAATGATGATCAGTATGGTGATCAGTATGGTGTTCAGGGGGCTGAGTTCCCTGGTGTTGGTATTCCTACCTTTAGACCCACTGTTGAACAATATCAAGAGTCAAAGACAAGTCTGCAGCTGAAGAAGATGAAGAAACCAGGCTAAGCAAAAAGTGGTACAAAGAAAATATGGAAATCAGGCCTGACTTTAAAAGATAGAGTCCTCAATCAAGGACTATCATTCTGTCAGTCTGAGATCAGATCAAAGAAAGAAAGACTGAAAGGGGAAAGCTATATATCTCCCTAGAATGGGCTAAGCTGGAAAGAAATGAAGTGGCAAGGAGAAAATTCAGAAGAGACAAGAAGACGGGTGCAGTGCACAAAATGCTCTTGAGCCAATCAATTACTTTCCAAAGCCTTACAGCTACTTTAGAAGACAAAAGCAAAAGAAGACTGAAGGCTGCAAAAAAACCAAGCAGGCGTATAGTCATTAAGGAACCAGAAACCTAAAATGCTTTATGTATTAGGTTCCTTAAGGATCTAGGGATATGAACTTTACTATAAGCACACACATTCTGTTTATAAATATCATTTTGTTGTGTTAATCATATTGTGATTATATGAAGTTTATTGCTCTTATTTGCTGTGAAGTTTCTCTTTTCATATGGTTGTGTATATCATTAACTAGGATTCTAACTCCTTCAAGTAGAGGGAGATTATTTGGTCCATCGATCACAATGTCTTGGATTTAAAGAAGGCCTACATGTCAATGATATACACATGATTATATCTGATATATGTTCAAAGTTCATTGCATGCATGTTATCTATTGTACATTGATTAGACAGGTAGTCAGGGTCCACAATATTAGTTGGACTCGTGACAGGTTGCTGGAAAAGCAGAAAAAAGGTCAAGTCCAAAAGCGTTGAGTGAGTTCAGTTCACTCAACACAAGGAGTCTAAAAGCATTGACAGGAGATCCAGCAGTCAAAACTTCAGTGTTGCTGAATTGAAATATGTCTAAGGATAGAAGCGTTGAATGAAGGGAGTTCACTTAAAGCCTACTCAAAAGGAATTTTGCCTAAGTATAGAAGTGTTGAGTGAAGACGGATCATTCAACGCCTCATCAAGAATTCAGCGGAGTCAGGAAGCGTTGAGTAAATGAGCTACACTCAATGCCTTCAACTAGAAGAATTCTGGCAAGTCCAGAAGCATTGAGTGATGAAGGCTCACTCAACGCCTTATCGGTTAAGATGTCTAAGTAAGATGCGTTGAGTGATGAAGGTTCACTCAACGTCTCTGGAAACAGATTTTCTGCCAAGTGTTTTTGCGCTGAATCACTTGACTACACTCAACGCCTATGACTAAAAACTACCAAGTCCTCAAGCAATATCATGTTAACGTCATCCTAGATTTAAATATTGCGGGACTTTCACACTAGAAGACAGATGGTATCGTATGCCTTCTGTACAACAATTAAAGCTAAAGGTACTTTACAACCTCCAAATTCGGCTTGCCCATACAGAGAACAGAGTCGTTGGATGGCGGGACGTAAAAGGACTTTTATAGAGAAATTAAAAAGAAGCTTTTCATGATAGTCATCTTCTCGATTAAGGGAGAAAAATCTGGTATACTCGGATTTACATAAGATCTGTGATATACAGATAGAAGCTGGCTGTTTGAAGAAAAATAAGAACTGAAAATACTAAGTCCTCTACAGTAAAAACAAAAAACTCTTTTTTATGTAAAAGAAGAAGAGCATTGCATGCGTCTTCTCAGCACAAGCAAAAATACTGAAGATCAATATTCTTGTTTCTGTGAAGAAGATATGATAGATTTTCTCTGTTCTAGAAGGAGGCTCAGAGAAATATTTCTCTGGAGTCAATCATCATCAAACCCTTACTAAATCTGTAAGATCATCAGTTGATCTGAGTTGTAAGTATATACTATAAAGGATGAGTGTATGAGCTGTGTCTCTGAGGTAGGATCTCTATGTAGATCTGAGGTAGGAGATTTGATATCTCTGAGTGCAGGGCTATCTTGCCTGAGGTTGGAGAGTTGATATCTCTGAGTGTAGGGTTGTTTAGCCTGAAATAGGAGTTGTTATACTCTGATTTGTAGGAGTGTGTTTCACTCTGAGGTGTAGGATCCTGTGGGATCTGAGGTGTAGGATCCTATGGGATCTGAGGTGTAAGCTCAAGGAGCTGAGATAAAGGAGGAGTTAGCTGAATCTAGCTCGCTGCTAGATAGGAGAATGGGAAAAGAGGATGTGCCCTAAATAGAGGAACCACTATGAATTCTGGTGTCTTGTTGTGTATCTTGAAAGCTAACTGTAAAATCTATCACACAACTCAACGAAAGTTGAAGGTTATTCAAAAAAGACTTGTGAAACCTATTCACCCCCCCTCTAGATGTGTAGCTACTCTTGAATAAATATTTTCACACACACACACATAATTGTCGTGCACGGGACTCCACCCCTATGACCCTGCGTAATAGTACCCGGCTCGTGACAGCGGGTTTCTCCCCCCCTCCCCCCCCCCCCCCCGTGACCGATGCGACGGTAGAGTGTTTCAAGCAAATAAACTTTAATAATTATTATTAAATATTATTTCAACAATGATGACCGTCGTTATGCCACAGTCATTATTATTTAATAACTATTATTTAATCATGTCATTGTCATCATAAATCTCGTGGAGCCTCCCGTGGCTGTTATTAAATTTCTGCTTTGTTTAGTACCACACCGAAAAAACGGAATGTTTTTTGAAAATCCTTCATTATTCAAAATTCTGTCAGGTGGGCTATTAGTGGGCCCTTCAAAGGGTGGGCTATGCAGAGCTTTTGGTTTATATATGTTAGATCGGGCGAGCTAGCTCGCTGATTTTTTAATCTCCGTAATTTTAACCTATCTTTAGGACACCTCTAGTAAGTTTATGAGATCTAAAAAAGTGAAAAGAGAGTGTGCAGTTTGATCATACAACTGATGAAATATCATGTCAGATTTGACGATCGTAATTAGTTCAATGAGTTAATTATGATACAAAAGGTATCATTCATCATTGCGATTGCACGGTGTAACATATGAGACCCTTCAAATCAATCTCGACCGTCCTATTGAAGCCAGGAAAATTCTCGACCTCAGAATTCGGACCAAAGTCGCCTAAGGTTACCGGTTCAGGGGTAAGATCGGACGACTAGGATGACTAAGATGAAGAACGAAGGCAAACAGGACCTCAGATGTTGCAGCAGGAAGGTTCCACCACGTACCCGGATAATCGAAAGGAGCAGCCCCTTCTCAACCAGAAATGGTCGAACTATGTATGAGGGAGACTAGCTGATGACTAAGTCACAAGGTAGTGACCTAGTCTCAAAGGAAAAGGAATCCAAAGGCTCGACTAGTATCTTGAAAGGAAAGCTCGCGAGTATTTATAGGAAAATCCAAGGAGGGGGGGGTCATATTTATACCCACCCCCTGGCGACTTCTAGGGGGAACTCGCACGGGCTGGGCGAGTATCTCGCCTAGTCGCCTACCTAGCGAGTATGTGAGGGGAGCTCGCCATACTCGCTCAGGCCTTCCGCGGTCTTGCGCGCTGACTCTAACTTCTATCTTGACTTGTTGATCTTGACTTCTGCTGACCTGATTGTGGTAGGACTCATCCTCGACGAATACGGGTTGTACACGTCCGTTTTTCACTTTGCAGATAAAAAAGCCAACACATGGGATTGAAACACAGCAAATTGAAAAAAAAATCAGCAGCAGCAGCCCGCCTGTAAACAACAGCAAACCCCGCCCAACCCAGATTTGCATAAGTAACACAGCCCGATCTAGCCATTCCAGCAGTGAGCCTGCCCGCTGAAAACAACTTTAACAAAGCACTTATATATTCCTTTTAAACCCATAGAATTAACTTTTGACATGCGGTGTGGGACTAAAGAGGCGGGTGAATCTCCTCTAACTATTAATTAATTAATTGCACTGTTAATTTAAAAGTTAAAAAACAATAACAAAACTAATGATTAAAATTAAAAGCAGTGAAGCCTGCCTTTTATTTTAATCATTAGTTTTTTATTATTCTTTATTAACTATTTAATTAATGAAATTAATTAAACCATACCGTTCAGTCAATTAATTAAATGCGGGTGAAATTAATTAAAGAATAATTAAACAATAAATAATAAAAAATAATTTCAAATAAAAACATTAAATAAACTCTTGATTAACATTAAAATGGTGTTATCACAGAAAAAATTATATTTATAAGAACCAGCTCTTATATTTATAAGAGCTGGGGGCGGGCTTCACTATCGCGCGGGGCACGGGAGGCTCCCTGTGCACTGTAACTCATGTATATCCATACATGTATATAAAGAAGTATCGTTGACCGTTGCGATTGCACGGTGTAATATCTGAGACCCTTCAAATCAATCTTGATCATCCATTTTTTATTTTACTCATTATTTATTAACTATTTAATTAAAAAAATTAATTAAATCATATAATTCAGACAATTAATTAAATATCGGCGAAATTAATAAAATAAAATTAATTAAAGAATAATTAAACAAAAAATAATTTCAAATAAAAACAATAAATAAACTCTTGATTAACATTAAAATAATGTTATCACAGAAAATCTTATATTTATAAGAACCGACACTTATATTTATAAGTTCTCAGAGCGGACTTCACTATCGTGCGGGCCACGGGATGTCCCCGTACACTGTCACTCGTGTTTGTATATATATTGGTGGTGCCAAAATTTTAAAAGTGAATTGAAGTTTTATGAAAATGTTCAAATTTTTCAAAATTCAGCTAAATTCCCTTTTTTAGTATCAGAGGATATTCAAATTGGGGCTCTAAATTTCAAACAGTACACCATTTTCAGCAAAGAGCAGGGCGTCCAGTGCCCCCCCCCCCCCCCCACTCTCTCTCTAAAACCTCTACAATATTCTATTATCTGTTTCTCTCTCTTCTTTCATTTGCAGTTTTTTGTCCTAACATGCCTTAAATTTTCGGCAAGGCGGCCATCTGCTCATCATCTTTGGGCGTCGTCCGCGCGGATCCTCGCCTTGCTGCTGCTCTAGAGAGAGGTTGATCGAGGCAAATCCAACGAAAACGACGCTAGCTGGCGACTGCTTATCACTGCAGACAGGAGATCAAATATAGAGAGAGAAAGTCTGGACTCTATAGACAACAGGTACACATTTATATCTATATGCTGCTAGCTATGCCCCGGCGCCGCCGCCGTCGTCGCCGCTCCGGCCGCCTCCTTCTTCTCCCCCTCTCAATCCTTTTAACGCGTTGAGTCACTTCTGATATTCTTCTTTTCTCTTCCTTTCTTTCATATAATTATAATACTTCAGAGTTTAAATCCTTCTCTAATTTCTCTCATTTAGTGTTTCGCCCCTTTAAACTAAGGGTATGTTGTGGGCGAGTAGATCTGGCCGTAAGATTTTGCGATCAAGGACACAGATCATTATCCCGCAATACTTCTCAAATTCAATTTTATCATGAAGTCGCAATAATACTACGGTTGTATTTAATCTGCGCGTATTAATCTGCGAAATCCTACGACCAAATTGACACGCTCACCTCCGCGAGTTGCCAATACACACGCAAATTTTTTTGTTAAACTAAACAGCATGCAGTCTGCCTTTAGTATAATAAAAAAACATTATAATTTTATTTTGATAATTTATTAATATTTATTCCTTTTTTATGATCATATAACCTATAAACTATAAAGGCAGCTACTTGTTTATATTTTTAAATAATCAATTAATATAAATGAAAAATTTTTGCAATGTAAATGAGGCTCTGTTGGGTAGGGAGGCGGCGGCTAGACCGGAGGGGAGGGCCGTGGTTGAAAATCTACGTATTTTGGTGTTTCAAATAGGTTTTGTTTGGGAGGGCTTATTTTCACCGGTCAAGTGGTTACGATCACATGAACCGGACATCAAATTTAAGATCCGGTTCATGCGGTCGTAACCGCTTGACCGGTGAAAATAAGCCCTCCCAAACGGAGTCATAGGGAGGGTGGGAGCAAACGCTGCCGCGCGTGCGGAACATGCGTTTTTTTCCCTGCCTTGCAGCGGCTGCTCCTCTCACACTGGCGTCCAGCCGCTTGTCCAAACGAACCCTAAGAGCGTTTTTGAAAATTATTCTATATTATTTTTTTCTCTTTAAAAATATAACTTATGAATCTTCATTCGCCAACACCTAACCTCACCTAAAGAATTTCATTCAATTTATATTCAAAAATCAAAACTATTTTTTCTTTGTAGCATTTTTCTGTAAACTCAGCCCTAATTTCTAAGAAAACCGATAAATTTACTACTTGATTTGTAACTTAAAAGAAAGGAAAATTATTTATACCCATATCTTGATATAAATATAATTTATTTTCATTATTTATTATTTTTCAATAAAAAATACACGTCATGCATTTATAATAATTAAATCTACTTTAATAATTTTTTATTTAAAATAGTTAAAACTTAAAACAATTAATTTATATACATATACATATATAATATACACATGACAAAAGATCATGAGGTTTCGAACTCTGACATAAATAATTCGTCATATAATTAGAAACACACAAATATGTATATACTATTTTTTACATGCAAATAAAATTAAAAAATTCAAACCCATTGGATAAATGACACGTGTCATATAGCCAATTAATTAACCGATCTGAAGATTTTTCTTATTATACCATCTTCTCACCCAGCAAACCCTAATTTATGCTACCACTTCTTACTCATCTGCAGACAGCCATGACATCGAACCCCTCCTTCGCCCCTACGGTGGGGTCCTCTGTCGCAGCCGCCACACAACCCTACCCACCGCCGGCGTCTTCCACGTCAGCCTCGCCATCTCCCTGCGCCGCCTGTAAGTTTCTCCGACGCAAATGCCATCCGGAGTGCGTCTTCGCGCCGTACTTCCTCGCCGACCAGCCGCAAAAGTTCATCAGCGTCCACCGGGTGTTCGGCGCCAGCAACGTCACCAAGCTTCTCCGTGAAATACCGGCCGGCGATCGCGAAGACGCCGTCAACTCGCTTGCTTACGAGGCCGAGATGCGCATCCGCGATCCCGTCTACGGCTGCGTCGGCGTGATCTCCATCCTCCACCACGAGCTGCGAAAGCTCCAGCTGGAGCTCTCCTTCGCGCGTGCGGAGCTGGCGAGGTATCAGACCGGCGCAGCCGGTCATCCGGCCGACGTGGCGGCGAACCATGGGTCGTTGTGGGGAA
Organism: Platanthera guangdongensis; assembly: GCA_039583875.1. Classification (NCBI taxonomy): domain Eukaryota; kingdom Viridiplantae; phylum Streptophyta; class Magnoliopsida; order Asparagales; family Orchidaceae; genus Platanthera; species Platanthera guangdongensis. Next base: position 38,856,988 of record CM077166.1, read on the forward strand.
ACGGGAGTTTCGATATGGGGGTGGTTGGGGGTGGAGGATTGATGGGTGGGGCTCCGGCGGCGCCGACGGGGTTCGGACTGCTCGGCGGGCATTTTTACAGGCCGAGTGCCGCCGGCGGGGAGGAGAAACCTGGGTTCGGGCTCGGGCCGGCGTAGATTGTGTGGCGTTCGCTATGTCGGGTGGAGGAGGAGGTATGGTTTGCGTTGAGGACTGTTTGATAATGATTATACTTAAGCTTGACCGCTTCCCGCACTGTTTGTCTGCTTCTCCAATGATTTTTTTTATCGATTTTAATTATTAGTGGATGAATTAAGGCTCCGGTCGGGAAGTTTTTTTTTTTTTTTTTGCTGATAGTAGCAACCACAGTGTTGGCTATTAGTATACTTGGCTATTTGCTACCACAGTTTTTTTTTTAATTGGCTATACGCGAGCACGAAACTATCCGCACTCAAAAAATGGAAAAAAAATGAAATGAGTACTTGAAAATCAGAAATATAGGAGTACCGCCGTCAAGAGGAAGAGAGATCGTCGGATGTAGAAAAGATAGCCGCTAGTTAATGGAGGAGAACGCACCGGAATAAATAACGCCGCTCGGGAAATGGAGGAGGAGCATTTGTCGGATTTGGAGCGCTTCGGGCCGGGCGGAAAGAGAGGAGGAAGTGTCCCGGCGGAATCACAGTTTGGAGGGGGCGGAAGCACGCAAGGGGCGAGGGTGAATAAGAAATATTTTTGATATAGTACTTGCTAATAGGAATTCTAAAATTTAAAAAAAAACTCAAAATTTGAGTGCGTATAGTCAAAAGTTCGGTGCTAATATTAGCAATTTTTTTTGCTATGGTGAGTCTGGACAAAAACGTTGCCGTCATAAAATGTATATTTGCCTTGACAACTGCTTCGTCTATCATCAAGAAAATAAAATTAATTTTGAAACTAAAATCGGAACAAAAGTTTCGTAAGTGAGGACAGACATTCACAAACGACTGTTTTCATAATCACAAAGAGCCCATGACCACCACCAACCTGCTAAACTGAGCCTAAGACACCGTTTGGGCGAAATTATTTTCACCGGCCAAGCGGTTACGACCGCATGAACCGGACCATAATTAAAACTCGATTCATGCGATCGTATCCACTTGACAGGTGAGAATAAGTCCTCCCAAACAAAGCCTAAGGCTCCGGTGAGCATGCACATAAACTTCAAAAGTATAGAATGTATGTTTGGCAAGACATTGGTTGTGACCGCCGCCATCAAGAGACCGCCGCCTTCAAGAGAAAATACTAGTTTTCAGCATGAAAGTGCATGAAGCTCCTTAGGCGAGGCCGGGCGGTTATGAACTCATAATCACCACTTATATGACCACTGCCACCGCGCCAAACGGAGTCTAAGGGCCCTTTTGGCATGACTTTTTTGATCGGATGAATTTGAAAGAAAAAAATCGTTGTTATAATTAGGGCACTGCTGTCCGCACCGCAGTTTTGGCTATTCGCACAACACTTTTTCCTAATTTTTTGTGTCTTATGGAAATACGCCTTATACATGCATTTTTATGAAAAGTTGTAGATCTCGACGAGATCTACAACTTTCGTGTTGAACATTTTTCCTAAAAATGCATGTACAAGGCGTACTTGGGAAATACATTCAGGTTTCACGCCTTTTAGAAATACACTTTGTACATACATTTTTAGGAAAAGTGTTCAACACGAAAGTTGTAGATATCGTCGAGATCTACAACTTTTGTGTTGAACACTTTTCCTTAAAATCCATGTACAAAGCGTATTTTCATAAGACACGAAAAATTAGGAGAAACTGCGGTGCGAATACCCAAAACTGCGTTGCGGATAGCTGCGCCCTATAATTAATATAACGTAGCATTTCGCATGACATTGGTTATGAGTGCAGCCAAGAAAAAAAAACAATTTCTTACCATGCATTCAGGAATGCCACCGCAATGCCAAACGGACCATATAAATATAGGTTAAACTATCTACTAGCTAATTAATTAAAAACAGGTGCTTCAAGTGTATTTATTTAATGTGGTTATAAAAGACGGTATTAAAAAATTATAAATTAATGTTACATTTACTAATTATATACTGAATTAAATGATATATTTATGTAGATTAAAATTTATTTCAGAAAATAATAAATTTTTAATGATTTAATATCTGGCTTAATGTTTAAGACTTCTTTTGGTGCGGTTTATTTGCTCCGGTGATCAATTTGGTTAAAAATGTCATTATCAAAGCATGTATGTGTTGAAGTCAATAAAATTTCCTACTCCAAAATATTCGGATCAATGCAGCTTAAGGTTGTTGGTTCAGCGATCGGGTTTGACGACTTGACGGCCAGACACAGAGACAGTGGGAACACTAAGAGGACCTCAGGTGCTGCGGCAGGGTGGTCTCACCACATACCTGGATGCTTAATTAGAACAAGCTTCCCCTCCACAACCAAAAATAGCCGGCCGAGCAGGGTACAAGGTGGACACTAACTTGGCGAGTATCTTATTATGGCGACCAAGGGGAATGATCGCTGTCTCACGGCTCAGGTCTTCAATAAGGGCATCCAAAAGCTCAGACCGAAGTCCCAATCCTTCTACCTTTGGGGCCCTGTTTATAGGCAAATTCAAGGGTGGAGGGATCTTATTTATAGCCTAGCCCCCACTTGATGACTAGACGACTTCTGGGGGAGCTCGCCCGATTTGGGCAACTATCTACCTTAGTCGCCTACTTGGCGAGTATGCGAGGGGAACTTGTCATACATACACGCTCAGGTTTTTTGTCTTGAATGTTGACTTTGACTTCTGTCTTGACCTATCGACTTTGACTCTTTGTTGGCATGACTTTGAGTGAGTCCACCATCGACGAATATGTGTTGTACATGATCTCTGCTCTTTGCGAGCGACGTAGAAAGAAATATCAAACACTTATTTGGCAAGCTACTTCTGGCGAGTATCTGGACTACTCGCAATCTCTTGTTGGCTCCCGACTTTTATAAATAGTGGGGTGGCTCATCTTTGAGACACATCTTCTGAACTCGCATATGATGTCGCAGCCTGCCGCGGAAGTGTATAACACGAGCATTGTTGCATTGTCAGGATTCATGGGTCCTAAGAAATTGAAAAGGCCTGAAGATGGAGATGATCATGTTGAACTTCCTCCACCCAAGAAGAAGAAATTGTTGAAGAAGAAATCGTTTGTTTTTAAGAAGAATCTGCCTCCTAATGCTGAGGATGTCGTCACTCTGGCCGACAATCTCGTGATCCCTGTTGACTCCCAACAACTGCTCGACGAGCTATGATTAGGCGATAATGCCGAATAGCCCTCTCCTGGGTCTTCTCGCAACCCTTTGTCGACTTCTCCCCCTCATGCAGACCTCGTCGGGTCCCAGACTCTGATGTAGTCAGATCTCTTGGATGTGCAAGGTTAGAACATCGTCGTTTGTACACTTCAATTCGTCGTGACCTTTTTATTGTTACCCAACTGATGGTTTTTTATTACTCGCAACTCTATTGCAGACTACTGAAGCCTTTGACGAGCATCTGTTTGTGCCTCCGCTGAGATCAATTCCTATGGTCGCTCTTGAATCGCAGTAGGAGCCACGACCTAGCCACTCCATCTGAATCCACATCAGCTCCCAAAAACGGTCTGATAAGCAAGTCCCTGAGGCGAGGAATAAAGACATTTTTGCGGAGAAGGGCTCATGACCAGGGACGAGCAAGCCATCTTTCCACGCGACGAGCTCTTCACAACCTTCGGTGAGCAATCCTCAGTTGCCACAGATGGATTTGTCGCCAAATTCCTCTGCTCCTTCTGATGCTCGCCCCTGGAAGGCTCCTACCCTGTTGAACACTCATGCAGGCTCGTCATAAGGTCGGGGAGGAAGATTCTTGCACTGCTTAGCGCCGAGGACATGGTGTGAGATTCTGGTGGTCGTGCCCAGTGGCAAGACGGCGAACATCCGGGAGGCTCTTCGTCAGGCCAGCGAGATACAGCTCACCGCAGTCCTTCCCCCCGCCAATCTCGATCTCCTCGACTGGGTAACTCGCTTGTTGATGAGCAGTAGATCTTTTCTCTTGTCGTGGATTTATCTAATTTGGGCGACTTTCTCTTTGCTTAACAGTTTACGCTTCAACTTAACCCCGAGGGGGGAAGCTTTTATCGATGCACTACTCTACCACCCCTCTCGCGAGTATCGTCAGGCGGCAGCTCGCGCTTATATGGAGCTGGATACGAAGTTCGACCAGCTGTCTATCTGCGATCCTCATCGTCGGATCTCGTCACTGGAGGTTAAAATGGCGAAGATGGAGGAACTCTCAGAGAGGCATGTTGGAGCTGAGTCCCGCTTTCATATGATCAATGAGTTGGAGCGACGACAAACTATGACCGAGCATCGCCAACAACTACACCACAAGGAGCTGTCCGGGATGCGAGTAAGCATGAGCCCTACGGGGAGGCTGGCGAGGATGGAGGAACAACTTCGCCTCGACAACGATGCAATGGTTGTGGCGAATGATCACTACTGGCGCGCACGCAATATGGGCTGGGTCGAGCGACATCCTACTCTTCCTGAGCAGCGGCCTCCTAGGAACTAGAAATTTTCTCAAGTCCTTTTTTCTTGCTTTGTCGCCCTAAGCAACCTTGTAATAAACATTCTATGAATATATATTTATTATTAGTGGCAATCTTAGATCTCGCGCTGGGTTTGCGACTTGCTTTTCTCTATAATGATGTCTTATGCAGGTTTTATTCTTTTCTGTGATCTCTGGAGCTAACTGTACAGGTTCTGGTAAGCTAGCGCTTTTTCGACGAGTTCTCTTGAGATTGGGGCTTTGGCAACTTTTTAAGCATAACGAGTGGGTAGCAACTTTGAGCAATACTCACGGCGAGGTACCCAATACCCTCTTGGCCTCTGCCTATAAATAGCGGTGGTGGTACATATTAATTACGTTATTTGTGATTTTTCTTCCTTGCTCGCAACTTCTCCTGACCTTTGTCTTTCTCTCTCTCAACACTCGCTTTGCATATTAGTTGGAGATGACGTTAATGCTCATTGTATGGCTCATGCGAGAAACTTCACTGATGTTGTCTTCAAAAAGTTCATTGCTGAAGAAAGGGACTTGGAATATTTCAAGAAGAGGTTTTTGCCAGAAGGATACTTGGCGAGGCTTCCTCGTCGGGGGGGGGGGGGGGCAGCAACTAAACATAATACTGGAAGACGAGCTCGTCCTCCCTCTACGACATTTTGAAGTCGTGACGTGACTTCCTCTATTGCTTGAGTACTGCCAGATCCTTGGGTACTTTGACATAGTCCCAGCCCAGATCAACCTGAATGGGGTGACGATGATCATGAGATTCCTTTGTTTCCTACAATCTGAGAAGATTGTCTTTGATCTCTCCATTTTCCAGAATATCTTCCCCTTTGCGACGACTAACGAGGGTGTCGTCTTCCTCAGCAACCATGTATGCACTGTAGTCAGCACAGCGAACAAAGTTCATCGCTTGGATGAATGGCTCGTCATCGCCGCCGGCGAGTTCGAAGGAGTTCCTCGGCAACTACAGCAGCCATCAGAGACGACATTCATGACTCCTCTCCTAGAGGGGACGAAATAGCAAATTGTGGGTGCTTTCAAAGGTCGCAAAATTGACGTCGTCCACTAGCAACTTCACATCAATCAGTTGAGCCAAAATCTTCCTGGGCCAAGGTGAATATCTGGGCAAGCTTCTTTTATACTCACTGCCTTTGACGTGCATCATACTTGGTCACGGAGACTAACAATTATCTTTCTTCTTTGTAGCTTCGTGCATTCTTTTGCGAGAACCCCTCCCACTGGCAAAGGAGGTTGTGACCTCTCATCAGAGCTCAGTGAACCCACCTGTCGACGTCGAGGAAATATAGGGCCCTCGGCAAACCCACCCGCGGGCACTGAAGGCCAGCAGTAACTTGGCGAGAAAGAAAGCTCCTCGCAGAAGAGGTAGGACAAGAGGAAGACCAAGGCCAAGTCCCAAAAACCTGCAAGAAAAAAGGCGAAGGTCTCCCGTGAGATCTTTGGTGAGAAAGAAGATCCTCTGAGGTCAGCAAGCCCTACCTCCATCCAAACTACAGAATGGGGCGCGATTGTCAGGATTCCTATGATCGCCCGCTAGTGACCTAGGATGAATGTGAGCATCAGGTGACCTTGAGCACCAACTTGCCCGCCTGGTCCGATGATTGAGAGGACAAAGGTAGGATTACGATGTTGCCTTCACGCTTTATGGTCGCGCAGACGCCGAGTCATTGCAGGACATCAACACGAACAACCTTGCGAATCAGACCACTCACTCATTCATGCGAGCTTCCAAGCTGGGCCACTACACCGTGAAGAGACTACTCGAGAGTCAGCATAGAGGCAAGGTACTGAGCAAAAGGATTATGGAGCAGGGGCCAAGGCCTCCTAGTGCAAAGACTTTAAGATAACCCTGGCTTGAATGTGCGACCTCTACATAGTCGCTTCTTGATGATTGTTTTGCTGACAATTACTGCAATTACTCGCTTGAATCCGAGCTCAAGATAACAAAGAAGATTTCTTTGTTGGAGCAAGAGCTTGCGGACACCAAAGCAGCGCTGGAGGCCGCCCAAATGCGAAATGTCGAGCTTGAAACTCTTCTGGCTGAGCAGCAGCCAACGACGGCGAGTACCTCTGGAATGGGGAAGAAATTTTGCTTCCATGGTGACGAGATTCACACAATTCGTCACGGCATCGCGCAAGCGATGGGGGATGCCATCCTCGCCAAGCAAAGGATTGATGGCTACCTTGGCCTAGAGGCAACCATCTTATTAGTGATGGACCTTATCTCGAGCATGCTCGCTGAAGAATCAAACTCGCCTGATCTCTTCTTGTCTTCCACCACTGACTTTGACGAGGATGAAGATGATGATGACGAGTATGATGAGTATGACGAAGAAGGCGAGGGCGAGGAGGACAGCGCCAGCGAGGAGTCAGAAGCCAATGTCGTGATTGAGGATGACAAAGACAATAAAACCAATACTGGTGATGATGACACCTAGATGGCGAAAGACATCATGCGCGCGAACATTCTTAATATATAAAATAGATTGGAATTCTTTTTGACGGACCTTTATTCAAGGAATCATTACTTTTTAAACATGTAATGCTCCCCATATATATGAAAGAAGGATTTTTTGCTTCCTTTGTTGTCTTGTACTCGCATGTCTTCAGTGCTTGCTAGGCTCATAGGCGCGAGGATCTTGAGTGCTCGCTACGCATGTTCCACACTTGCATACTCATGCATACATACTCGCACGATATTACTCGCCATGTATACTCACAGGTCATCACTTGCAGATCATGTTCATACATGTATACTCGCACATGCATACTCACAAAGAGAACTTATAATATCTATTTATTCATAGGCCAATGAATTTGCCTATGCACACACTCGCTAGAAAGAGAATGATTTTTTCTTCACTTCTTAACTGCGACTATTTGGACGAGGGAGTGACACTCAGGGGACTCACAAGATGCACACTCACGAGGCTTCCACTACATTTTAACTTGACAAAGAACTGAGGGGAACCAGAGATAGGGAGCGGTAATCGGGGGGTCTCGCGGGACGCGCACTCTCGAGGCCTCCATTCTATGTCAGATTCTCACTTCATGAAACTCTTTTGCTTAGTCACTTTTCAAAGCATGGGGGGGTTATTCTCACCCAAGTACTGACCAAATGCAGAGACGCTTCCTGCCTCGCAGGAAATAAGATGCTAAGAGCGGTTCTTTAGTCTTTTCAAAGACCGATGAAGCATTTGCGCAAGGTTTTGCTTTGTTAAGCCGATCATTTGTCAAGTTTGGGAGGTTGGCGTACCGACCTATTCCTGATAGTTTTTCCAATCGGATGAGAAGTACGATTGGGAGGTAGATAGGCCAACATACAAGGGGGATTTGATCTTGACTATCAATGCAGGAGCTTGGTCTTACAAGAATGCATTAAAACTAGACACACTGTCACATCATCGCTCTAAAATTTTTAGGAGAATCAGGTCAGAGGCAAGTTTCTCATACCAATTGCATGAGTATACTTCACTGCTTTTAGCTGTCTCGAGACATTTCTTGAAAAGAAAGACAACTCACTCAATCCTATATTTCAGGGGGGCTAGGAATTTATAGAAATTGAAAAACTGTTTACATTCAGCAAAGCATACCCTTTCCTGTTATGGATAGAATTTTTTTAGGTCATCCCCGCTCTAGGTGCTTCCAAGTAGCTCTCCCTCTTGATTTTACATGTGGTAACCTCCAGTGGCTAGTGCTTCGTGGACGATGATGGGTCCTTCCCAAGTAGGGTTCAGCTTCCTGACAACAACTGCTCTTCCTGCTGTGTCTACCCTCTTCATGACGAGATCTTCTACAAGGAACTGCTTGATGCAAACATTTTTCTGAAGTGCTTCACCATTCGTCTCTTGACCTTCTCCTATCAGATAGAGGTTAGGTATTGAAACTCTTCGATGTAATCCAGAGAAAGCTTCTAAGCGTCTTCATTCTCTAAGCATCATTCCTTATCGTTTTCTACTGCCACAATGAATCTCGGGCTTCGAACTCCAGTGGGATGAGAGCCTCAGACCCATGGGATAACTTGAAAGGTGTTTCCCCCATGGCTAAGTTAGGACTGGTTCTCAAAGCCCGTTGGACCGAAGGAACTTGCTTTCGCTAGTTCGTGACCTTCCACTACAGGTGGTTGATGATCATCTTATTGGCAACCTCTACCTGCCCATTGCTCTGAGGATGGTGGACAGAGGCAAATCGAAGATCCATCCATTGCTATCTACAGAATTCTTCCAGCCTTAAGCTGGTAAATTGTGGGTCGTTGTGGGTGATGATGGCGAGGAAGATCCCAAACCTACAGGTAATCTCTCCCCAGATGAAATTCTTCACGATCTGTGACATGGTCTTGGAAAGATATTTTACCTCAATCCACTTGAAGAAGTAGTCAATCATGACAAGGATGCACTTCCTCTAACTACTAGCATAGGGAAAATGACCTATCAAATCCATCCCCCAAATAGCAAAGGGCCAAGGGATGGTAATCGAGTGAAGTTACTAAGTTGGCTGTAACTATAAGGGAACGAAAAGTTGACCCTCCAAACACTTTTTTGAGAAAGCTTCCACATCATTCTGGATGGTTGGCCAGAATTAGCCATGCCTGAAAATTCGTTGCTTTAGAGTGCGAGTCCCTGAATGGCTGTCACACTCACTTGAATGGATTTCTCCAAACACTATGCGGATCTCCGCCTATGACATGCATCTGGCTAGGGGGGGCGAGATGGTATTATAGTATAGCTCTCCTCCGTGCATCATATAGTAGGCAACCTTATATCGAAACTTTCTTTGGTCTCCATTGATGGCTGGAAGTCGGTCTGTTGCTAGAATGGTGACGAGTGGATTCATACAAGAAGCTCGTTGTTCGATCTCCATCATCTCTCCCTCTTCGATGGACGGCCAAAATAACACTGTCACACTTCTCCATGCCCTCAGGTCGCACCTGACTAGGCGATCTACTTCTGAGTTCACTTTTCGTGACACATGCTCGATGAAGAAAGATTGAAAGCTCCTCATCAAGTATTTCACATTTACCAAATATCTTTGCAGGATATGGTCACGCACTTCGAACTCTCCCCTAATTTGCGATATGACCACCCTTGAGCCGGTGAAGGCCTTGAAATCCTAGATTCCCAACCCCTTTGCGAAACATAAGCCTGTCACCATGGCCTCGTTCTCTGTCTGATTGTTCGTGACCGGGAAGAAGATCTTGACTGACTATTAAATCCTAGTTCCTTGCAGGATCACCAACACAACGCCCACTCTTAATAAATTATTACATGAAGCTTCGTCAACGAACATTTTCCAGGAAACCCGACTTGAAGAGCCTTTGGCTCTTCCTGACTCGGCTAAGAAGTCAGCAAGGAAATCTGCCATTTCTTGGGCCTTGATTGTTACCCTTAGCAAGAAGAAGATGTCGAATTCGTTGAGTTCTACTGCCCACTTTACTAGCCTTCATGAATGTTCCACTTCATCCAAGATACTTTGAAGTAGATGATCAGAGACGACCATGATGGAGTGAGCTTGAAAATAAGGTCGGATCTTCCGCGCTGAAATCATTGGGGAGAAAGCTGACTTATCTTAAGATAGGATACCTCATCTCCATCTTCCCAAGCACCTGACTCACATAGTAGATGGGAAGCTTCCTCTTCCCTTCTTCCCTGACGAGCACCGAGCTATCTACTTCCATTCTCACTCCTAGATAAAAGAAATTTTATCTTCTTTAGGGCCTTAGTGCAGAGGAGATTAAGTTAGTTACTGCTTAAGCTTTTCAAAAGCCTCCTCACTCTTCTTGGTCCACTCGAAGTGTTGATTACCTCGGAGAGTTTTGAATAATGGAGAGCACTTCTTCCCCGCCTTGGACAGGAAGCGGTTAAGACCCGCAAGCTTTCCAGTCAACCTCTGAACTTCTTTGGAATTCCTTAGAGATGTCATCTCCAGAATGTATTTGACCTTATCGGGTGTTAGGCTCCCCCCTCGGAGTGAGGAGGTGACCTAAGAACTTTCCTCTACCTACTCCTAACACGCACTTTGCTGGATTGAGCCTCATCTTGAACTTTCAAAGTGTCTTAAAGGTCTCCACTAGATCCTTAATATGTTTTGTGATGCTCATGCTTTTGACCAAGAGATCATCCACGTACACTTCTAGGTTCCGCCCCTTTTGTTCCTTGAAGTTTTGGTTCATCGTTCGTTGATATGTCGCACCTGCATTCTTCGGCCCGAATGGCATCATTTGGTAGTTGTAGCAGCCATCGCTGGTGATGAAGGAGACAGTGCGATAGTCAGGGGGATGCATCCGGATCTGGTAGTAGCCTAAAAAAGTATCAAGTGAACTCATCATAGAAAAATCAATGACTAAATCAATCAGTGCGTTGATTTTAGATAAGGGGTGACAATCATTCGAGCAAGATTTATTCAACATGAAAAAGTCAATACATAGCCTCCAACCCCCTCCGTATTTCTTCACCATTATAATATTGGAGACCTCACCTGGATACTAGATCTCCAAAATAAAACATGCATTCAACAACTTCCCTACTTCCTCCCCGATGTGCTTAACTAGCACAGTTGAACTCTTCCTTTGCTTTTGGCGGATGGGTGAGGCCATGGGGTCCAGATTGAGGCGATGGTAGCAAACCTCTACATCAATTCCTGACATCTCAGTGGCGCTCTAAGCGAATATGACTACATTTTCCTGCAGACATGTCGCCATCTTTACCTTTTTGCCTGGCGTCAGGGATCCTCCGATCTTTAGCAGTTCGAGCACTCCACCTTTGGAGATCACCTCCACTTCTTTCAGCTCCTCTGCAGCTTACAGCATGTCCTATCCTTCTAGAATCTTCTTCAACCTCTCTACGTCCTTCATCCAACTGATAGTATTGATGGCACTGAGGTAACACTCCCGAGCAACTTTAGAATCTCCCCAGATCCTCACTTGGACCTGTTCATGATAGTACTTTAGGCACTGGTGATAGGAAGACGGGAGGGCCTTGAACTAGTTGATGAGAAACCTCCCAAAGATAGTCATGTAGCAGCTTGGTGCGTCCATGATGACAAACCTCGCCTGATCGAAGTGTCACCAAGTGTTACCAACAGAACTGTAGCTCCCTCCACCTCCTTCTTCTCTCCATAAAAGCCAAAGAGGGCACCATCCGTAGCTAGGACCCTGGGCGCCTCCACTTGCAACCCGATTAATGTCATTTTGAAATGACATTTACCGAGCTCCCATTATCTGTCAGGATATGATCGACGGTGAAGTCTTTGATGGCTGCTTGGATGACGAGGGCATCATGAAAATGATTATCATTTCCCAACATGTCCTCTTCTGAGAAGTGATCTCCGCCAACTGGGGCGGTGCTTGAGAGGTTGAAGTGACGCTCCTGTGGTAGACTTGATGGAGACTTCCCTTTCGGGAAGCTCTTAGCCGGACTCCCTCTTGAATCACATCCACTTGTCCTCCTCCTGCTCCTTGGACCACTTCCCCGAGACCACCTTGGTCGACCCGGTCTTCATTCTTCCTTCTTCCTGGAGCTTGGAATGTTACTAGTCTTGTTGGTGCTTCTTGCCTCCCTTGATCCATTTCTGTTGTTCATGCTTCCAACCTCCTCCTTGCTTCCAAAAATCAAGGCAATCTATGGTCTCATTCCCCTCTATTGGATGTTACTCGCAGTAAAGGTGAATCTCCTCCACTTGGTTCCTTCATGGTTGATTCCTTCTTCAGTGCATATACCCTAGCCCGAAAATAACCATCGCCTCATCGCGCGCTCCTCTTTGCCTCCTCTCCTGCTGATTACTATTTCTCCTGTTCGGGGAGAATCTCCTTCCCAGATTTTGGTACCGGGGTCTTCCTACTGGCCGTCGCCACGAGGTTCAGTTCACCGAATACTAGAATCTTTGTGCCTCCTCTCTTCTTTCTGGCGTCGCTATGGGCCTCCTCTTTTCCTGCTTTCAAGGCCTTTTTTGCCTCCTCAACTCTTCTTCCATCATCGGCTCTTCCTTCCTTCTCTCTTCCTACTTTTGTCCTTCATTCCTCTCTCGATCTCCTCTAGGCCTCCTTTCAGATGTTTTCTCCCTCTTGTCACCCTCCTGAGTCTCCCTCTCCAGTTTGGCCAAGAAACTAGAGTTTGTCGACATGCCTTGGACAAACTTATTTGCCCTCCCGATAAGATCTTCATAGCACACTGGGGGATTTGAGCTGACTGCCATCTTAAACAGGCCCTTCTTCAAGTCGAACGTCAAGGCCAGCCGCATGGTGAAGCACCTCCTGGATGCCAAGGACCTCTTTCTGGAACCGGTCGATGTTGTAACATTCCATTTCATGCTAGAACCCTCGCACGTATTTTGAGTCAGTAGATTTAACTCAAGCTCGGAAAGCGTCGAGTGAGTCGAGTGAACACGACGTCGCCCGATGAATTTAACTTAGAAAATACTCTGGAAACTGTAGGCGTCGAGTGATTTTGACGCCATTTGAAAAGGCGTCAAGTGATCTCGACGAATTTAACTTAGAAATACTCGGGAAACTTTAGACGTTGAGTGGTCTCGACGCCATTTGATGAAGCGTCGAGTGAACTTGTCACCACTCAACGCGGCGTTGAGTGGTCTCAACTCACTCGACTCTATTTTACTTAGACGTTGCGGGATGACTTTAGTGTTGAGTGGTCTCAATGCCACTCAAACGCGGCGTTGAGTGGTCTCAACACCACCCAATGCCTTGACTTAGGATTGTTGGAAAGCTGACGGCATTGAGTGGTGTCAACACCACTCAACGCGGCGTTGAGTGGTGTCGACACCACTCAACACTTTTGACATAGAATTGCTGGAATGCTGACGGCATTGAGTGGTGTCAACACCACTCAACGCGGCGTGGAATGGTGTAGACACCACTCAACGCTTTTGACTTAGAATTGCTGGAATACTGACGGCGTTGAGTGGTGTCAACACCACTCAACGTGGCGTTGAGTGGTGTCGACACCACTCAATGCTTTTGACTTGAGATTTTTCTGGAGTGTTGAAGGCGTTGAGTGGTGTCGACACCACTCAATGCAGCGTTGAGTGGTGTCAACACACTCAACGCTTTTGTACTTGGAGAACTTTTCAGTCTGAAAAGCCGTGTTGGTCGGTTCACTTTTATACCGGCTGAACTGGGTTCAGGATAAAATAGTGATGGGACATTTGGAATTTATCTCTATAGCAAATCTATTGATCATTTCAAGAAGACTTTGAAATAAACAGTCCTAAACACCTAGAGGGGGGTGAATAGGTGCACTTAATCTTTTTAACTTTTAAGGCAGAAACACTGAATTACCAGACCTATTTATGCAATTCTCTACAGCAATTCAGCACATATAACACAGCAATCACAGAATAAATCACACACAGAGTACACACAGCTTTTATAGTGGTTCCCCAAGGTCTGGGTACATCCACTTTCCCCCCTCCGCCTATCTAGTAGTGTACTAGATTCGGCCTAACTTCTCCACTATTTCTCAGATCCACAGATCTTACAGCTCAGAACCCAAACATGTTCCTACAACTCAGAGTGATCCCACTCCTACAACTCAGGCTCAATAGCCCTACCACTCAGTCTTCACCAAGACCTACACTCAGCCTTTAACAAGGCCTACACTCAACCTACAACAAGGCCTACACTCAGAGAAATGTATCTCCTACACTCAGGCACACAAGCCCTATCACTCAGCCTTTATAGATATAGGCTTACAACTCAGATCCCTAAGGATCCTACAGAAAATAAAGAGTTCAAAGATTAATAACCACAACTATGATTGAGAAAGATGAGTTGACTGGCTTCTTGATGAGTTCTTGAAAGAACTTTGCTGAGATCAACCTCCCTTGGCTTTCTTCAAAGCTTATTGAATTAGAACACGGTAGGGTTGAATCTCTTGTGCAGATGATCTTCAATCAACTACTGACTTGAGAATCAGATCTCAATCTGAAACTTCCTTATCAGCCTGTTTCAACAGCTGATCTTCTTAGAAGGAGCTTTCTCTCTCCAACTTCTTAGATCTTCACTTGAAGGTCTTCTTCTTGTTGTGTTGTTTTTCACTTCATTGATTGATACATGCATTCCCCTTCTGTTCAAGGAATGAGTCTTTATATAAGCTTTCTTCATGGTGACCGGCTGATCCGATTTCTGACGATCTTCTGACAGCTCTGACAATAGCAGTTGACCGGTTGAAATGGCAGCTGTCAATTCATCCAGTCACTTCTTGAAATTTCTGTCACTTTCTAAAAGTGTCGAGACAGATAGTCTTTATATGTCGACACAAATAGACCAAGTGTCGACACAAGTAGACTAAGTGTCGACACTAGCCTTCATGGTGTCGACACAACTACTTGTGTTGTTGTAACTGCTTCTCGACACAGCTTCTTCAGAATGTGTCGACACTGATCCTGTGTGTTGACACAAGTCCTTCTTCTTCAAAACTTAGTTGATTTCTGCTGAGTGTCGACACAAATCCTTTGTGTCGACACATCTTCTTGTGTTGAAACTTGCTAAGTGTCGACACATCTTCTTTGTGTCGACACATGCCTTCTGTGTTGAAACTTTTGCTGAGTGTCGACACATCTCCTTGTGTCGACACTTATACTTAAACTTTGTTGAAGTTTGCTGAGTGTCGACACAGCCTCCTAGTGTTGACACTTGTACTTGAACTTTGTTGAAGTTTGCTGAGTGTCGACACAGCCGCCTAGTGTCGACACTTTTGATGTCGACAAAGTTTCTCTGGGTGTCGACATTGCTTCTAAGTGTCGATATTGATACTTTAGACAAACCTTCATTGTGTCACAACCTGTATGTGTCGGCACTTTGCTTCTGGTGTCGACTCTGCCTTCCTAGTGTCGACACAATTACTCCAAGTGTCGACACAGCTCCTCTAGGTGTCGACACAAGCCTTCTTAAGTGTCGACACTTTTCTTCTAGGTGTCGACACATGGACTTAGAATCTTTTATACTTTCCTGCAATTACTTAACCTGCACATACAAACTCAAAACACATCAAATACATCTTGATGTATATCATTGAATAGGGTGAGGATTCTTCAAATCAGGTACATATATTCCAATGTACCCAACAATCTCCCCCTATTTGGAGAAGTTATAACCCTTAGTCAATGATATACACCATACATAACAAATTTTCAGTATGATGTAAAACAGTAATATATGACAGGGAAAATACTTAAACTTGTATGAACAGAACATGTATATACAATTAGGTCAGAACAATTAATGTAATAGATTTGAACCAAGACACAATGTTCTTACAAATTCCAATATTTTCATTAATCAAAAGTTTACATAGAGTTTTAATGCAAAAGATTACAATTTGTAAACTTAAGAAAATGCTATCCTATGGCTGCCCTGGTTCCTTGATTACAATCCCCTTTCCAGATTGAATCTTTGCTTGAACTGGAGCTTCATTGTCATCAGCAGCAGCAGGCTTCTTCCCTTTGAGATCCTTCTTTTTCAGCTCTTCAGCCTTTATCTTCTGCCTTTCAAAATAATGAAAAGGCTTAGGAAAATACTTGCTAGGCTCCTGTGCATTAGGAGGTAACTTTCCCAGTTTAGCCTTTCTTCTATACTATACAATGGCCTCTTGCCTATTCTCATGCTTTCTCCACTCCAGGTCAGAATACCACTTGCCTCTGTCCAGGACATTGTCCTTAGCAGCCTTCCAAGCAGTCAAGATGATATTCCTGGATGTGGGGCTCCATTGTTCAAAATCATGTCTCAATTCAGCTTGCTCTCTGAACCTTTTCTTAGATAATTGAGCATCTTGTTCTTTTAATAAGGCCTCTTGCTCTTTTAGTATTGCCTCTGGCACAGGCTGAACAACTTTCTCAATGATAATGTTCTGATTACCCTCAGGAGTATTGTACATAGTCTGTATCTCTTGATGTATCATGTCAAAGTCTGGTGGAGGGTATATCACTTGAGCCACTTCAGCTTGCTCTCCTCCCAAGTATGCAGGATTTATGCCAGACTCTGCAACATTGTCATCATCACATAAAGGTGGATATCCAAGGGTGGCTCTGATAGAATTTGAAATCCATTTGGCATGATCAGAGCCTGCCTTGACTAATACCCTCTCCCCCTTTATGACTTCTCTCTCTATGTGATCCCTCAGATCATCTTTCTGAAACCTGATCTGGGCATTCAGATAGTTAACTCCATCTTTATAGAAAGGTTTAAACTTATGAAGTTGTTGAGCAATAGCCTTCTGGGAATCTTCAAGCACAGTCTTAAAGGCAGTAAGGCTCTCTTGTAACTTCTTATCAAAAGCTTCTTTGGCAGTTGCACTTTCTGCAGGTTGTGCAGTGGCTATGGTTTTCAGTTTAGTGACAATGACATTGTGAGATGCTGTCAGATTATCATTCATTCTGATTTGATTTTCCAGTACATAACCTTATTTTACTGCCAGATCATCAAGTTGTTTCTTGAGATTCTCTTGATGTGTAGCCAGATAGACCACTGCATTTCCTCCCTTATGGAAGCAGTCAGTCATTTCCTTTTTGTTTTGATTGACTTCAAATCTAATAGACTTGATGTCTTGTGCTAGATCAAATTACAGTGATTTGTTTCCTTCATCCATATACTTTTCTATAGCTTGCCTTTGCTCATCCATTTTAATTTGCAATGCCACCATCAGTGAACTATAGTAAGTAGATGGGGCAGGCTGTGGAGCAATTGTCTGTAGGGCTTTCTTATAGTTCTGGCTCATTCTTTTGAAGACTTGAAACTTCCTCTTCTTGGCTCTAACAGCCTCTTCATCTTCTGAAGCAGAAGTGATGACTATGTCCACTCTATCCTTAGGACTAGGAGGTAACTCCTTCTCAGTCCTTTGTGGTTCCTCAGCATCCTTTGGCTTCTCTGTCTCTTGTGTAGCAGTTTTCTCTACATTCTCCATATGCTCCCCCTCAATATTTACTTTCTCCCCCTCAACAACAACTATTTCTTTCTCAAGGTCTGTCTGTACAAGATATGGGAATAGCTCTTCTAAGGTAAATTCCTGTTGAGAACAGGCTGGAGAATCTCTGATCTCATCAACCACTTTATCAGCAACAGATGTGTCCTCCATGACAACATATTGTGGTTGAGGTTGTATCTGTGTTTGCTCCAGAATGGTTTGAGTAGCCCTTTCACTCTCTAGTGGAGTTGGCTCTTCTATATGTAGAGGCTCCACCTGAAGTGGATCCAGGTGAATTGGGCTTGCTGAGGGTAGCTCCCCCTGCCTTTGTGCATCTTCTTGTTTTGCTGGAGACTGCCCAACATTTCATGTATCTTCATCATCAGGAGTAAAGACCACTTGCTCTTCAGAGCTGCTGGAGGATTCTTGAGCCACAATAGCTATCTTCTTCTTCTTCTGAGGTGTTTCCTTTTCTGGAGTTGGCATCTCTTTGGTCAACACTTTATCCCACATAGAGAAAATCCTTACATTCATTCTTCTCATGTGATTTATCTTGGAACCTGCAGCTTGGTTCATCACATCTGGAATACTTCCTGCTAGGTATAGACTCAGAATTCTACCCAGATTGGGCTTCTTCATGCTCTCTTTTATCTTATCAAACAGAACTACTGACCAGTCAGTCTTAAGTTTGAAGATAATCCTTGTCATCAAACTGAACATATGGGCTGAAATTCTATCATGACCTCCAGGCTTGCTCAGGATGACCTTGTCAACTATTTCAGACAAGAATTTTCCTTGGATGTTCATCCCTTTTCTATTGAACACTGATCCAATCTTCAGATTTGAGTCCAGTCCACACCATCTCAATGCTTCTCTAGTCTTAGAAGCAGATACATTTTCTTCCTCTTTTGTTCTTGGTAGCTGAAGTACCTTCCTGAGACTTTTCTGTGATACCTTGACTTTGGTCTCATGAACTCTGGACTTAATCTTGAGTCCAGTATCGTCAAGTGATGCTGCACTCAAAAATTCAAGGACCTCTTTCTTGCAGATCTTGATTGGTTCTGATACAAGGTATTCCAATCCAGTCTCGGCAATTAGGGTTATCACACCTTTGATTTTGGGTTCCGCGTCATCAAAGGCGTGTCGCACGAGCTCATATCCTTCATTAATATTCTCTTCTAGCTTGGGCGTCATTAGAGTTTGAAGAAATTTTGAACTTAGAGAAGAGAGATGTCGACACACAAGTTTGGTCTCGAAACTTTGGTGAGCGTGTCGACAAACAATGGCAAAAAACTATTTATACCTTTCTAGAATCGAAGATGAAAAGGCGCGTCAAAATACTTAAATTGTGTCGACACTGTTGAAAAGTGTCGACACTTACTGCTAATGTCTCGACAACTATGTGCCGACACAAGTATAGTCGACAGAATATATGTGTCGATACTTATATATGTGTCGACACCACCCTGGATGTGTCGACACCTACCCTGCATGTGTCGACACTAATTCTCTGAAGTGTCGACACAGACTTCCTAGATGTGTCGACAACATTTCTCTGAAATGTCGACACCACTACTTTGTGTCGACACAGACAACTCTGTGTGTCGACACCATCTTACTTAGCCAATTTTTTGTAAACTATTCCAAGTTTATCATCTCAAATTCAATTTTAAATTTATTGAATTTGGTTTCATCTAAGGGCTTAGTATACATATCAGCTAGCTGATTATCTGTATTTATATACTCTAGTGAAATATCTCCTTTTTCTATATGTTTTCTTAGAAAATGGTACTTTATTTCTATGTGCTTAGTCCTACTATGAGAGACAGGATTATTTGCAATAGAAATAGCACTTGTAGAATCACAAAATAAAGGTGTTCTACTTACTTGAATACCATAATCTTCTAGATGGTGTTGTATCCATAGTAGTTATGCACAGCAGCTTCCTGCAGCAACATACTCTGACTCGGCTATGGAGATAGCCACACTGGTCTGCTTCTTGCTACTCCAAGACACCAGCCTACCACCTAGAAATTGACAGGTACTTGTTGTACTCTTTCTATCTTCCTTGCAGCCTGCAAAATCTGCATCTGAATAACCTGTCAGTTCAAAATCTCCATTCCTAGGGTACCAAAGGCCTAGATAAGGAGTGCCCTTAAGATATCTCAAAATTATTTTGACTGCTGTCAAATGATATTCTTTAGGGCAAGTTTGATACCTAGCACAGACACATGTAGCATACATGATATCTGGTCTACTTGCAGTCAAATATAGTAGGGAGCCAACTATCCCTCTATACAAAGTTTCATCTACAGGTTTCCCTGCATCATCCTTGCATAAAGACATTGTTGACCCCATAGGAGTTTTCATGGTAGTGGATGATTCCATACCATACTTCCTTATCAATTCTAAGGTGAACTTAGACTGACATATGGATAAACCATCCTCAGTCTGTCTAACTTGGAGACTCAAGAAGAACTTAACTTCCCCCATACTGCTCATTTCAAATTGTCCTTGCATTAGTTTTGCAAACTTTTTGCAAAGACTACTTTCTGTAGACCCAAATATTATGTCATCTACATATATTTGGACTAAGATAATCTTGCCTCTGGATTCCCTAAGGAATAGAGTCTTGTCTATTTTCCCCCTTGTGAATTTATTCTCAATGAGGAAACTAGACAGGGTTTCATACCAAGCCCTAGGGGCTTGTTTTAACCCATACAAAGCCTTCCTAAGTCTATAAACATAATTAGGTTTAGTAGAATCAACAAAACCTGATGGCTGTTCTACATACACTTCTTCCTTCAGATTT
The DNA here is from genome assembly GCA_039583875.1 of Platanthera guangdongensis. Taxonomy (NCBI): domain Eukaryota; kingdom Viridiplantae; phylum Streptophyta; class Magnoliopsida; order Asparagales; family Orchidaceae; genus Platanthera; species Platanthera guangdongensis. The sequence goes on from CM077166.1 coordinate 38,877,321, forward strand.
CCATTCAGAAAAGCTGACTTAACATCCATTTGGTATACCTTGAACCCTTGAAATGTTGCATAGGCAAAGAACATCCTTATTGCCTCCAGTCTTGCTACTGGAGCAAAGGTTTGATCAAAATCAATACCTTCTTCCTGCCTATATCCTTTTGCAACCAGTCTAGCTTTGTTCTTTATAATTACTCCATTTTCATCCAACTTGTTCCTAAAGATCCACTTAGTTCCTATAATATTGCGGTCTTTTGGTTTAGGAACTAGCTCCCAGACTTTGCATCTTTTGAACTGGTTCAGCTCCTCTTGCATGGCCTCAATCCAATGAGGGTCTAGGATGGCTTCTTAAAATTTCTTTGGCTCTACTTGGGATAGAAAGCTGGAGTAGAGTACTGAACTTGGATTTCTGATCCTTATTTGTACCCCTTGTCTGAGATCTCCAATAATTTGATTGGCTGGATGATCTTTTAAATGCCTATTTGCTGGAGGCAGCCTGTCTTCTGGTTGTACACCTTCAGCTTCTTCATTCAGCAGCTCCTCTTGGTCTTCTTCAGCAACAGGAGTATCTTGTACTCCCCCTGGACAGCAGCCATTATCTTCCACTTGCTGACTTGCAGTAGGACCTTCTACAATAGTAAGCTTGTCCATCTTCTCAGTTACACCTATAGAGCTGCAAACACTTCTAGGCAATTCATTATTAATGAGTCTAGCTTCATCAAAAACTACATGAACTGACTATTCTAAAACTTGAGTAGTCAAGTTGTAGACCCTATAAGCCTTACTGTTGTTGATGTACCCAACAAAGATCCCCTCTTGGGATTTGGCAGCAAACTTGGTTAAATAAGATTTACCATTGTTAAGTATATAGCATTTACAACCAAAGATCCTAAAATAGGATAGATTTTGTTTTCTGCCCTTCACAATCTCATAGGGGGTCTTATTGTGGCTCTTGGTGATAGTAGCCCTATTGATCACATGACAAGCAGTGTTTACTGCATCAGCCCAGAAATATTCTGGGAGAGATGTGTCACTCAATAGGGTTCTACCAGCCTCTATCAAGGTTCTATTTTTCCTTTCAGCAATACCATTCTGCTGAGGTGTTCTTGGTGAGGAAAATTCTCAAAATATCCCAAACTCTTCACATAGCTTTGTCATACTATCAGACTGGAATTCAGTACGATGGTCACTTCTTATTTTGACCACTGTACTGTCTAACTCATTCTGAATTTGTTTGACAAAACTATACAAGATACTTGGTGTTTTAGATTTTTGCCTTAGGAAGAACACCCAGGAGAACCTTGAATAATCATCTACAACCACAAATGTGTAGACCTTCCTACCTAGGCTGTGAACTGGCATAGGACCAAAAAGATCCATATGCAAGAGGTATAGGCACCTCACAGCATCTTTGTTCTCAATGCTATTAAAGGTGGATCTGGTCTGCTTGCCCTTTTGACAAGCTGAGCATATCCTATCATTAATACACTTAACCTGAGGACCATTCCTCACTAACTCTTTGCTAAAGAGTTGGTCAATTGTCTTATAGTTAAGATGAGCCAGCCTCTTGTGCCATTTAACACAATGTGAGACTTTCTCATCAGCTACAAGACAAATAGGAGAAACAAAGTTCTCACACATAATGTCTAGACAATAGACATTTCTCTTCCTATATCCTGTCAGAATGATCTTTTGATCACTTGACCTACTGATATGACAACCATCCTTGACAAATGAGATGTCATATCCTAAATCACTCAGCTGACTTATGCTAATGAGGTTATGTTTCAAACCCTTTACATAAGCCACTTGAGTAATTGTAATAAGGTTGCTAGAAATGTTACCAAAACCTTTGATGATTCCTTTTTCTGAACCACCAAAGGTAACTTTAGGACCATCCTTGATTGGTGTATAGTCCTTCAGCAATCCCATAGTTCCAGTCATGTGCCTGGAACATCCACTATCCAAGTACCATATTGGGGCATGACCACTTGGACTTACCTGCAAAACAGATTACTTAACCTTAGAACCCAAATAATTCTTGGGTCCTTGGTGCAAGTTAGTCTGACTCTTAACAAAACTACTTGTAGCTTTTCTAGCAGGCAGTTTGCTACTCACTTTGGAACTTGAATTATGCCAACAATCTATGGCAAAGTGGCCTACCTTGCCACAACATCAGCACTCAAATCTGTTGTACCTTTGTTTATGTACAACCCTGGCTGTTTTATCTACAGCAGGCTCCTTGTTGAGTACTGGGGCTTTGCCCTTAGACTTGGACTTTACAGTCCATGCAGGTTTTGTAAACCCCAATCCAGTTTTACCCTTATGAGGTACAAACTCATCTATTAAAGGTAGAACAGATTTTGGTTTAGAAAAACTTGCTACAATATCTCTCTCCTTCTGAAGACTAATCTCCAGGTTTCTAATTTGATCATTTTTAAATGTAATAGTCCCCATCTGAATAACTGTAATATTATTCAGTCTGGTTATTTCATTTAATTTCTGATCAAACAACTTGTCAAAATCTGTTGCAGCCACTTTAAGACTAGCAATCTCCTTAGTCTGAGTTTTGGCCAAGAGTTTGCTTTTCTTCAAAGCCTGCAACAATACTCTATATTCATCAATCAACTGATGAATGTCTCCTTCAGATTCAGATCCACTCACATCACTTGATGCTGATGTATCTGATTCTGATCCTGTACTAGAAATTGAACTTGTAGAACAATTTTGTACCTGACTTGGTCCAGGCTGATCCTGGATTTTGTCTCCTTCTGATAAGACCATCAGTCCCTTGCACTGATTGTCCTCATGCTCATAAATTGAGTTCATTAGCTGCATGAACTCATTTTCTTCTTCTTCAGCAAACAAGCCAATATAGGCTTCAGCTTCTGAATCAGTTTCTGAAGATGACATATCAGTCAGACTTTTATCCTTCTTGGCAACAAAGGACCTTTCCTTTTTGCCCTTGAACTGTGTCTTCTTCTTGTTAGCGGACTCTTTCCTCTTTTCTGGACAATCAGCTATTATATGTCCTTGTCTATTGCAACAATAGCATACTATCTTTGAAGATGTAGTTTTACTATACTTGGACTTTCTCCTGTCATTCCTTGATGACTTCCTATTCTGATAATAATCATCTTTTGTCTGTGAAGTGGATGGCTTGGACCTCCACTGCTTCTTCTTTAAAAACTACTGAAAATGTCTAGTGAAAGCTACAAAGTCTTCATCACTCTCACAGCTTTCTGAATTTTTACTACCTGACTCATCTGTCTCAGCCTCAGCAACTTTTTGAGGTGGAGATGGAGACTTGCATTTATATTTCCTAGTGGCTTCAGTCTTGAAGGCCACAGCTCTTTCCTTGTTCTCCACTCTTGTAGTCTTTTCTTCCTCCTTCCTTATCATTAACTGCATCTCATAAGATAACAGTTTTCCAAACAAAGTTGGAGGAGGAATGTCTGCTAATTTGGCCATTTTCCTAATGGCACAGATCTTGGTATCCCAGTCCTTTGTCAGGGATCTCAAAAACTTATCATTCAACTCATAATTGCTGAACTCTCTTCCATAGGACATCAATTCATTGACAATCCTATAGAATTTCTTGTAGCATTCAGTTATGCTATCAGACCTGTCTTGTCTGAAGCTTTCATACTCTTGGTTTAACAAAGACTTTCTGTCTTGTCTTACCTCTTCTGACCCCTCCATATAGACTATCAGTGTGTCTCACATTTCTTTTGATGTTTTACAATGAATCAGATTCTGAAATGTGGCATCATCAATTGCACTTACAATAATATTCTGGGCTCTCTTGTCCATAGTGGCCAGAATTATTTCATCCTTGGTCATTTCTGAATAGTCTTTGAGAGTTCTCTGATTGGCATCTAAAACAGATACTTTCATTGGCACATATGACCCTTCTTTGACTGTAATATAAATTCTTGGGTCAGAGGCTTCCATAAAAAGTCTAACCCTTTCTTTCCAAATGTCAAAAATCGCCTTTCTGCAGATTGGCAATTTCATGGATCCTAGCTCTTTGTGATTCTCAGTTGAACCCATTTTCTTGATTCTTGATTATACTGATTCTGCCTACAGGATCTTTACTCAGACTATTATGTCCTTTTTGAGGAACCTCCCTCTGATACCACTTGAAAGAAACAGTCCTAAACACCTAGAGGGGGGTGAATAGGTGCACTTAATCTTTTTAACTTTTAAGACAGAAACACTGAATTACCAGACCTGTTTATGCAATTCTCTACAGAAATTCAGCACATATAACACAGCAATCACAGAATAAATCACACACAGAGTACACACAGCTTTTATAGTGGTTCCCCAAGGTCTGGGTACATCCACTTTCCCCCCTCCGCCTATCTAGTAATGTACTAGATTCGGCCTAACTTCTCCACTATTTCTCAGATCCACAGATCTTACAGCTCAGAACCCAAACAGGTTCCTACAACTCAAAGTGATCCCACTCCTACAACTCAGGCTTAATAGTCCTACCACTCAGTCTTCACCAAGACCTACACTCAGCCTTCAATAAGGCCTACACTCAGCCTACAACAAGGCCTACACTCAGAGAAATGTATCTCCTACACTCAGGCACACAAGCCCTACCACTCAGCCCTTATAGATATAGGCTTACAACTCAGATCCCTAAGGATCCTACAGAAAATAAAGAGTTCAAAGATTAATAACCACAACTCTGATTAAGAAATATGAGTTGACTGGCTTCTTGATGAGTTCTTGAAAGAACTTTGCTGAGATCAACCTCCCTTGGCTTTCTTCAAAGCTTCTTGAATTAGAACACAGTAGGGTTGAATCTCTTGTGCAGATGATCTTCAATCAACTGCTGACTTGAGAATCAGATCTCAATCTGAAACTTCCTTATCAGCCTGGTTCAACAGCTGATCTTCTTAGAAGGAGCTTTCTCTCTCCAACTTCTTAGATCTTCACTTGAAGGTCTTCTTCTTGTTGTGTTGTTTTTCACTTCATTGATTGATACATACATTCCCCTTCTGTTGAAGGAATAAGCCTTTATATAAGCTTTCTTCATGGTGACCGGCTGATCCAGTTTCTAATGATCTTCTGACAGCTCTGACAGTAGCAGTTGACCGGTTGAAATGGCAGCTATCAAGTCATCCAGTCACTTCTTGAAATCTCTGTCACTGTCTGAAAGTGTTGAGACAGATAGTCTTTATGTGTCGACATAAATAGATCAAGTATCGACACAAGTAGACTAAGTGTCGACACTAGCCTTCATGGTGTCGACACAACTCCTTGTGTTGTTGTAACTGCTTCTCGACACAGCTTCTTCAGAATGTGTCGACACTGATCCTGTGTGTCGACACAAGTCCTTCTTCTTCAAAACTTAGTTGATTTCTGCTGAGTGTCGACACAACTCATTTGTGTCGACACATCTTCTTGTGTTGAAACTTGCTAAGTGTCGACACATCTTCTTTGTGTCGACACATGCCTTCTGTGTTGAAACTTTTGCTGAGTGTCGACACATCTCCTTGTGTCGACACTTGTACTTAAACTTTGTTGAAGTTTGCTGAGAGTCGACACAGCCTCCTAGTGTTGACACTTGTAATTGAACTTTGTTGAAGTTTACTGAGTGTCGACACAGTCGCCTAGTGTCGACACTTTTGATGTCGACAAAGTTCCTCTGGGCGTCGACACTGCTTCTAAGTGTCGATACTGATACTTTAGACAAATCTTCATTGTGTCACAACCTGTATGTGTCGACACTTTGCTTCTGGTGTCGACTCTGCCTTCCTGGTGTCGACACAATTACTCCAAGTGTCGACACAGCTCCTCTAGGTGTCGACACAAGCCTTCTTAAGTGTCGACACTTTTCTTCTAGGTGTCGACACATGGACTTAGAATCTTTTATGCTTTCCTGCAATTACTTAACCTGCACATACAAACTCAAAACACATCAAATACATCTTGATGTATATCATTGAGTAAGGTGGGGCTTCTTCAAATCAGGTACATATATTCCAATGTACCCAACAGACTTATTTAAGGCAATAATTGGTGGTCTATTACATGGGTGACACGTGGCAAACACTTAAACCTCAACTCGTCGTATAAAAGGAGAGATAAGAAGACCACCGTCACCTTCACACTGCTAAGCCGTTGTTGTCATTGTTGAGCCAGAAAGAGTGGGAAACAATCTCTGGACCAGAGGATTAGCCGGAGAAATCAGGAAAAGAGCTAGCTCACCGGAGCAAGGGTCGGCCATGGCGCACCACCACCAAACCCGTCGTCAAGCTCGTCTAAGGGTCTGTTTCTCCTCCCCTCCCTCTGTGCTAGTCTTCTAGATCCATTAGAAGAGATATAGATCTCAAATGAGCCTGGTTTCATGTGAGAGGGAGCATGCCGAGCATTTCTTCTTGCTCGGGTTCGCAGGAGGAGCCATCTCCGGCGGCCATGTTGTCGGGAAACGCTAGGCGGCACCTCAATGGAGGTGGTGGCAACAATCATTGGTGGTGGCGGCGGCCAGATGGCCGGGAATTACCAAATAAAGCTGCTATAGGTCGAGGCAATCTGGACCATCGGCTCATTGGGGAAGATGAGCCGATGTCATCCATTATTTATATTAGAACTATAGGTTCATTAAAATGTTCATTTTCTGTCACTAATTGAATAGAAAATTTTTTGTAAATTTTAGGCCTCTTAGAGACATTTTAAGAAATGATGCTCAACATGAAAAAGGTAGATCTAGGTCTTACCTTCAATTTGACACCTTAAACTTTAAATTTGGAGCAATATAGCTCTTTGTAGGGTCATTCTACTAAGACTGGTATTAGGCTAGGGCAAATGTTTAAATGAGTGCCCAAACCAAACCCTAAGTTCACATGTCATGAAATTTTGTACATACATGTGTTTATGCTAGACTTAGGTCTTGCTCAAAAATTAGAATTTTTAGGATGTATTTTTCTATAGTTTTTATAGAAATATCATTTATTAAGTAAATGGAATATAGGAAGATTCCCTCTTCCAAATGCCTCCAAATTTGGGTGGCATGACCATTGGGTCATGATATGACCATGGTAAAAGTTTAAGGCCATTTGGACCTCTGTATGTTGTTGAAATCCAAAATGCATGGTGTAGGTAGATTTGTAAATATATGGTGTCCAATGTAAAAAATAGGAAGTTAGCCCATTTGGCCCAATGAATGTCCATGTGATTTTGGACAGAGGCTTATATGTATAAATTACACCTCCAATAGAAAGAGTGAGATTTTTGATAAAAAAATCTCATTATTTTGAATTATTGGAAAATAAACCCTTTTGGAAATAAAAATGAGTTATAGGTCTACTGACCTTGTAAAATTCTAAAATTTTGATACAGTCCTTAAAAGGGCATTGTACATTTCTAGAAAAAGTTATAAGTCTATTTGAGAAATATATCTTGTGTACATAGTAGATTTACAATTTTACCCTTTTTGAAATTATTTTAAAAGTAAGGTAAAATATTGTTGAAAAATTATGGAAAAATTTATAGTATTCTATTTCTGTGATTCAAACCCAGTATAATTATTTGAGAAGTTGTGGATGATCATATATACTGAAAACCCTAGTAGTGGCATTTTGGTAATAATGTCCATATGAAATTATGTTAGGTCAAATCACTGACTAGAATCATGAATTTCTGTCTTGAGTATTAATATATCAATTTTGATCACCAGTAATGTACAACCCCGTATCCGGTCGAGCGGGATCCTCCGCAAGTGACGCGCTCGGGACATACTATGAGCGACAATGTAGTGCAGCCCCGTTCGAGCACATGAGAGCGCTCGCGCTTGCGTGCGGAGTTTTTTTTGTGTAGAGGATTTTTGTTACTATTAATATGTTTGTTTAATATTATGATATACTAATATTATATATATTAATATCATAATATTTATATTATATATATGCATATGGGAGGTGGCTGTGTACAGAAGAAAAAAGCAAAGCAAATAAAATAATGGAGTCCGGATAGAGGGGCGGTTCGGGTGGACAGCAAAAAAAGGACAGAAAAAGAAATTACAAAGGAGGAGGGGGATGGGCTCGGTACGGCAGGTGAAAGAGGAAATGAGATAGAGAAAAGGCAGAGGGATCGGGCATTTCTTCTCTCCCCCGCTAGGGTTTCGGCTGTTCTCCTTGGCATCGGCGCCGGTGATGATGGATCCAGACGCAGTGGCCAGGGCCTTTGTTGAGCACTACTACTGCACCTTCGACACCAACCGGGCGGCCCTTGGGGGCCTCTACCAGGACAACTCGATGCTGTCATTCGAGGTGGCGAAGATGCAGAGCACCGCTGCCATCTCGGAGAAGCTCGCCGGCCTCCCATTCCAGCAGTGCGAGCACAACATCTCCACCATCGATTGTCAGCCATCTGGACCTGTAGGTGGCATGCTCGTCTTCGTCAGCGGCTCTCTCCAGCTCTCCGGCGAACAACACACTCTCAAGTTCAGCCAGATGTTTCATTTGATCCCAACAGCGCAGGGGAGCTTCTACATGCTGAATGACATCTTCAGACTGAATTATGCCTGATGGCTGGGGCCCCACATGGGGAGCTCAAAGGACAACAAAAGGGAAAAGAAAGGAGGCAGGGGGGAAGATCGGGTGAAGAAGAAATAAGAAAAAAGAAAAAAAAAGCTGGAGGCAGGAGAAAGAGGAAGCAGGGCTCGATACAGTAGAGAGAGATCAGGCATTTTTTACTCCCTCACTAGGGTTCGGCCAAGGAGAAACCTCTCGCCCCTCCCTCTCTCTCTCGGCCTGGATTAGCACGGCCGCACCTCCCTCTTCCCGATCTCCTTCTCTCTGTCTCCCTCTCTCTCTCTCTCTCTTCGTCGCCGCCGCCTAGGGCAAAGCAAGGCCGGCCAGGAGGTCCTCTCCCGGAGCCACCTACAGTAAGGCCGGCCGGGAGCTCCTCTCCCGGCGCCGCCTACAGCAACGCCGGTCGGGAGCTCCTCTCCCGGTGCCGCCTACAGCAAGGCCGGTCGGGAGCTCCTCTCCCGGCGCCGCCTGGAGCTCGAACCAGCTACCAAGAGAGAGAGGGGGATGATTCCATCTCTCCCAGCAAAGACTCGGCCGTCAAGGAGGAGGATGAGAAGTTATTTCTTCAGCAAGGCCCGACACCGCCGCCAAGCACGCGTCAAGGGTAACGATGTTTCTACTTGGGCAGGTGAAGCCCTCAGTTTACATATTTGCATGGAAGCCCCTCTCCACCAATGGGTGGGAGAAGGGAGCTCTCTGACGGGTTGACGTGTACGTCCCTGCAATTAACTGTGTTAGCGCCCGGAAGTGTGAGTACGGGTTTAGGCATGCTGTGTGAAGCCCATCCGGACGTGTGAGCCGGATTGGTGATGTTCTGGGGTTCCCGGAGAAGACTTTGAGGAAGTTGTATATTATCCATTTGCAGGGAATGCGCGCCGCAGCCCCGAAAAAGGGGTGGGTGCAATATATTTGGTCCGCTCATGTTAACCGACTGGCGTTTAGCTGACCACCGTCATTTGATATGTTGACGTACAGGTGTTGCAGTACCAAGCGGGGAGTAGCGGGCTTAAGCCCAAGCTTGTGCCGGCCCTCGAAGGCCTATTTTTTTACTTATATTGCCGGTCTGCGTGCCGAAGTATGGAATTCATATTCCTGTAATATTTTATAATATCTGTGATGCTCTGTGTATGTGTAGCTTTCTTCTTCGGATTAGGCGGGCGGTGTTCTCGTGAACCACTCGCCCCGTGGGGGCCCCGAGGTATAGTTGCCGGGAAGCCCCTGATGGCCTGTTGACAGCCTTTTAGAATAGCAGAATTACGCTGTTAGTGGCCCAACTTGGGTAGCGAGTCGTGGAATTGCTCGGCGAGTTTGCGACATCATTAGGGCGGGTGAGGAGCATTTTGTGTAGACCCAAGGAGACACATCTGGATAGGAGAGAGTTGATCTTGAGATCCTCCTTAGATATTCCGGTCGGCCGAGAGCGCCCTCTGAAGGTGTCTTAGCTCAGCCTTTGGCTTCGGAGGGGAAGAGTTTGTTAGTCTTCCGGGTATGCGGTGGGTCCTCCATGCTGAGACCTTGGGTCTGTCCCTTGTGTTACTAATCTTGTGCCTAGATCGTTCGCTTGAGGGTAGTAGGTGTGCGGTCACCCCTCTTTTGTGACCCCGAACTCCACAGAGGTCATTTTTGACTTCAACATGTTATGGTGCGGTGAGCGTGGAGAGTGGCCAGCACGGAAAAATTCAGCCGAATGTCATGGCTATAGAAGAGGAACCAAGTGACGACCAGTGTCATGTGATGAAAGAAATCCCCTCCCACTCCTCTTTTGTCGCTCCTAACCATCCTGACTTTTCGTCTCAAATGTTTCCCAAGAGGGTGGACGTAGCGGGTAGAGGTGCCTCGTGCCATACTTTGACATGATTGACCGGGTTAACAGTTCTTTTGAGTTATTTGTTTACCTTTATGTTTGCTTTATATTTATGTTGGAGAGGAGACCCCGAGAAGACCCGCTGACCAGGCTCTCATCAAGCTGGCAGGGCTGTAGGCTCACTCGGGGGTTGAAGTTGGGTTGGAGAGGAGACCCCGAGAAGACCCGCTGACCAGACTCTCATCAAGCTGGCAGGGATGTAGGCTCACTCGGGGGGTTGGAGTTGGGTTGGAGAGGAGAACCCCAGGTAGACCCGCTGCGCAGGCTCCCATCTAGCTGGCAGGTCCGAAGGCTCGCCTGTGGGGGAGAGGTCCTGGTTCTTGGTTCTGCACTACCCCGAGCGCAGCTCGGCCCCAAGTAGACCCGCTGCCTGGCTCCTACTAGCGGCAGGTCCGAAGGCTCGCCTGTGGGGGAGAGGTCCTGGTTCTGGGTTCTGCACTACCCCGAGCGCAGCTCGACCCCAGGTAGACAAGTTGTCTGGCTCCTACTAGCTGGCAGGTCTGAAGGCTCGCTTGTGGGGGATAGGTTTGGTTTGAGGAAACTTCATCAGCACCCCGAGCTTGGCTTGGCCCCAGGTAGACCCACTGCGCAGGCTCTCATCTAGCTGGCAGGTCTGAAGGCTCGCCTGTGTGGGATAGGTTTGGTTTGAGAACTTCATCGGCACCCCGAGCTCGGCTCGGCCCTAGGTAGACCCGCTGCGCAGGCTCTCATCTAGCTGGCAGGTCTGAAGGCTCGCCTGTGGTGGATAGGTTTGGTCTGAGAACTTCATCGACACCCCGAGCTCGGCTCGGCCCCAGGTAGACCCGCTGCGCAGGCTCTCATCTAGATGGCCGGTCCGAAGGCTCGCCTGTGGGGGATAGGTTTGGTCTGAGAACTTCATCGGCACACCGAGCTCGGCTTGGCCCCAGGTAGACCCGCTGCGCAGGCTCTCATCTAGCTGACGGGTCTGAAGGCTCGCCTGTGGGGGATAGGTTTGGTTTGGTAACTTCATCGGCACCCCGAGCTTGGCTCGGCCCCAGGTAGGCCCGCTGCGCAGGCTCTCATCTAGCTGGCAGGTCCGAAGGCTCGCCTGTGGGGGATAGGTTTGGTTTGAGGAAACTTCATCGGCACCCCGAGCCTGGCTCGGCCCCAGGTAGACCCGCTGCGCAGGCTCTCATCTAGCTGGCAGGTCTGTAGGCTCGCCTGTGGGGGTAAGGGACCCCGAGTGCTGCTCGGCCCCGGGTAGACTCGCTACTCAGTCTCTTATTAGCTGGGCAGGGCAGTAGTCACACCTGGGGGCAAAGGATTAGCTCCGCGTGTTCAGCACATTGCAAAAATATACAGCTTTGATTGTTTGACAATATCTTGAGGAATCTTGTACTTATTGTAAGTAATGGTATAAGGGCAATCCAATAGCAGTGAGCAAAAATGTATCGAGTGGTTCAACAAGATCAGAAGGGGCATGGAGAGATTATTGTTTTAAATGCAAATTTTGGATTCTCCCAAATTTTTTCTTTGGGTCGGCTCCCACTCGCTGGATACTTGGGGTTGGACATTTCTTTCCGAGCTTGTGTCAACCTCGAAAAGAGCGGGGATTGTGTACAACCCCGTATCTGGTCGAGCGGGATCCTCCCCAAGTGGCCCGCTCGGGACATATTATGAGCGGCAATGTGGTGCAGCCCCGTTCGAGCACATGCGAGCGCTCGCGCTTGCGTGCGGAGTTTTTTGTGTGTAGAGGATTTTGTTACTATTAATATATTTGTTTAATATTATGATATACTAATATTATATATATTAATATCATAATATTTATATTATATATATGCATATGGGAGGTGGCTGTGTACAGAAGAAAAAAGCAAAGCAAATAAAATAATGGAGTCCGGATAGAGGGGCGGTTCGGGTGGACAGCAAAAAAAGGACAAAGAAAAAGAAATTACAAAGGAGGAGGGGGATGTGCTCGGTACGGCAGGTGAAAGAGGAAATGAGATAGAGAAAAGGCAGAGGGATCAGGCATTTCTTCTCTCCCCCGCTAGGGTTTCGGCTGTTCTCCTTGGCATCAGCGTCGGTGATGATGGATCCAGACGCAGTGGCCAGGGCCTTTGTTGAGCACTACTACCGCACCTTCGACACCAACCGGGCGGCCCTTGGGGGCCTCTACCAGGACAACTCGACGCTGTCATTCGAGGGGGCGAAGACGCAGGGCGTCGCTGCCATCTCGGAGAAGCTCACCGGCCTCCCATTCCAGCAGTGCCAGCACAATATCTCCACCATCGATTGCCAGCCATCTGGCCCTGCAGGTGGCGTGCTCGTCTTCGTCAGCGGCTCTCTCCAGCTCTCCGGCGAACAACACGCTCTCAAGTTCAGCCAGATGTTTCATTTGATCCCAACAGCGCAGGGGAGCTTCTACATGCTGATTGACATCTTCAGGCTGAATTATGCCTGATGGCTGGGGCCCCACATGGGAAGCTCAAAGGACAACAAAAGGAAAAAGAAAGGAGGCAGGGGGGAAGATCGGGTGAAGAAGAAAAAAGAAAAAAGAAAAAAAAAGCTAGAGGCAGGAGAAAGAGGAAGCAGGGCTCGGTACAGTAGAGAGAGATCGAGCATTTTTTACTCCCTCACTAGGGTTCGGCCAAGGAGAAACCTCCCGCCCCCTCCCTCTCTCTCTCGGCCTGGAGTATCACGGTCGCACCTCCCTCTTCCCGATCTCCTTCTCTTCGCCTCCCTCTCTCTCTCTTCATCTCCGCCGCCTAGGGCAAAGCAAGGCCGCCCGGGAGCTCCTCTCCCGGCGCCGCCTATAGCAAGGCCGACCGGGAGCTCCTCTCCCGGCGCCGCCTACAGCAAGGCCGGTCGGGAGCTCCTCTCCCGACGCCGCCTACAGAAAGGCCGGCCGGGAGCTCCTCTCCCGGCGCTGCCTGGAGCTCGAACCAGCTACCAAGAGAGAGGGGGGGATGATTCCATCTCTCCCAGCAAAGACTCGGCCATCAAGGAGGAGGATGAGAAGTTATTTCTTCAGCAAGGCCCGACACCGCCGTCAAGCACGCGTCAAGGGTAATGATGTTTCTACTTGGGCAGGTGAAGCCCTCAGTTTACATATTTGCATGGAAGACCCTCTCCACCAATGGGTGGGGGAAGGGAGCTCTCCGACGGGTTGACGTGTACGTCCCTGCAATTAACTGTGTTAGCGCCCGGAAGTGTGAGTACGGGTTTAGGCATGCTGTGTGAAGCCCATCCGGACGTGTGAGCCGGATTGGTGATGTTCTGGGGTTCCCGGAGAAGACTCCGAGGAAGTTGTATATTATCCACTAGCAGGGAATGCGCGTCGCAGCCCCGAAAAAGGGGTGGGTGCAATATATTTGGTCCGCTCATGTTAGCCGACTGGCGTTTAGCTGACTGCCACCATTTGAGACATTGACGTACAGGTGTGTTGTACCAAGCGGGGAGTAGCGGGCTTAAGCCCAAGCTTGTGCTGGCCCTCGAAGGCCTATTTTTTGCTTATATTGCCGGTCTGCGTGCCGAAGTATGGAATTCATATTCCTGTAATATTTTATAATATCTGTGATGCTCTGTGTATGTGTAGCTTTCTTCTTCGTATTAGGCGGGCGGTGTTCTCGTGAACCGCTCGCCCCGTGGGGGCCCCGAGGTATCGTTGCCGGGAAGCCCCTGATGGCCTATTGACAGCCTTTTAGAATAGCGGAATTACGATGTTAGTGGCCCAACTTGGGCAGCGTGTCGTGGAATTACTCGGCGAGTTTGCGCCATCAGTAGGGAGGGTGAGGAGCATTTTGTGTAGACCCAAGGAGACACATCTGGATAGGAGAGAGTTGATCTTGAGATCCTCCTTAGATATTCCGGTCGGCCGAGAGCGCCCTCCGAAGGTGTCTTAGCTCAGTCTTTGGCTTGGGAGGGGAAGAGTTTGTGAGTCTTCCGGGTATGCGGTGGGTCCTCCACGCTGAGACCTTGGGTCTGTCCCTTGTGTTCCTAATCTTGTGCCTAGATCGTTCGCTTGAGGGTAGTAGGTGCGCGGTCACCCCTCTTTTGGGACTCCGAACTCCACAGAGGTCATTTTTGGCTTCAACAAGTAATTTTCTAGGAATTTTTGGTTGTATATTTTAAGTACTTCATATGGAAATTGGATTATTTATGCATTTAATCATAAATAGAAAATATATAAAAATTCAATTTGCAAACTCATGATTTTTCATGAACAAACATTTTTAACTTCGATGAATCTCAGATAATTTATTTAAATATAATGGATCACTGGTTAGAGTAGTTCATGTTCAAAGTGACCTAGGTCACTTAATTAACTGATTTAAATTATGGTTCAAAACAATTGGAAAAAATGATGAAATTCTGAATGATCAATATTTCATACATGTCAACCAATGATAAATAGTTAAGGGCATTTTGCACAAGGAATTAGCAGTCATCTCATACGGGTTAACATTAGGTCATGGGTTGCGCTTAGCTAAGTAACACATAACATTATGACCCAAAGGGGATATGATAAGTGGTTGGATTGAGAAGCGTATCGGGAAGATGAAACCCTGGTTGTTGTCAAGTGGGTCACTACATAGTAACGAGTGTTAGAGTGTAAAGCCCAAGGAAAGTAATTAGAACGGAGATCGGCGGAAGACCGTCGTTCTCCCAACAATACCTTAAGCCATTAGGTTCACTCAAGAGCAACACTGAGAGCAGGGCATTAATAATGGGTAACACTAATAAAAGAAGTGTCCTTGAGAAAGGGAGCTTTGGGCTTCAGCCCATCATAGTTCTTAGTGCCCCCGAGAGCCCTTCACTGGGTATGCCCTGGGCAGTCCAAGGACTAACCATAAGTTGTTATACCTAATAAGCCTTAGACAAGAGTAGTGGTCTAATAGGTTAAGGGAACAATGTGATAATCTAACCCGTATAGGGTTGGAGGATACAGGACGGGTTTTGTCCTGCGAGCTGGAGGCTCGGATGTTTGGTTACAGGACAGGTTTTGTCTTGTGAGCTGAAGGCTCGGATGTTTGGTTACATGACAGGTTTTGTCTTGCGAGCTGGAGGCTCGGATGTTTGGTTGCAGGACGGGTTTTGTCCGGGTTTTGTCCTGCGAGCTGGAGGCTCGGATGTTTGGATACAGTACGGGTTTTATCCTGCGAGCTAGAGGCTCGGGTTGGAAATAAATTACATGTGCATAAAACATATTAGTGGTGGGTCATGCGGTACTGGGACAATCGTCACAATGATGGCAGTACAGTGACTCAGGTGAGGTGTGAGGGTTTGAGGGGTCAGTAGGTTGTTTATACTGTGATCTAGAGGACAATCCCTGAAAACGCACATCCGACCTAAAAGTCTGGTGGACTAGCCAGCAGTTTAATACGTGGTGACTCTGGTGTGTTCTTTAGAGGCACACAGAAGGTCTAGGCCAGGTAGTGTGTATACCCGCCTCAGAGTGGAGACGCCCGCTTCAATGCTACCGTAGCCACAACGGTAGTACCTGTGAGTTAAGCTAACTCCAAAATGTGGGAACTAAAGGTCTGTGCGCATAGAGTCATGTGGGTGAGTTGCACTTGTATGATACATATCATGCATACCATACTATACATACATACTTAGTACATACGCACCATAGATACTTATCATATAAATTAATATGAGCTCTTTTATATGATAAGTTAAATTTGTGAAACCTTAACTTATAAGTTTGTATGGGCATTCATATAAGTTAAGATACTTCTGTGATGTTAGTGTAGTAGTAGCTAGTTTACTTTTCTGCTCAGTACTTTACTCTACTTACCGCACTTCTTTTCAGTACTGTTTTTCACTTCATTACTTATACTATATAGAACTGATAAAGTAGAGATATATTTATCATTACATTACCATGATAGGTTAGATCCATTATCGCCGGATATACTTTTATACCCCTTGTTGTTCTCCGCTTCGCCCTCCCGCTCGGTACCTAGGAGTCGCGGGGGTTAGTCTGGGACAAAATGGCTTAGTCTTTATGAATAACGGTCGGTTGTGACCGTATCATTTTAGGAGCTCGAGGAGATGGAGCACCAGCACGACTAGCCGGACGAGGTGGCAGGACATGAGGAGCTGACACCACCTACTACTGCAGTCCAGCGTCAGGTGATGACGCGTGTACCAATGATAGTTTAGCTTCCACATAGATTTATTTTGTGAAAGAGAGATTTGATTTGTTATGTACAGGGCAAAAGCCCTTTTCTCTTTCCTTCCATACTCATTGTGGACTATTGTATATCTCATTTTATTATGATGATGCTATGATGTGGACTTGATATATAATTGATTATATTGCTTTTCTTCTCGATTGGCCGATATGTTGAATGATCGTACTAGCCGGCAGGATCGGCGTCTTGCGGTGTCGACTAGCCCGTGTGTGCTATGTGTCACCGTAAGGCAGCGGTTCTGGGCATAAGACCAGGTACCCTATTAGGTAAGGGGGAGGGGGTCTTACAGATGTAAAGACCAAGCCTCTCACTCTTCTTCTGCTTGATGAGAAAGAAAGTTGTTGCCTCCTTCTTTCTCTTTTTTGAAGTTGTGAACCCTGCCAATAGTCTCGGTGCAGGTCCTCAAAGCAGTTGATCGAACTTCCGGGCAACTGGTAGAACTAGTCTCCAGCCTTCCCTTCGATGGTGATGGAGAAGATTCTGCATTTGAACGTGTCTGTCATGTTATGTATGGACACTACATCCTCGAATCACTGGAGATGCTTGATCGGGTCATCTTTTCTAGAACAGTAGCTTAGGACTGGCTCTCTGAAGCCTTCTATAACTGGGGCCGACAACACCTCACTGAACGACAACCTCCCACCTTGGCGAAGAAGGACCTCGGCTTGGTGAGTACTACCACCATACTCGCCACCTTGTCGAGCATCCTGGAACCTCACCGAATACTCCACATCGATATCCCGGAACCTGATGCCTTGAGAACTCGTCGGGTAAAACTGCAACTGAGCTAATTGCTTTGGCTCTTCCCTCGCATGCTCCTTCCCAAGTCACCTAGGGGGACCGCCATCCTCCCGGGGAGTCGCGCGATGGGGTTAAGTCGTCGTGACCTCCTGGCAAGAAAGAAACCTCGCTCGCAAAGTCACCTCTATCCATATCCTTCGCATGAAATCTTCAAAAACAGCCATTGTCACAAAATCGCCAACTAATGCCGAGTTGCCGACTATCTCTTCATGTTTGCCTACATCCACCATCTCGCCTACTCACAAGATCTTCTTCATCGGCTACGATCCACGCTCACCACACCAAAGTGTTGAAGCCAGGAAAATTCCCCACTCCAAATTATTCGGATCAATACAGCATAAGGTTGGCGGTCCAGCAATCGAGCTTGACGGCTTGACGGCTTGACGGGAAAGGACACGGAGACAAAGGGAACACTAAGAGCACATCGGGTGCTGCGGCAGGGAGGTCCTACTACATACCCGGATGCTTATAACAAACTTTCCCTCCACAACCAAAAATGACCGAGCAGGGTACAAGATGGACACTAACTTGCGAGTATCTTAAGATGATGATCAAGGAGAATGATCACTGTCTCACGACTCAGGTCTTTGATAGCGGGATTCAAAAGCTCAGGTTGAAGCCTCAATCCTTATACCCATGGAGTCATATTTAGAGGCAAACCCAATGGGTGGGGTGTTCTTATTTATAGCCCAGCCCCCACCTGACGACTAAGCGACTTCTGGGGGAGCTCGTCCGGCTTGGACGAGTATCTGTCTTAGTCTCCTAGCTGGCGGGTATGCGAGGGGAGCTCGTCATACTCGCTCAAGCCTTCTTCTGTCTTGAATGTTGACTTTGACTTCTTTCTTGACCTGTCAACCTTGACTTTTTGCTGACATGACTTTCAGTGGGTCCACCCTTGACAAATATGAGTTGTATAGTATGTTTGGCAAGACAAAAGTTATGACTGCTACCAAGAAAAAAAACTAATTTTTAGCATAAAATGCATAATTTTTTTTGGTAAGATTGGGCGTTCACGAACGACGGTTCATGGCGGCAACATTCATGACCACGACCACCGCGCCAAACAAAGGCTTCGTTTAGCGCGGTTATGAACGTGGTGGTCATGAATTGTCGTTCGAGAAACACCCAACCTCACCTAAAAAAATTCATGCATTTTATGCTCGAAACTAATTTATTTTCATGCTAACGGACATAACATTAGTCTTGTCAAACATATATTCTATAACAATGACATTTTTGACAAAACTCATTGGAGCAAATAAGCCTCGTAAAACGAAGCCAAAGCCTAAATTTGAAGATGTCTTGAGAGATTTTTTGTCCATAGTCTAACATTGCTTTCAAATGAGGTTTTGGGGTATAATAATTTCAAAAAAAAACGAAAATTATAAATTTATAAGTTATAAATCAATATTAGCTATGTGCTGAAATTGCTGTATATAAAATTTCTATTGTCTTTCCACCTTAAATTTGCCGTGCAAATTGTGTTTTTAATGAAAAAAAAACCTATATTAATAACTGCACATATTAAATGACTTTTTAAAAATGCTTGCTTGTTCATACAAATAAGCTTGGGTATCTTATTGTAATTTTACATTTAAATCTCAGCCATGAGTTTGATAGGACAAAGCGTTGCGATTCCGCCAGGGTAAGCTAACCACAAAATCCGTAATCGATCCTTGGTTAGGATTGCAAGCTTCAACTCGTCTGCATGAAACTGGATTCGCTAGTGATCACTGGTCAGCCATACAGCGGTAAATTCGTGTTTCCTGGCCCTATGTACACCACCCTTAACACTATGGGAACCGGTCATGCCCGAAATAGTTGCCTCACTGCAAGGAGGGGGATACCGAAAGTAGGGCTAGTGATTGGAGAGAAGTTGTAACAAGGTAGCCGTACTGGAAGCTACAACTGGATCACCTCCTTTTCAGAAAGAGCTAATGCAAATGTTTTTTAATGGTCGAACAACTTTGCTACCCCGGCGGATCCTGGCAACTCAAACAGGTTCCTTCACCCGACACCTGCGACTTCATTTTCGCCTGGTGATGCATGGGAGCACCTCCATAAGCGACGAACGGCCTTCTCCAGTCTACTTTACTTCGATTTATAGCCTCCACTTCTCATTTTAGAGGTTTCTATACCCAAAACAGTGAATGTTTCCCTTGCCCTAGCCCTAATCCAAGATCTTTTTGCCTTTTTCTAGCATTCAAGAGTTTCTGTATGGATTCCAGGAGGTATTCAAGGTTAGGAAAGACTTCTATTATATATGAGATGAGATTTCTTCTTGCCCTAATTTCTAAGTGTTTTATGAATTTATATGAAACTTAAAACTGATGGCTTCTTGCCTTTAAATTCATGTTTATTTGTTCTTCACTATAAAGAATCAACCTTAGGAATTCTAAGCTCTATGAGCGAAGGAAATTTAAGATTATCTAAGCTTTAAAATCCTTTATTCAATATTGTTCTTAATTTTGTTTGACATTATATAATCATGTCAAAAATTTATGCTAAAAAATTCCTATGCTATTGTACTCGAAAATACTTGTTGTATAAATTAATTTGTGGTTCAATATATAGGAAATACATGTATAAGATAAAGGAAAAAACATACTATAGTTTTATTGAAAGTTTTAGGTACCATTTCAGAATTATATAACATGTTAGTATACTAACATTTTAATAAATTGAAGAGGGGAGTTCTTATGTAAATTGATGCGTTATGAAAGGTTTTCATAGAAGTCATATGTAGGTGTAGTTATAATATTTATAAAAAAGATAAATTTTAAGCATGATAAAAGTTTTGAGATAGCATGCACATGTTCATTTTGTATGTCTAGGACAATATATTTATTTTTTACTTATATTTTTAGTAATTTATGTTATGTTAAAAAAATGGATAATGAAGATGGTATTAAACCTTTTGTAATTTCATAATTATTGCTTTCATGAAAACATAGAATAGAAAAAGTATGGTATTACATTACAAGGTGAATATATATATATATATATATATATATATATATATATATATATATATATATATATATATATCTTTATTATATAATACAATATGCATATTTGGATCACACCATGAAACGGATCTGGACCGTCCGATCAAACTACAGCAAATAGGAACCGTTGGATTCAAAGCAGTGGCCTGCAAATAAAAACAAAACAAAAAAAGTTACTGTTCACTCCAGTTTTTTCCCCGATACCCCCCTTTCCCGCATCCCGCCCCCCACGGGCTCACCCCGCCGCCGGCGGCGGAGCTGCCGGCGGCCTGCCCGCCGCCCGCCGGCGGGTTCGCCGGCCTCCGGCGAACCCGCCGGGGGGCGGCGGGCAGGCCGCCGGCGGCTCCGTCGGCGGCGGCGGCGTGAGCCCGTGGGGGGCGGGATGCGGGACGGGGGATATCGGGGAAAAGGCTGGATTTTTTCGGTTTTTTTTATATTTAAATAATTTATATTATTAATTAAAAAATTTTGAATTAATAAATAATTAAAATAAAAATAATAACTAATTAATAAATAATTAAATAATTATTTTAAAAATCAAAAAAAAAAATTTGAACTTTAAAATTTTAAATTTGTTTGTCGGGCGGGCGAAGCCCGCCGGAATGCAAAGCGGGCGAAGCCCGCTTGATTGCGGGCGAAGCCCGCTTGATTGCGGGCGAAGCCCGCTTGATTGCGGGCGAAGCCCGCAGCGACGCATCAAGAACGGGCGGAGCCCGTTCGAATATGCTAGTACACATATATATATATATATAGTTTGGAAGTATGTTATGTTCAAGCTTTTTTAGGCCTAAAAAGCTTGAGCTCGTTCTCATATAATACATGTCGGAATTAGACAAATAATATATTCATTTTGTAGCCAAGAACGAGAACTCCAACTTTCATGTTGAACATTTTTTCCAAAATTTGCACGGTTTAGCCGGAATCTGGCCCGAAAGATTGTTGTCTCAAATTTTGAAATTTATTATTATTATATTCATTTCGAGTCAGCAACCTTTCGGGCGAGATTTCGGTCAAACCGTGCAAATTATGAAAGAATGTTCAACATGAAAGTTTTAGATCTCATTCTTGACTACAAAATGCATATATTATTTGTCTAATTCCAACATGTATTATGGGAGAACCAGCTCAAATTTTTTAACCTTAAAAAAATTTGAGCTTATTCTGTATATTTATTTATTTATTTATTTAAGATCATTTATGGTCCCATGTTGTTAAAAATCCATCACGTGCCTACAAAATTTTGAAGACTTTAGAAACTCTTAAAAATGTTCTTTTATATGAAAATACATGAAGTGAAATTTAAAGACCAACGGTACTCACTATTGCTGTTTGGAAGGCTCTTAAGCCTCGAAAATCTATTAAACTCAATATTAAAGTGAAATACACAGTTAACAAAGTCAACCAACAACATATAGTGTTGTTGTTGTTGTTGTTAAATGGCATATAAAGAACCTAAATTTTATGAAATACACATGCATTTAAGACCCAACCAGCAACCTAAGTGCTATTATAGAATTATTCAAGTTATTAAAGGGCCTCCTAACACTTTGAACGGTCCCTTTTTTATACTGTGGTAAGAGAGCCGGAAATACTCATTTAAAGAAGGCTAAATATTTGTCAAAATCTCAATTAGTCGTGTTTACATAAATATGAACATTAGTAAATTTCAAGAATACGAATAATGTAGGCTTACAAATGAATACACTTAGGAGTAAATCCATGAATGCATGGTTATACATTGCCATTGTTAGGTCGAGTCCCACCATAGTTCATAACACGATCTGATTGCTTGGGAGGGGTTAAGCCCTTAGGCGGTGAGGTTTTTTGCCCATCATAGTTAATTTTTCTAAAGGGTGAGATTATTTTCACCATAGTCACTACCAACAAAGGGTAATGGTTACCTTACCCTAGTTTAAAGATCATGCCAAGATGAAAGAATTCTCATTTAACCGCAAGTGTTAATCTTGGGTTTTACTCATAAGAGATTTCATGAAAAACCAACTAAAGAGAGATACTTTAAAGAAAAATCTTTAAGAAAAATTTCAAAGGAAAATTGTCAAGAAAATGTTTAAGATTTATGAACACATAAGTAGAAAACTAATAAAGAGAGAAAAAAACTAATGTTAAACTAAGTAGAAATCATAAAGAGAAAAAAAACTAATGTAAAATTAAGATCATAAAATATTAGGATCCGTTCGTTTGGACGGAATTGAAATTTGATATTGCAATTGAATATTAGTAAATATTGTGAAATTGAATATTAGTGATAAGTGTTCGCATAATAAACAATATTAGTAAATATTGTGGAATTAATCAATTATTTTGTTCATTTGTTAAATAAAATTCAATTTAAAAATTGAAAATAGTATTAATTTTCACATATATAATAAAAAAAATATGCATCCAGACGGAAAATGCGCATCGAGGTAAAAAAACGTGCCCGGAAAAAAATGTGCTCGAGCGACAAATCGTGCGCCCGGACGAAAAGAGTGTGAGCTCAGACGAAAAAGCGCGCGCCCGGGCGAAAAACGCCCGCCCGGGCAAAAAAAAACACTCGCCCAGACGAAAAACCGCGCGCCCTGACGAAAAATCGCACGCCCTGACGAAAAACCCGCCTCGATCGGAATTGTCCAATTCTTATAGATTGGAAAGAGTTGTCTTTAGTTCAAGATGAATTCCACTGATTTCATTAAGATTTCAATTCCAACGTCAGACGTGTAAAAGAACGAAAAAATTTAAATTAGATCTAGAAACTCAACTTCGTGCAAACAAACAACCCTTACAGATGTTAGAATAAGAAAAACTGAAAAAAAACTCATTGAATATATATTATACTCATCCTTTGGTTTTAATAGCGATCATAGAAATCTTTAAAATAAGCCTTGGGCTTCTGCAGGCGGTTTAAGAAATAAGCCTTGGGCTCAATGGACTTAAAATATGAGACTTTGGGTCAGTAGTTTTATTTATTTTTAAAAATATATAATAAATACATGCCATGATAAATTCAAGGAAAGGAGCATTGGATTTCTCAAGCTGCACTTCATCTTGCTTCCCAACTTGACGCCGACTACATTGGAGCAATCCTGGAGGGGGACTCTTCTGAAGTTTGTTCAAGGCTAAATAGAATACTAGCTGGAGAGTATATTGAGGACGGTGAAGCATCCATTGCCCGCCTCCTCCCGACCTTCCCGCAGCTGATTATCTCCCGTATATGTCGTAAAGCAAACTCTGTGGCAGACCACCTAGCAAAGAATGCTTGTCTCTTAGATTTTGAGTGGACTAGAGGTATGCCCCTATCAACAATTTTGGCGCAGCTTTTGGCGCATGATGCTTGTTTTCTGTAGTTGCCTTTACTTTACTGCTTAATATATAATAGGCTAATGCCACCTTCAAAGAAAGGAGCATTGGATTCGTCTGTGCTGGTTTCTGAAGATCTATAGGTCTGATTGAGAAATTGTCGCCAGTATTGGACTCATGCGATCAAGGCAAAGCCTCCCTAAAAATTTCATTTTTATGGCGAGGCGGTCATCATCATCCCACTCCAACGCGGCTTGACTGGACTGCCCGAATCTTCTCGAAGGTCGAAACCGTCCGCCCACCAAATATAACGCTAGGAGGTGAGCGAGCTGGGCACTCCTATCCATTTGAAGAGGACAAATGTTAAGAGGGGGGTGCTCTTGCACTCCCCTCGCTATAAAACGCATTGAGCTGCACACAACATAAGCATAGCCCATGGAATTTCAAGTGTAAACTCTTGTCCTCTCTCCAATCAGATCGAGTTGTGCGGACTTTTTTTTGGGCGTTTATATTGACAGTCCAGCTTTGGATATTGATAGCCCAGCAAAATAATAAAAAACTTACATAATATGACCGCTAATAGCAGCCAAAAATGCAGAATACGCGTCTTTTGAAAATAGATCTGCTATATGACATTTTTAGAAAAAGTGTTCAACATGAAAGTTGTAGATCTCGACGAGATCTACAACTTTCATGTTGAACACTTTTTCTAAAAATGTAATATAGTAGGCATATTTTCAAATGACGCGGAACCCGGCCGGAACTATACGAATTCTGCCCGGGTTCCGCGCCTTTTGAAAATAGATATACTGTATGACTTTTTTAGAAAACATATTCAACATAAAAGTTGTAGTTCTCATCAAGATCTAAAACTTTCATGTTGAACACGTTTTCTAAAAATGTCTATTTAAAAATTTAATTTTTTAAATGTCAGTATCCATCAGTGTGCCAATAGTCATATTTTAGACTGTCATTATCTTTGAACTGTCAATATCCATATACGAACTGTCAATATAAACACCATTTTTTTCGTTTGAAAAAAATTGAAATTTTTAGTTATTCGTGTATTTGACACGAACATACCACAGATTACTGATAAACACATTTTTATAAACAATTTAAGATCTAAGTTCTGTTTAGAAGGACTTATGAATAATCTATATTTAAAACACAAACACAGTTTTATAACTATTTGTACAATTAATAGAAAATCATTTACTTTAGAAGTAATGATAAGTTGATTTTTCATAAGCTACCGGAGCCCAACTTATAGCTACTCATGCTTGGTTATCTCTTTAGAAAGTCATTTGCGTGATTTTTTAGTCCCATTGTGATTTTTTTATCTGCACGCGATTTTTTCACCCGAGAGCGAATTTCTAGTGCGCGAGAGAATTTCTCCCCTAAGCGGGTTTTTTTCGACCGGGCGAAATTTTTTCATTAGAGAGCGGTTTTTTCGACCGGGAGCGATTTTTTCGCTCAAGCACGATTTGTTCGCCCGGGCACGATTTGTTCGCCCGGGCACGATTTTTTCGACCGGTCGGAAATTTTTTCGCCTAAGCAGCGATCATTTCACCCTAGCGCGATCTTTTCCCAAACGCAATTTTTTAGCCATGACGCGTTTTTTTCTCTCTGCAGTGTTTTTCGCCCAGGCGCGATATTTTTACCCCGTATGAGTTTTTTTTCGCCCGAGTGTGGTTTTTTCGCCCGACCGTGATTTTTTCGCCTGAAAGCATTTTTTCGTCCGAACCCGATTTTTTTCACTTTGGCGCAATTTTTTCGACCGGGCGCGATTTTTTCGCCCTAGCTAGTTTTTTTGCACTGGCAGATTGTTTTCGCCCGGGCGAGATTAATTCGCTCGGACGCTTTTTTATCGCCCGGGCGAGATTTTTCACCCATGCAAGAATTTTTTGCCCCGGCGCGATTTTTTCGCCCGGGCGGGGTTTTTTTGCCCGGGCGCGATTTTTTCGCGCGGGCAATTTTTTTTTCGCCTGTGCACGATTTGTTTCCCGGAAGCGGTTTTTTTCCTGAATGCGGCTTTTTCCTCCGAGCGGTGTGGAGATCAATTCTTTTGCCCAGGCGCGATTTTTTCAATTGGATGCGTATTTTTTGCCCGGACGTATTTTTTTCGCGTATGCATGATTTTTTCACCAGAACGTGTTTTTTCGTCCTCCCGGGCAAAAAATCACGGCCCGGCGAAAAAAAATGCGTCCGGGAAAAAATGCGCCTGGAAAAAAAACGCGCCCGGGAAAAAAAACGAGCCCGGGCGAAAAAAAATGTGACCGGGCAAAAAAAATCACGCCCGGGAGAAAAAACCGCGACCGGGTGAAAAAAGCGCTATCCGGAGAAAAAATACACGTCTGGGCAAAAAAAACCACTCGTGCAAAAAAAACACGACCGGACCAAAAAAACCGCGACGGGGCGAAAAAATTCGCCCCTGCAAAAAAAAGGCGTCCCGGCAAAAAAAACCGTCTGGAAGAAAAAATCGAGCTTGGGCGAAAAAAATCGCGACCGGGCGAAAAAAAATCGCAAACACGCAAACAAAACGCGCCCAAACGAATAAATCTCGCTTCGACAAAAAAAACACGTCCAACTTAACAAACTATTATGAATGAATGAAATTTTAGATAAGCACTTATAAACAAACTATCCAAACAGTCAAAAGCGCTTCATTGATTTTATAAAATCTCTATTTAAGGATCAATTTTCAATTACCTGCTTATTCATCATCATAAGTTATTCCAAACAGAACCCTAATTTGCTAATTAAATATTAATTTTTAAAAAATCAACCTGCCAGAAATTATGCTTCCAACTAAAAATCGATTTTTATCTATTTAAATAACTTTTTGGATGGCTAATCTGATTGCTAAAGTTTCCTCCGCACAAGACATACGCATAGCGCACCAAAAATTGCTCGAGTTGTACATGGTAGAATCCCAATCAACCAAAGGACGCACTTCAATGAAGAAAGACAAATACTCTCCTACAATTGTTGTATATGTCACCCTCTTTGAAACTACTATCTTGTCACCGTCATTGTAGCACATTGAAACAACCATCTTACATCTAAAGAGATGGCTACAATATTTTAGCTTTCCAAGTCTTTCTAATTGGCGGCGAAGAAGATGAAAGTCTCCTCCCCCCTCCTTGTGCAAATGCTTCTCTCAAACCCATAATTATTTATAAAAGTACATTCATTATCCACACATTACAAGTATTTATGAAAGTATACTCGTATTCGCAATTTATTCGATTTATACTCGGTATCCGCGAGCTCTTATCTCAGTTGTGGAATCATAAGACTTGGTGCAATTGAAAATTCGCCGCGGCAGAATAAGATGAAATTTAGACGCCGAGCAAGTCCGGATGATAGTTTGCGACTTCTATGAAAAAGAGATGATTTCTCATAAACTTTGCATTGTAGGTCTCGTTGATCTCATTTATAAGGAGCTATTTATTGAAACTCTGTTATTGTTATAATAGTTTCTTTGGATCATGCAGACTTTCGGGGTTATTCGAAGCCTTATTTAGTAATTTTTCTCCTTTAACACAGCGGCATTTTCGCCGATTAAAATTGTGTCGTGTTGTTCCCATTACATAAGCATATGCGAGCACATATTTAAAAATAAAAAACTCTGGGCGGTAAATGGTAAAAATCTCCAATACAATGCCTTTGAACTGCAACTTAATATCTTGCATTGACTTTGGATGAGGTAGAAATAACAACAAACATCGTCCGTTAGCCCGAGTTAAACCGTCATTCGTTGGATCACCCAACAAACATCATCAGTTTGAACATAAAAGTGGATGAAGAATCTTAAGTAGGCGTTAACAAATGATAATTTAACCCCCCATGTTCATGACCGCCACCACAATGCCAAACGGAGCCTTGGTCACAGTTACTGTAGTAATGAAAAGCTCTGAATCCATTAATTCCTTGTGTAGCCTAGCAGGCCAGTAAATGTTGCTTTCATTTGGTATGCTGCAGGTTCAGGTCAATTTTACTTATTTTCACCGTAGTGCGTTTTAAGATGCGTCCACTTTAAGATGTGTGCGAAAATCCATAAAGACCGTCGAATGCCCGCACTTGACCGTAAATTGCACTCCACACTCCCCTTACCCAAATTAAGTTCTCTCAACTCTATAGATGGAAGCCTGCACCCAGCGTCATTTTCCTGCTCCCAATTATTCTCATCGACCTCCGCATTCGATTGTTCTAGCGACGAATCTACCGGGATCTAGTCGGTGCTCCGGCAATCTTTTAGCTTCCTCGGAGAAGGAGCTCAGGAATAATAAGAAAAAGATGTTAGTTTTAGATATTTAAGTGGTTTGTGTACATTAGATTTACAGGTCATAAAAACTTTAGAAATTTGATTTATATATAGCCAAACTTGATTTATATATAACATTGCCCTAATTTAATACGGGTCATCCACCTAAAAGCCCCTCATTCCATCTAAGCCTTCCATTTGCCTTTAATTTGAATCCTACATACCATCAGATCTCTCACGACAATAAGCAGCCTGCCTCTTTGCCCTTCAGTTTTTAATCTCTACCAGTTCTAACAAAACACATGGTTTTTTTAATACATAAAGCACAAATTTTTTTTAAAAAAATACATGTTATTTATAGATACGACCAACCGAGCATAGGGGCCTCGTATGTGTAGTGTGCGGTAATTGTATCATTGTGTGTAGGGGATAACAGCGTGCAAGGTCATATGAGTGTATGTGTGTCTATATATATATTGGGCCAATTACCGGGACCTCACGAGTTTGCAACCTGAAATTATGCAAACTCTGAGCTTCGACTTATGGAGATTCTGAATGGCATCAAGAGGCTAGCATCCCACTCTCTCTCTCTCTCGTTTGCGGCGAACAGGAGGACTGTCGAACAATGACACATCTTTAGAACTGTTTTATGCCATCAGGCAATTAAGATCTCCCGGTGTGCAATGAGCATCATGGAAATAATATCACACACTGCGCACGGGGACTCATACACCACCACTATGACGAAGAGAATGCGGGTTTAGGGCCGTGCATCCTATAATCAAACAGAGAGGCTGTCCTCAGCAGCTGGAACAAGGAGAGGTTTCAGGTAAATTGTTAAGCGTCAGCTGTGGCAAAGGATGGGGACTTGTGAGGAAGCATTTTCTGAGCGGAATTGAAGGGCTACCTGCTGAAGGTGATGGGAGAACAGACAAAATTTTCACAAAAATGTGAAGGACTGCCATTTGGCATTTACTTCAATGCGCATTGAACTTGTGGTAATCCATGATCCACATTACCCAACATTAATGGTGCATTTAATGGGAATATGCATGCAGATCATCATTCATTACATTTTACTGGAATTTTATGACATGCTCTACCTTATATATATATATATACATATATATATATATATATATATATATATATATATATATATATATATATATATATATATATCTATACTAGTATATAATGATATCTCACCGCCCATTTTTAAATCAAAAAGGATTATCTTTGAGAAGAAGAAAAAATAATCTTGATCACTGATTTACTTGTATAATAAATAAGGATTATTTATGCACACACTTCCTAACTCTCTTCCTGCCTCTCTCTGAGGTGATAAAAATTATAAATAATTATGGGTTGGGAAAAAAATTATAAATAATTATGGGTTGGGAGAAGAGCATGGGTTAAATGACTTCGTATAACAAAAACATCATCATATTATAAACGTGATCATAACCATCATCGTCGTCGCAATATCACCATCATTCATGGCATTGCACAAACTATTTGGGGGGCTCATGAATTTGTTATGGACTCATGGGCCTACTTCGGGGCTTTGTCAGAAATGACGGTGGAGGCAGAGAGGTAAGGGGGAGCTGAGCTCTATCCGCGGAGAATGTGAGAAGAGGGGGAGAAAAAAGAGAATCCGCGCTCAACCCTAACCCTAGAAATTTTGGAAGATGAAGGGAGAAACTATAGAGAGAGGGGGAACTTAGAGATAAAGAAAAAGTCTATTTAAATACTTACAAGTGGCATGAGTATAAACACCCTAAATTAAAAGTAGATGCACAAAACACTAAAACATGACTACTCTAATTAGTCATAACTATGAGTCAACTCAAACGCTGCAATTAGCATACATAAAACATGTAAATGAAAAATGTGTGTTATGGGTGGATATTATGAGTCTTATTATATTATTTATTAGTAATTGATTTCATGTCGCATTCCTATTTCGTCATTTATGTCCAAGTTTGTCGTTATCCCTTTAGTGTTATTTTATTTGCTTTGTAGCTCTTTACTTTTTGTATCGATTATAAGTCATATTTAAAGGATCCAACGGGTCTTGTATTGGCATGAATGAAGAAATCTATTTTTCCAAACCCTAAAAGAGATCTTGGAAGCTCTCTCTCTCGAACACGCCCCGCTTAGGTAGTCATGGTCAAGGCTTCGTAGTATCTCCGCCCTCATCATCTCCACCTTCGGTCACATCTCTGGCAACCTCCGAGTAGACCACTAACAATACGTAACCGGCGATGGATGGTAGTATGGTACTGACCCATAACAGAATGTCATCTTTCATATGCATCAACATCATGTCCATATCATAATATCAAAATCATCATCATAGTAGTAGTAGTAGTATCTTCATCATCGTAATATCATCGGCATTGTAAAATCAGCATCATCATAATCACCATCATCGTAAATCTTCATTTTGCATTCATTCATATTGACTATTGTACGTGGTTTTAAACCTGAAATATGTATACGGTCTTGAACGATGTATATCTAAATTCCCATGTATCAACTCTTTATCCTAGCTCGTTAAACATTGAATTCATAACTAGGATTTATTGAAAATTTATCACAATCCAAGACAATAGAGAATATAGTATTAAACCAGATGACTATGCAAACTCCAAGATACTTGAATCTATCATACTTAGGCGTCTCTTTGGCTCTGTTTGGTGTGGGGGTATTTGCACCAGGAGTTTGAACAAAAAAGCCACCGACATAGATTGTATGATTGGCATGACAACGGTTACGACCACCCACAAGAAAATAAAACTAGTTTTGAACAAGAGTAGACGAAGTTCGTTATAGGTGAGGTCAGGCATTCACAAACGATGGTTCAAAACCACCGCGTTCATGACCGCCACCGCAGTGCCAAATGGAGTCATCACCTTTTAATAGTATAATGACCAACACTTATATCACACCAAAAATTGCAGACCACATTAAGAATATTTATTCTACCAACTTGAAACACATTCACTATTAAATAAATCTACACGAATGGCTATTAAAACCGAACCGGAATGGTATGGCTGTGAATCTTCAAGAATAGTTTACAATGTTACCTTTAGAGCACCAATCGTTTAGTTGCTTGAGGGTTATCGAGCCGGTCTATGCCTGCGTATATATGATGCAAATCTAACACCCACCCCCGCCCCACTCCCTCAAACTCGCGGGGGATCATACACCAAGAGTTTGGAGAGAAAAAACTCATGTTGAGCACGAGTCTGAGGCTTGGTGAGCAAATCGACGAGCTGGCGCTCGGTGAGAACATAATGAAGAACAAGAATGCCCCGAATATGTTGATCACAAAGAAAGAATGCATCAACACCAATGTGCTTGGAGAGCGAGTGCTTGGTTGGATTCATAGTAATCTGGATAGCCCCGGTGTTGTCACAATAGAGAGTAGTAGGGACAGAAGGAGCAGTACCAAGATCAACAAGTAACCAAAAAAGCCAGACAATATCTTCAGCTGTAGTGGCCATGGCACGGAGCTCTGCTTTTGTGCTAGAACGAGAATCGTCGGTCTGTTTCTTGGATTTTCAGGTGATGAGTGGAGAACCCAAGAAGAGACAAAAACTGGAGACAGAACGACGATCAATAGGATCACTGGCCCATGTAGCATCAAAATATGCATGTAACTAGAGAGAACATCTACGGGGGTAGAATAGACCATGAGTCATAGTAGCACGAAGGTATTGGAGAACACACATCAAGTGAGTATAGTGAACAGATGTGGGAGCACTCACAAACTGACTCAGCACATGAACAGCAAAGACAATGTCAGGTCTAGTAATGAGGTAAACTAGGCTCCCAACTAGATGGCGGTACCGTGTCATATCAGAAAGAAGAGAGCCCCCATCTGGACTTAGCTGAAGGTGTAGCTTTATGGGAGTAGCAGCAGTGCAAGAGTCGGACAATGCAGTGCGGGCCAGTAAAACTGAGGTGTAGTGCTGCTGCGATAACTGGTAGTCATTAGGAGTAGCAGAGAACTCGATGCCTAAGAAGTATCGCAGTATACCATCTGAAACTATTGCTGAAGGTGATGCTTGACAAACTCAACACGGGAGACATCATCACCAGTGATAATCATGTCGTTCATATATAACAAGAGAAGGGTACGACCCCGTAACGAATAGTGGACAAACAAAGTTGGATCATAGTGACTAGGCTGAAAACCAACTGCAAGAACTGCGGAACAAAAAAATTAAACCAGGTTCGAGGAGCCTGTTTGAGTCCATAAAGTGCTCGACGGAGACGACAGACAATGCCAGGAGCAATAGAGAAGCCTGGGGGGTGCATGCAACCGGGCTTTGTATCTCTCCATTGTGCCATCCTAGCGAATCTTCACTTTGAAGACCCACTTGCAAGTGATAGGGATTGTACCAGAAGGTAATGAAACTAGATCTCGTGTAGAAGTGTGCTCCAAAGCACTCAACTCGTCATACATAGAAGTTTGCCACTCAGAAATCAGGACAGCCTCCCTATAGGTACTAGGCTATGGAACACCACAAGTAGTCGTTGGAAGAGTTGATAGTTCAAGGACTAGAAGATCAAGCAACTGAGCAGCAACTAGCAAGGTTGAGTCGATCGGGTGGGTGTCGATCACGAGTGCGGTTAGCGTCGTGCTGAAGGATCATCCACTGGTAGCTCACGGGAAGAGGTTGGATGCAGAGGTGAAGATGGCGCATCAGTAGGATAACACCGCCAAACATAGTGTCGAGCATAATGTTGAGGAGCAGGAGCACGAACCTGGATAGGATGGTCAGGTGGCTGTGGGGATGACACTGGAAGAGTAGGGGAACGAAACTGGACAGGAAGGCCAGGAGATAGTGGGAATGACTCAGGAAGAGCAGGGACACAAACAAGGACAGGGAGGTCAAGAGCCTGTTAAGATGACTGAGAAGGACAAGAGACGGTAACCCTGATGGAGACTAAGTGTGAGGTAACTCGGATGTATGTGACATAGGCGGTGGTATGGAGAGAAAGCGAATGTCATCATCTATAGTAAAAATGTGAGTAGAGGATGAAGGAGACGAAAGAGAGGATAGAACAAAAAAAGGTGTGGTCCTCAACAAAGATAAGGTCTCGGGAGATACAAACAAGACGAATTATAGGGTCATAACATTTATAGCCCTTGTGCTCAGGACTATAACCAAGAAAAATGCAAGTGGTGGACTGAGCAAATAGTTTGGTACGCTCACGAGAAGGAGGAAGAACATAACATACACAACCAAACAAACATAAGTGGTCATAACAAGGAGGATGACCAAACAGACGCTCACCAATACTACTACCCTATAGAAAGGTGGATGGCTGGAGGTTGATAAGATAGACAACAGTGGATATGGCCATAGCCCGGAAGTGAGGAGGCACGTGAGAGGCAATAAGGAGAGTATGAGCCGTCTCAATGATATGACAATGCTTCCCTTTCACAGTGTCATTCTGAGAATGATCACCAGGATAGGAGAGCAGAGGTAGAGTATCATGAGAGGCCAAAAGATCACGAAAGACATGTGACAAGTATTCCCCCTGAATCAGAGTGAAACATGCGGATAGACGAGGAGAACTGAGTATGCACCATGGAGGAAAACTCAACGTAAATACAAAGGAAATCAGCACGAGAACGCATCATATAAACTCATGTATAACGAGAGAAATCATAAACAAAAATAACATAATAACGATGATCATATTTTGAATGAAAGAGAGCAGGACCCCAAACATCGGAATGAACTAAAGCAAAAGGAAAGGATGATCGAGATTCGTTGGAACGATATGGGAGTTCTACTGTTTGCCAAGCTTACAGCCCATACATGAGTGTGAGCGATCAAGAGACACAAAACCTAAGATACCCTGACGAACAACATTGAATAACCGCGCTCCACTGGGATGGCTGAGACGGTGATGCCACTGCGGAAAGCTGACCGACGAAAGACAGATGGGAGAAGTAACAGGAAAAGCTGATAGCAAAGTGGGTGAAGGAAGTCGGAAATGGTCTAGCACATAAACCCCGTTACGGCGATGGCCAGTTCCAATGAGTGTCCCTGTGTAACGATCCTACACATGACACGAGTGCATCAAAAAGAACAAGAAAACCTTGGGAAGCAAGTTGGCTAACATATATAAGATTAATGAAAAGCTTAGAATTATAGACAACATCGGGAATATGAAAGTGGATGGTATGCAGAGTACCACAACTAGAAACGGGTAAGGTGGTGTCATCGGCAATGATGACACGTAGGTCAGAAGAAACAAACCAACGGGAATGTAAGGGAGCTGCATCAAAGATCATATGAAAAGATGCACCAAAATCACGTAACCAGGAAGCCTTAGCGATACCTGCAGAGCCAAAGGCACTCGTGAGTCGGTTTATGAAACAGAGGTATGCCTGACAAAAGACGTCGAGGACGAGGGGGAGCGAAAAGGGTTTGGAACCTAGGCGCAAGTCACAAGGCGCAGGTGCGTGCCTGACGAAGGCAAGGCGAAACCACATGCATTTTAAATAATCAGTATCAAACATCATTTGAACTTCTCGATCAAATTCTTCATCCAGTTTTCTAATAAATCATTCATTATTATCATTTATATTTCTTTAAAAAAAACAATCAATGTGGTCACTTGCATCAAATCTAAGTCTCAACGGATAATTATCTTTCGCAAACATTAATCAATAAAAAAGTATTGGGTTCTTATATTATTTTTTTATATATTTTTGAAAATAAAAATTTTATAACAAAAATTTCACTCAGACGCGCCTTTTATGTTTCAAAGGCGCAAATAAGACGCAGGAAGGCGCAAACCTCTTAGCCTGCTGAGCCTTGAGCCTTAGGCGTGTCTGAGGTGCGTCTTTAACAACATAGGAGAGAGTTGTTGAACGAGCTGCATGATCTGATCAGGAACGCTTAAAGTCATTTGGACAAACCGAGAGCAAGGGCTAGCAGCAGCTAGGGACAGCAGCAGCCGAGAGGAACGGCTAGCAGGCACAATGGGGATCGATCGGTAGCAAGCAGAAACGCAACAACATAGAGATCGATGCATCAGCAGCTCATCGAAAAGACTGGATTAAAGATCAGGGAAGACAGGCAGGAGCAGCGAACTGGGAGCAGCGAGTCTTCGCGAACGGGAAGCAGCGGCGAATGGCAATCGGCAAACGATCCACGAGAGCAGCAACGATCAGCAAATACTGGCAGAAGCAGTGGGACCGGGCAGCAGAAGAGGGAGAGAAACCCTATCAACCTACCTCTAATATCATGTTACCTTTAGAGCAACGATCGTTTAGTCGCTTGACGAGGGTTACCAAGCCCGGGTATATATATATATATATATATATATATATATATATATATATATATATATATATATATATATATATATATATATGAATGATGCACATCTAACATACACACGCTAACCGGCCAATCTAGCCAATAGATCGCAACCAGTGTGGAATAAAATTTTGGAGATTGTGTCGTTCATACAGTAGCTTTAATTTTTAAAAAATTAAAACAACTCATCATGTTGCGATATGGATTCAAACAGAAGAGCAAGGTGAAGTCTCCTGAGATATTTTATACATAGTATATTGACTGCCACAAAAGAGAATGGCTGAAGAGGATAAGTTCATGCCCAAATCACTCGGAAGCCTCTCCAACCATGTGAGTTCAGCAACAATGAAAACCATAGAATGGTACACAACCTCTGCAGATGAGCATACAACCATAGTTTGCTTATTGCTTCATTAGATGACAAGATGTTCAGAAAAGTATGTGCAAAAATGACTCGTGGATCGGCGATCATCAAGTAAGCCAAAATAGTCAGTATCAGAGTAAGTCACGAGAGAAAAGGAGGGAGAGGGCCGATACACAAGTCTTTGTCCCGGAGCAGTTTTGACATGTCAAAGAATACACTCCACTGTCTGGAGATAGGATATATGTGGAGCATGCATGAAACGACTGACCACCCCAACAATAAAAGATATATCTGGTCTTTTAACATTAAGATAAATTAGCTTGCCCACCAGTTGACAATAGTACTCTGAGTTGGGGAGGAGCAGATCGAAGTCAGAAGCATGAGTGTAGAGCTTATGGTCGGCATACATGGGTGTGTCAGCAAACTTGCATCCAAAATAGTCAGCGTCATGAAGAAAGTCAAGACAATATTTTCGTTGAGACAGAATTAGGCCATCAGACCGACGGGACACCTCGATGCCAAAAAAATATCGAAGGGGTCCCAAGTCCTTCGTCAGAAATTTGGATGTCAGGTGCTTCTTGACCATTGTGATATAATCAAGATCATCGCTTGTGATGGGGATATCGCCATACACCAAAAGTATCATTGTGCATGTTGAGCAATGGCAGGTGAATAGAGAGAAGTCAGACAAGCTTCAAGTGAAGCCAACATCGCAAATGACCCAACTAAGCATATCAAATCAGACCTGTAGAGATTGTTAGAGACCATAGATAGATTTCTTTAGGTAACAAACAAGAGACTCCCCACTGGTTTCATAACCAGAAAGTTGTTGCATGTAAACACTCTCAGCAAGGTCTCCATTCAGGAGAGCATTTTTATGTCCAATAGATGCAACGACTAATGTCGATGAACATCTAAGGAGATCAGGACTCAAACAGTATTCAATATTGCAACAGATGAGAATGTCTCCACATAGTCGAGGTCGTGTTGCTGCGTGAATCCTCGGGCAACCAAGATGAGATTTCAGACGTTCAATCGTTTCATCAAAGTTGTGTTTAACAGTAAAGACTCACTTACAACCAACAAGATTATGGCTAGAAGAAAGAGAAACAAGGTCTCATATGTGATTGGACCAAAGTGCGGTCATTTCCTTATCCATGGCGGCTCACCACCCCGGATGCTGAAGAGCCTCCAGCAAAGAAGACGGGGTGGAAATAGAGGACAAAGAGGTCGGAAACCTGTGAAGAGGCAGAGATAAGCGATGTAGACGGGCATAATTTGACATAGGGTGAGCAGTGGATGTCGAGGAGGGATCAGCGGCCGATGGAGTACAAGTAGGTAAGGGCATCTCTCATGAGAAAGTAAATCGAGGACGTCGTGGCGTGTATACACAACGAGGAGGAGGTAGAGAGGGGAGAGGCACAGTTGGGGTGGGAAGCAAATGAGTGTCGGATGTGGTGGGCATATGAGGTCATGTAGGGCGGGGTGTGGAAGGCAAGGAGGTGTCAGATTGGTGGAACGGTTGATGTTCATTGAAGGTGATATCAACAAAAGTGATGAGTTTTCGAGTAGAGGGAGAGTAGCAGACGTACCTCTTCTGGGGGGCGAGAATAGCTAACAAACATACACATAATATCACAAGGAACTAACTTGTCCACGATGGGGTCAAGGTGATGGACATAGCAGGCATAACTGAAGATGCGAGGTTCCAAGGCAAAGGGAGAGGTGGAGGGGAAGGGGATGGAAAATGGTGTCTCAAATTTTAGAATAGAGGAAGGGCATGCAGTTAATGAGGTAGCATTCAGTGGAGACTGTGAAATGCTAGTAGATGGTAGGAAACTACATTTGGAACATGAGGGCCATAGCAACCTCGAGGTGTTGATTTTTGCGCTCGGCCACGCTATTTTTTTGAGGTGTATAGGGACATGAGGTTTGGTGAAGAATGCCCGACTCATGGTATCCTGAAAACCGTAACTAGTATATTCACGTGCATTATCTGTGTGACGAATTTCAGTACCCGCGAGACTTGGGTCTTAATTTCGGCGAAAAACGAGCGAAAGATGCGCAGTAACTCAGAGAGGTCGTGCAGTGTATAGAGTCATGTTAGGTGAGAATAATCATCAATAAAATTAACAAAATAACGATCACCAGAGACACTGGCCGTTTGGTAGGGGCCACAAATATCAGAATGCATTAAATCAAACGGAGCAACGCTTCGAGTACAATGTGGAGAAAAAGTAAAGCGATGATGCGGAGCAATTAATCGATGGAATAGACATGCAACAAGTGGGCCTCCGCGAGGCAG
Organism: Platanthera guangdongensis; assembly: GCA_039583875.1. Taxonomy (NCBI): domain Eukaryota; kingdom Viridiplantae; phylum Streptophyta; class Magnoliopsida; order Asparagales; family Orchidaceae; genus Platanthera; species Platanthera guangdongensis. Next base: position 38,915,291 of record CM077166.1, read on the forward strand.
CAAAAAGCAGGCTGCTCAAAACAACGGTAGAAAGCGGGTTGTCGAAACGGAAGCAGAAGACGGGTTTCTAGAAAAGGCAGGAATGGTTCGTTGCTCGAACCGAGAGGGCGTCGATTCTTCTAGGATGGGGGAATGATAGACCTAATTTGGGACTTCATCAAAATGCAGAATCATAGGATTGCACGGAAATGCCAGATCGCATACGGGCTCGACGCTAGTCGGCAACAATGGTGAAGGAAAGAGAAGATCGTATGTGGGTTCGCGGAGAGCTTCAATTCTTCTATTCTGTGATGAATGGTTCGAGAATCAAGAGGGCTAGCTGTTGTTCGATAGAGTTTTGACGAGGGGGAAATCGACTCACACGTTTTCTATCTCAGAAGGAATAACGTAATTGAGCCTGCTAGACACACTCAGCGCTATTTCGTGTGGTCACGCACTACGAGAAGAGAGGAAGTATCGGGATATTTCGTGCTAGGCGAGGGCGCTAGCTTGGGATGGCCTTCAGGTTGAGGATCCCGTTGGGCTGTTGTTCAAGAGAGTGAGGATCAGGACTCTGATAAGGGTGGGATCGTAGAGCTCCGAAAATGTTCTTGCATCGAGTGTGGAAGAAATGATGAGGATTGAATGGCTCTGATACAAAGTTGATATGAGCTTACTTCGGGACTTCGTCGGAGATGGCTGTGGAGGCGAAGATACAAGGGGAGCTTAGCTCGACCCACAGAGAATGTGAGGGGAGAGAAGAAGGGAAGCCTTACTCAACCTTAACCCTAGAAATTGAGGAAGAAGATAAAACTAAAGAGAAAAGAACTTGAGAGAAATTGATTTCATTCTTTGATGCCCCATACAAAACCTAAGGAGGCAATATATAGGGCCAAGATGGCATGGGCGTAAATACCTATATAAAAAATGCGTAAAACATTAAAACACTAAGACAACTCGATACGACTCAACTCATACAACTTGACTCATACACTCAACTAATACAACTCAACTCATCCACTCGACTCGATACAACTCGACTAATCCAACTCGACCCAATACATAAAGACTCATAATAATATAACTGTTAGATAACTGATGGCATGGAACCCATAACATAACCAAACTTAGGTAAATTTTTGTATCTATGTTTGACCATAAAACCTAACAGTATTATTAACCATCATACATGTTATTTCTCCTTTTTTTACATGCAAATGAAACAATAGAAGATCCATGCACTAAGGGTCTGTTTGGGACAGCTCTGGCAGCTGGAGAAGCTCTTTTCCAGCCGCCAGAGCTGGTAATGGACCTGTTTGGGACAGCTTTTCAATAAAATCGCTTTTTGAAGAGCAGCTCTCAGAGCTATTTTCCGGAAGCCCCTCCCCCCCTGCGTTCAGCGCTGCTAAAATCGCGGATCAACTTTTCTTCTCTTCCCGATCCCGATCCCGCGTCTCCTCTTCCGCTTCTTCCCGATCCCGCCCCTATTTCCCGATCGAAGAACGGCGTGGAATCCGTCTCTCCTCTTCCAGATTCCTCGCCGTTCCTCCCAACGCGACCAACAATCCTCTTGTTTCTCCCTTTTGATTCGCCGCAGAGGTCGCCATTCTCACTTTCTCCATCTCGATTCGCCCTAGCCGCGCGCCTCTTCTGCGATCCATTCAATACGATTTTGGGTTCCCTGCTTAAAAACCATCGCTGGTCAGTTCTCCGTTTTCGTTTTCTAAACCAAATACCTGATTCTGTTTTGGTTCTTGGATTCATTCTTGGTTTTGTCCTTCATTTACGCTCTGTGATCCATTTATTGATTTCTGATGCAAAATACCAAACAAAGCACTTCCAATGGTGGTTATAATAATAAATTTCTCGATGATTTCATCTATAATACTAAATTTTTCGATTTAGTTCCATTTTTTGGATGCTTCCATGTCTGATTTTTCTGAAGTTGAAATTTAAGTTATAATAAACTACAAGCACGCACATCCTGCATACATTTTAGAGAAACCTTATCCAGGTTTACGCTTAGGGGGTGTGTGTGGGGGTGTGTGAATGTGAGTTTGTTTGTGTTTAGGGATTGTGTATGTGTATGTGTGTGTGTGTATTGTGTGTGTTTCTTTGTGGATGAGAATGAGTAAGGATATGTGTGTGTGTGTATATTGGTTATTTTTTTTATATGTGTATGTTGGTTGTATGTGTATGTATATGTGCACGGTTGTATGAATGTGTGTATGTGTATGTGTATGTGTATGTGTGTGTGTTTGTGTGTGTGTTTGAATGTGTGTTTGTTTGTGATTTTTTTGATTACTAATTGATATTGTAATGTTATTAGTTTATAGCATAATGGTAAAATCAAAAGAAGGAGGAATCGTAGCGAGTTGGGAGTCAGGAGGAATCGTAGCGAGTTGGCAGTCGTCGGATGTTGGAAGACTTTTTTCTCTATATTCTAGAACTATGTAAAAGACTCCTGTTATCAGTTACTTTTATATATTTATATATTTTAGTTTTTAAAAAAACAGCTTCCAAAAGTTGTTTCTCCAAACAGCTAAAAAATAGAAAATCGCTATTCAAAGCGCACTTCTGCACAGAACACTCAAACACTCTGCAGCTTTTCAAAACTGCTCCCCAGAGATCTATTTTAAAACAGCTCTATTCGGACAGCAGCTTTTCAATCCGCCAGAGCTGTCTCAAACAGACCCTAACATTTTTTGGATGAATACTTACAAAAATTTTCATGTGAATGTTAGAGAGTTCAACTTATCATAATGCTAACCATAAATGAACTGTTATCTTATTAAACAAAAGATGAAAATAGATAAATGAAAAAAAAAATCAACTTAACACTTCACTGAACTCAATGCAATAAGATCACCTGAAGTTCGACGAACAAGTTTCTTCAAATTGATTAATTCAATATTGTAGATGCCGTTCAATATGTCGGCCGACATAAAGGTTCGAACATGTCAGCGACAAAAGTTTAAGGGAGAAAACGCCAAAATAGTGACATTTTAAGCAAAAATTTCATTTTTGAAAGTACCGTCTAATATATCAGGTATATCGATTTTACCCGATATATCAGGCAACATCTCACGATTAATATATTGGTGTGAGTGTTAAAAATATTGTTTACACTTCTTTTAAGTGATCGAGCGGTAATATTTTGTTTTTACTTCATTTTGTGCATCTCTCTAAGCTTAGCTTCGACGACTTATTCATATCATTCTCATTTGAAGCTCTTTATGTCGTTTAATGTCGCTGATGTGTCTTTCTTGTACTCTAACTTTGACGACTCGGTCTCTGGCTTCTTCTTTGATTGTGTACCTTTGAGGCTATGATAGCTCGGTTCTACTTTTATCTTCTTCTTTGTTTATCCTCTAATAGCATTGTGAATTTGTTTTCTAAAATACTGCTTCTTATTAGGATCTGGAATCTATCTTCTCTACGGTTAGCGACATACAAGTTTGAGCGAGAAAACACCAAAATAGTGTCATTTTAAGCAAAAATGTCATTTTTGAAAATACTGTCTGATATATCGGGTATATAGATTTTACATGATATATCAGGCAACATCTCAAGATTAATACATTGGTGTGAGTGTTAAAAATATTGTTTACACTTCTTTTAAGTGATCGAGCGGTAATATTTTGTTTTTTGCTTCATTTTGTGCATCTCTCTGAGCTTAGCTTCGACGATTTATTCATATCATTCTCATTTGAAGCTCTTTATGTCATTTACTGTCGTCGATGTCTCTTTCTTGTACTCTAACTTCGACGACTAGGTCTATGGCTTCTTATTTGATTGTTACCTCTGCGGCTATGATAGCTCGGTTCTACTTCAATCCTCTTCCTTGTTTATCCTCTAATAGAGGTGTGAATTTGTTTTCTAAAATACCACTTTTTATTACCTGACGCAGACGCTGAAGTCGACGAGAACGACGGGGAGGAAGGCAACGGCTGAGCAGGAAGAAGCTGGTGCAGAGTCTAAAACGGAGATTGCAGCTGAAGCTGAGACTGGAGCTGCTGCACTTGAGCCATAAGCTGACTCCAGTCGGCGGAAGGAGCCCCAGAAGAGGCACTGGAATCAGGTTGGCCCCCAAAGTTGGAAAAAGTAACGGCGGCAGCACGCGTGGAGGGGAACTGCTGGCGTAGGTGAGGAAAGAGTAGCCAGCATTGGGCCTTCTCATGACCAGTCCGGAGGCAGTGCTGACACTGAACAGAAGCAAATGGGCTGTCGCGGCCACCCCCGCGACCTTTAGAGGTAGAAGTACGCCCCCCGCGCACAGAAGAAGTAAGACCTAAAGCAAGGGTCATTTGGTCTGGAAGAGAAACAGAAGCTGGAATGGGCGAAACAGCGGTCAGGAGGGTACGGCACTCATGCTCCTCCAACATGGAATAAGCATCCAAGATATCAGGAAGAGGGTTCATGCTGACAATCTGAACCCTAATCTGCAAAAACTCGGGCCTCAAGCCCATCAGAAACTGATAGGTCCCCCGATTCTCTTGTCGCCGCTTGGCAACAAGCACGTCCTCTGGATGTGAAAAAGTACTAAGCGGCTCAAGATCAGAAAGCTCCTGGAATCTCCCTGAGAGAAAGGTAAAGTACTCGTGCACAGAACGGTCCCCCTGACGAGCAGTAGAAATCTCCTGAAAGACAGAATAAATCTGTGTATCAACGCGTGTGTGATCGTAGGTACGCGTCAAGGCAGCCCAAAGAGACGGCACTGAATCGAATCGCATGAACTGCTCGTAAATCCGGGGCTCTATGGAGCACTGAAGCCACCCGAGAATCTTGAAATTTTTCGTGCGCCATTGACAGATTAATTGCCTTTTCATCGGAAGGCTTGGAACACCATTAGGTTCAAGTCAATCAAGCTTGACGTATCCGGCAAGATGGACTCGCACGGAGTTGGACCAAGCGATAAAATTTTTGTCATTGAGAAGGGCGGTATTGCGTCGTGCAGATCATTCGACCGAAGAGGAAGGAATAGATGGGAACAAGGGAATGAAAAAAAGGCTCAGAGGAAACCAGGGAAACCCTAAACAGAAGAACCCATCCCACAGAAAAAGGAAGACCGTTCACAGATATAGGAGGAGAAAAGGAGGGAGGGGCAGTCCACCAACTAAATCAGCAGAAGTACAAGGGAAGAAAGGATCGGCTCAGCACGATGCGGAGACACGCACGGCTCGCAGGAGAAAGGAGCGGCTACAAGCACGATGCGGGATGCAGGAGATCAAGAGAAGAGGCGAGGAGGCACGATGCGGGAAGCGGCGAGGGCCTCACATCAACGGGAAGACGGCACGATGCGGGAGGCGGCGATGCGGGATGTGGGATCCACGCTTCCTCTGCCAAATCAGAATAAAGAATTGGTTTATTCCCTGGTGGGTATATATATAAGAAAGAAAAAAATAACACAATAACACGCATGGTTTGCCTAATTACCCTTGTGGTGGGACCCTTCCCCGAACTCTCACTCCGATTCCTTGGTCCTTCCACCCTTGTGGTTGGACCCTTCCCCGAACTCTCACTCCGCGGGAATTTCTTGTGCACCTGGCATCTTTTTTTAGGTATGTAGCTCTTTCTCCATAATGATTATATTTATCACTAACACTCGCCTCATAATATAAAATCTCAAAGTTTCAAAGTAAAAAACCAGAGATTAGTTGAAAAAAATAAAGTGGGTAATATCTAGAATATTAATTTTAAAAATTGGATATTTACAAAACTATTTAAATGGCTAAATTTAAATTACATTATGCGGCCATTAAATAGTGAGTTTTGTGGAGAGAATCGTCCTTAATAATCAATTTTTGATATTAAACAATGGAGAATGAATTGAGAAAAAATTATAATATTTAATGATGTAATTACTTATGCAGTTGACTTTGGCCTATTCAACGGGGCTGAGTAGATACATCCCATCATAATTTTAGCATGCTCCCAGGACATTGGAGGAGGAAAGGAAGTTCAGAAGTAGGAATCATTAAGAGGCGACATACCATCATCTTCATTCAATTCAAGTGCTATTCATTCAAATGACATTTGAAACATCCTCAGTTCTCTCGGGCAAAGCCATGTAGATGTTTAAAAGTTTAACCTGGTGATGATAACGTGAATTTCATATTAATTGAAAAGAAAAATGTGTAATACTTTGTTATTTCCCCCAAGATAAAACAAGTTCACATATTTATAAGTAGGATGAGTGGAGACTCAACTCCATTCTAAGAATGACTAAACACTTGAGGATTGAAGTTTTCACTCATTTTAACATTCCTCCGATGTTAAATCGAAGAGTCAGGCTGAACAAAAACTGGATATAGTGGTCAGGAGGGCCTGGAAGGATATAAGCAACTTGCGATCAAACACATCGATCAGTTTCTTAAGTTGCATTTTTCCAAAAAGTGACAACGGCCTTAATATGTTTGTTATGAAACACGAAATTCTTGACAATTGAATAGTCCTAAGGAAGATAGACACTCGGAGGAAACTGATCGGAGTTCTTTATATCTAAGCAGAAGTAACAAGATGCTTGGTTGTGTTCCTGTGACGATGAAAGAAAAGCAGTAAGAAGCAGAATGTGTTGAAAAACTAATATATCTCTCATACTCGGTCAGATCGAGCGTCGAGACATTAAGCAGAATACCGTGCCCGCTGTTCTCCAATGTTGAGGATTGAAGTTTTCACAAGGCATGTGTGGGAAATCCACAACAGGTTATTGTTCCTATGGAGGAAACCTTGCGTACAGAATGTGCATTCGAGGCAGAATGCATGACAAGGCATTTGGGGTTTCCTGTATTTGGGGTTTCCTGTAACGTCTTCTTTTCTTTGTTTTGTGACAACAAGATAACGATTAATATAGCTCACAATCCAGTTCAACATGACAGGACAAAGCACGTTGAGGTGGACTGACACTTTATCAAAGATCACTTGGATAAAAATAACTGTGGTCACACCATTCGTCCACTCTAAAGATCAACTAACAGATGTGTTTACTAAAAGCTTGAGAAGTGATGCGTTCACTGATGACATCAAAAGACTTGGAATGACCGACATCTTTCGTCCGAGTTGAGGGAGAGAGTTGAGAGATGCTCATTAGTATTTACAAGTCGAGTATTTACTGTCATTATTATTATTACGGTATGTGTGAGTGGGCTTTAATCCCACATCGTTTGTTAAAGTTCGTGAGTCCCTTGTAATATTATAAATAGCCCTTTATGGATGAATAATAGCCTGCAATTGTTTTTCCCTATCTCATTCAACCGCTACTTCAATTTCTCTGTATATCTTGCAGAGATTCTTTCTTGGTGGGCGGCTTATATTTGGCCCTGATGTGAGGTCCATGATATTGACAATATTTCTAATTCTAGTTCCAGTGCTTTTGTTTGCAGTGTCTGTTTCACAGAGGCTGGTTAATGAATTCCAGCATCATCTTGGGGAACTCATCAGGGGAATACCATTGGGCTTTGCATTCTATGTGAGTATAATTTTGTTTATACCTCGTTTGTTTAATGTCTCTTCCAACAGTTTACTTGGAAGACAATGTATTTTATTATGCTGATTATGATTTATGAGTGAAAGTTCTCCGGGAAGCTAAGGTCATTTATATAATTTTTTGAATTAATCACTTAATTTTCCTCCCCTGAACATTCTCATGCTTTATGAATTGTCATCTTTAAAGTTTGCTGTGGAGTCCGATTTTATGATGTGTTCAGTGTACTTGAGATTATATTCTTCAATGGCCAAGCTCATATTATTCACTGAAACAAAACAATATAAAGGCTATCTTTTAGATTGTTTAGTGTAGCTGGTTGACAATAAGTTTACTTTTTTCCATTATATAGCTTCCGACGCCTTGCTTTCCAAAATGTAACATGAGTTTGTTGTCATTGCCTTTTCCATTTGATTTCTTCATAGCATTATATTTATAATTTGTTTGAAGAAACTGCTTCATTTTAGTGAAATTTCATAGCACGGTGTCATTAATCTCAAGGTTGTAGATGTTGAATTCATGTCAGTTTGGGTATATGTTGATGTTTGATTGCGGGAATATATTGATGATATTTTACAATTTTAATATTTAAATATGTTTATTTATATATATACATAGTTTTTTGTAAATATGTACAATTATATATACAATGTATGTTTATAAATTACATTATAAACATATAATAATATTGATTATAATCACATAATGAACACAGTAATGCAATTTTGTATATAAATAATTAAGTATTGAAGCAAGCGACTTGATTATACTTTTATGATCGTTTGAGGATCGATGATATTTGTCCAATAGTTTCATGTCACAAAATATAAGATAGAAACTCAGTTGTAAACATGAAAAATAGAAGATAGAAATCCAGTCATAAACATACACAAAACAGAAGCCCAATAGGGACCGGGCAACAAACCACAAAAATTAAAAAAATGAGAAACCCTAAAACTGCTATTCACATGCTCTGATCAGACATGGAACATGATTATCACAAAATGAGAAATCTAACCGGCCGTAGAGAAGATAGATTCCATATCCTACTGAAATAGATACATATATATATAAACTCTATTAGATTTTATTCAATTAGACTAAATTAGGGTTTCCTCATTCAAATTGGTGGTCGAATTACAATGAAAACAGATCTCAAATCTAATAACAGATCCTCAATTCCATCCAACCTAATAGAAATTATATATATAAATATCTATATGTATATACACACACACATATATATACATATACATCTATATTAATAAAGATATTCTTCTTTTCCGTCCAGGTCGTCGGTCACGCAAGACGGCGTTACTTCGCCGCTGAAGTGCTGCTTCACGTAAATTTAATCCCGCTGCTTTACATAAATTTCGCCCCCTGCTGCTAAAAAAAATTGCGCCGCCCCCGGTGATGGGAAAGAGAGAGAGGGGGTAGAGAGAGAAAGAGAGAGGGGAGGAGATGAGAGCCCGGCCATGGTTGTTGGGGGAGGGAGAGAGAGATGGCTGACCATGGCTGTTGGCCTGTCAGCCAACGGCTGCGTCACCGGACACTGCCAGGATCGTCGGACGCCACCTCCTCCTGTTTTCGTGCACCCCTCCTCCCCCTCCTCTCCCTGCTTTCATTATGCCGAGAGAGAGAGAGAGGACGACTGCGTCACCGGACACCGCCAGGATCGCCGGACTCCACCTCTTCCTGTTTTCGTGCACCCCTCCTTCTCCCCCTCCTCTCCCTGCTTTCATTATGCCGAGAGAGAGAGAGAGGACGGCTGCGTCACCGAACACCGCCAGGATCGTCGGACGCCACCTCCTCTTGTTTTCGTGCACCCCTCCTTCTCCCCCTCCTCTCCCTGCTTTCATTATGCCGAGAGAGAGAGAGACGACCCGTTCGACGAACCGAACGGGTTGGCCCGTTCGACGAACGTCGAAAGGGTTGCCCCGTTCGACATTCGTCGAACGGGGTTTGTCGAACGGGTTGGCCCGTTCGACGAACGTCGAAAGGGCTGTCCCGTTCGACGAACATCGAAAGGGCTGCCCCGTTCGACGAACGTCGAACGGAGGCGGGGCGTTGTTTTTTTTTTTATTATTTGTTTTAAATAATGACTTAAATTATTAAAAAAATCTAATTCAATAAAAATTCAAATAAATTTTAATAAAAAATTGTGATAAATTTTCAAATTGTTTAGATTTTAAAAATTTACTGTGGGCGGGCGACGCCCGCCAGGGGGCGGGCGAAGCCCGCCGGGGGGCGGGCGAAGCCCGCAGCGACGCATCGAGAACGGGCGGAGCCTGTTCGAAGATGCTTATATATATACGAGCATCTTCGCACGGGCTACGCCCCTGCTCGATGCTCTCGGGCGGCCGGAGCATCAAGCACGGGCGAAGCCCGCCTGATGCGGCTGAAGGCCGCCCGAGAGCATCGAGCACGGGCGTAGCCCGTGGGAAGATGCTTGTATATATATATATACACATATATATATACACACACATATATATACATATATACATATATATACACATATATATATATACACACACACATATATATATATACACACACATATATATATATATACACACACATATATATATATACACACATATATATATACACATATATATATACACATATATATATATGTGTGTGTGTATGTGTATATATATGTAAGTGTATATATGTATGTGCATATATATGTATGTGCATGTGTATATATATGTATATATATACGAGTGACAGGCACGGGCCTCCGGCCCTATGGCCACGCGCCACAGTACCCGGCCGGCGACGGCGGACTCCGCCTGCCCTCTGACGACAGTACCCCCGGCGTCGCCCCCTGACGGGCTGCCTCCCGCCCCGACGTCGTGGCACCTTTTTTTATATTTAAAATTTATATTTTTAATTATTTTAAATATTTTATATATTATTATTATTATTAATATTTTATTTTAATTCCTTTAAATAATAATTTTAAAAAAAATTAAAAAAACCCAAACTGACGGTCTTCTCCGCCACCGCCGGCCTGACCGGAGACCCCGGCGGGTTCGTCGGGAGCCGGCGAACCTGTCGGCGATGTTCCGGTGGCGCTTCCGGCGGGTCACCGCCGGCGGTGGTCCCTGACCGTGAGGCCCAGATCTATGAAAAATCATGTCATCTGCTCGTTGAATTAGAGCATAGAGCATATTGGGCAATTAAAAGGTTGAATTTCGATCTCCACGCAGCGGGCAAGAATAGACTTTTTCATTTGAACGAACTGGAGAAGATTAGGTCTGACGCTTATGAAAATGCAAGGCTGTATAAGGAACGGGCGAAAAAATGGCATGATTCGAGACTGTAAAGAAAGGAGTTCAAAGAAGGACAACTCGTCCTCCTGTATAACTCTATATTAAGATTATTCCCCGGGAAATTGAAGTCCCGATGATCTGGACCTTTTCGGGGGGAGGAGGTACACCTGTTTGGAATAATTACGATATGCAATGAGAATGACGGATCCAAGTTCAAGGTTAACGGACAGCGGTTGAAAAAATATTTTAATGGTAATGATCATCGTGAGACGATGATCATTACGCTACAATAAAATAATCTGAAGCAAAACGTCCGGCCGGGACGTTCTAAACGAGGCGCTTGGTGGGAGGCAACTCATCGATTAGACCTATAATTATATATATAATTATTTAAAGCACTTATTTTGTTCTTAACTTCAAAATTTTCACTTTGGAGGGAGAATGCTCATAACCCTTACTCGATCTTGCTTGAGAATCTCGGGGAGAGTGCTTGGAAGCTTAGGATGAGAATAAAACGGATTAAGAAAGGTTGAGAAATGGTGAAAAAGCAAAATTTTAAATTCCCGCATTTTATTATAACAACCCCACTACATATGTAGCAGGATTTAGTTTACTGCCTTCTTCTTTTAATCGCGCGCTGGCGGTTCAACACCGGTTCAACTTAACCGGCCTGTGGGTTTAATTCCTGGATGTTGTAACAATCCTACTACATACGTAACCGGATTTAATTCTCTGACTGTTTCCTCTATGAGTCGCGCACGGGCGGTTCAATGTCGGTTTAACTGAACCGGCGCACGGGTTTCTTCTAAGTTGGTTGTTCGGGCTGGTTTAGCGCGCTAATCCTATCTAAATCTTAACCTAAACCGGGTTTAATTCCAAATTCTAAATCACTAATCCTCCCCTCTAATTAAACCCCCCCAAATATAAGGAAATTTCTTTGCCCCTTTCCATAAAATCGTGATCCGCCGGCTAGGTCTAGTGAGAAAGAGCGAAAAGGGGAGATCGCGGGTCTGGCGCGGCGATCGGCGGCGACATTCGCGTTGGAGCTCGCGCTCAGCGTTAGTGGCAGTGGCAGGAGAGATCTGGAGTTTGCGCGAAGCGTTGGAGGCGGCGAACAGGAAGGAAGAGGGAGACAATCGGCGGCGACTGGAGATTGCTGGAGTGGCGAAGTTCGCTCTCTCTCGAGGCGGCGACTGACGATTGTTGGATACGGAAGTAGAGAGCGGCGGAACATTAGGGCGGTGCCGCGCACGATTCCCCTACCCAAAGTGCCGCAGCGGCTTGTGGTTTTCTGCACGTACAATTTTTGGAAAATTTCTGAGGTATAGCCCTAACCCACCCCCCTTACTCTTGCGCACGTGATGGTGAAAAGCATGGTAGAAAATTTATTTCTCTATTGGATTGTGTCTGTTGTTGTATATATGCTTAGCTAGCATTATGTCATCTAAGAGGGGAGATAAGAAGAGGAAAGGAAAGGAAATTGCTAGAAGTACAGAAAAGTTTGTTGGAGAGGGAGCACGGCTGCGCTTTGAGCAGGTGAAGTCCATTCCTTTCATAGAGGAGACGGGATTCATGATAGAAAAACGAATGTGGAGTCTTGCGTACGTTGAACAGATTAAGGCGCTCCATTGGGAGTCGTTTTGTCACCCACGGACTGAGATTCTGCCGGCTTGGGTGTACGAATTTTACGCAAATGCCAAGAACGTTGATTATGAGACGGTGTTAGTTCGGGGAAGTGACGTCAATTTTTTTGTGGCACGGATTAGTGACATGTTCAATTTGGGTGATCAAGGATACGATGATTCTACGGAGATTTTGAACAAAGTCTCAATTGATGACATGTTGAAACTTGAAAGTTGTGTGTGCCACGTCGGCACCCGAATGGATGAGTAAGAAGCCTACAATTGTGAAAACATCCTGCTTAACTCGACAAGCTAAAGCGTGGCTCTTATTTGTCAATGCTGGCGTAATGCCTACCAAACACCCTAATAGTGTGGCATTGGATAAGTTAGCATTGATCTACGGAATCATCACAGGGATGCAGTTTGATGTTGCAAAAATCATAACTTTGCAGCCGCGACAGAAGATTCGAGAGGAGAAGCCTCGACAGTTATGGTTTCTGTCACTAATCACTGAGCTCTGTAGGGATGCAGGGGTGCCCAAGGAGGTGAATGACATGGTTACACAAGTCGAGCGGCACATTAATAAAACGGTCATCGAAGTAAATATCAAGGTCGCTATAGGAGATAGGAAAGGGCAAGGAGATGCTCAGACCTCGAGGGCGGCTGCGGCCGACCCTATGGATATTGATATTCCAGTGGCGGACGGTAAGACTGATCCTGATGTCATGATGGAGCAGATAGAGTACATGAAGGCTTATCAGCGCTGTCATTATCTCTATGCCCAGGAGCAGTTTGAGGACTTACGCACGAGTCTAGGTAGGGTCATGGAAAACTTGAAGATCTCAGTGCCTAAGTCTAGTTTCCAGATGACGAGGCAATTCGACAAGGAAGGATTCTTACTTACTTCAGATGGGTCTAGAGTAGACCCAACGATTACTTATGCTGCGGAAGAAGAGACAGATGATGAGGAAGAAGAGTCGGATGATGAGGAAGAAGACGACGGATCTCCCTAGTGGCCGAATATCATCTTGAGCGTTTTGTTCGTTAATCCATCTATTTTGAACTATTAGGATGTTTGATACATTATGTTTTGTTTTGGCATATGCTATTCACTGACCGATGCTTCATATTGCTATATAATTTTTGGTTAGCTTTAAGTTTTGGAATGCTCTAATTGCATTATGCTCTGGAATGATATATATTTATTAATGATCATTACTTATAATGTTATGTTGGTGACGTAAGTTGTGATACAATTGAAGCTAACTTTTTCAGGAAAATGAAGACACTTTTATTGTTCGAAGGATGGATTTGTTTTCTTTTGTTGAACTTATTGTGATTATGCCCCATCTTATTTAAGCATTTTAAAATGATTTAGTGGCCCCTAAAAGTACTCAGGGAATATGAATGTTCTAAATTTTGGTATATATTTAGGATGTACAACACGCAGAATGTGCAATCGAACAAGAGTAATGAAGGATACTTAGAGCATGAAGAAAGTTGGACAACCGTCCAAATTTCTGAATTCAGGGGAGTTATTTATATTCAGTTATTTATGCCCTTATGTGCTTGCTCACTGCTATTCTGTGTTATATCACAATTACAATTTATAAACTACAAGTAGTTTTGCTAGGGTCTGGCAAAGGTTTAAGTGTGGGGGTGGTCCATCCTCCACTAATTGGGTGATTAATAATTTGATTGAGCATAAGTGTTAATGATCCGAATTCTTACCTTAATTTATGGTACGGCTAAACAATCTTAAGAGTTCAGATTTTGAATTTGAAATTAATAAGATTTTGGGTAAAGCACACTCAAGTATTTATTTTATGCACAACTTTCTTCAATTCATTCTTACTTCCCTGCAATCTTTTGATATTAACTTCTTAAAAAAAAATAGGAAGGGGTGAGCAAGAACTGAGTTAATGATGTAAGTCAAGACAAGAGATTATGTAGCTAAACCATTTTGATCATTCATGAGATTTTTTGAGCTTGTTCCTTATCATTTTGCTATATATTACCAAATGATTAAATTCCTTAGATTTCTACTAATTGTATCTTAATTCACTAGTCATTTATGGGTGTTTCAATTCAATATATAAAAAAACAGAAAAAGAGAACAAATGTCATAGTGATATGCGGCCTAAGTATGTAAGTGCCTACTTGGAATGATCTTAACTGTGACCATATAAAAAAAAGAAAAAAAACCTGGCGTTGTCATAGTAATATGTGGCCTATGTAGGCGAATACATACTTGGAATGATCCCAACTATGGGCACAGTATTTATATATTTAATGCTTAAGAATTGAGTCTCATAACATGGTGAATGATTAAGACTATTGACTAGGGAATTTCCACTCCACTATCAAAGTCTACCTTTAAATTGCTAACCAAGCCAAAGCCAAACACACGTTCATGTGAACTACTAACTCTTGTCGAGGTTAAATCTAAAATTTAGTTTATTCTCATCCTTCCAATTAATGCGGAGGTTAAATGAAAAAATTGTGTGGGAGTACATAATTTTGAAGAAAAACACACACAACGCCAGAATTCTTAATTGCGCTTTATCTTTTATCAAACTAGTGGATTTGTGATGGTTGAACTTTTAATGATTGACAAGCTTACCAGTTGAGTAAAGCGAATTTCTTGAGTATTCTTTAACTGAGTTGGGTTAAGAAAAAGGATCATTGAACTTTCATCTTAATAATTATTCATTCACCCAATTCAATCTTATGAATTGTCTTTGTTCGGGACTAGCAAGATTCAAGTGTGGGGGTGTGATAACTTTTTAAAAGAAGTTATCTATGTTCATTTTCTTTGACATAAATGATGAAAAATATGTTTTAATTTGTATGAAAAGATGATAAAATTTATATTTAACCTTTGTTTGATTAATTTGACCATTTTCCAATATTTTCTTGTCAGAATCATCGAAAAAAATTCAATTCGAAGAAGTAATGCTGAGCAGTTTTTCTGGCCTGGGAAAGTTGTTATGACAACTTATTTCAGTTGTTATAACAACTCGCGGAATTTCAAATTTCGAATTTTTAAAAAAAACTGCAGTGGTTACAAAATGAAGGGAGACATCCCTTCAGATGGAGGCACAAAATTAAAGGGGGATTTTGGCTGGAAAGGAGCACTATTATTCATTTTTGGAAAGGAGAAAGAGAGGGACTTTGTTTTGGAGAAGGAGGAACTAGGGAAAATCTGGATCTTGGAGAAGGGTTGCTTGGACACGAATTGGAGAGCTTTTTCTTGCACTATTTTGCAAGACGCTTGGGAAACCAATTTACAAGATTATCTCTCTTTATCGATTCAAATACCTTTTTGTTCCGTTAGAGTTGCGTAATCGTATTAGTGTCACGTACTTCGTCTATTATCTAGTATTCACGATAATTAATCTACTTGAATTTAAAGAAAAGGTTAAGTTAGTATCTGCAAGCATTAAATTAGCTATTTCTCTGAGGGAACGATCTTTACTCACTTTGTATTATTTGAACTGGCGCGTACACTTGCGTTATTTTATATATACGTTGTCGGCATATCACTTAGGCGTGCCTTTAATTAACATAACAGTGCACGGTCCCCTGTGTCCGCGCGATAGTACCCGACCAGCGGAGGAGGGCTTCGCCCTCCCCCGGTAACTCAAAACCTTCATCCACTATTATGCGCCTGGGAGGAAATCATGAGAGAATCAGGCAAAATTTATGAGAAACGTTGTTCGCAAACCACCCTCCTTGATTCAACGGCCAGATTTTATTTGATGGTCCTCCACGGTTATGTCGTATGAGTAAGTATTTTTTTATATAGTATATATATAGGGTTAATTAATGTGACCTCCCTTGGGAGCTTGCATAATTATAGGCTGAACCCCTCTATCTTTCAAAATTATATTTACCTCCTATCTAAATTTCCGCAGTTTACAAAAATACCTCTTTCGCTAAAAATATGAAGAAAAAATAATAAAATCAGCCAAATTATTTTATGATATTTCAATTTAATCATTTTACAATGATTCAAAATTCGTTACAACGGACAAAATATAACGCATATTGTTTAATGAAGTGTTATTACAAAGGGTAAAATTGGAATATCATAAAAAAATTTGGTATATTCGATCACTTTTCATCTATATTTCTAAAAGAAAATGTCATACCTTTCAAAGTAGAGTTCATTACAAAGATAAAATTTAATATCATAAAATTATTTGGCTGATTTTATCATTTTCCATCCATATTTATAATGGAAGGGACAAATTTGTAAACTGCGGAAACTTAGAGGGGGAGGTAAATGTAATTTCGAAAGATAGAGGGGTTCCCAGAGGAGGTCCGGGTAATTAACTCTCTCTATATATATATATATAGCTCTTCAAATTAATCTTTGTGATATTTCATTGGGAGATAAAGTTGCACATTTATGCATATATTGTTTAAAACAAATTAATTTGTATGGATATTTCAATGGGACAAAGTCATACATTTATGCATATCATTCAAAACAAAAATAACTCACTTTTTTTAATCAGCATATAACATAAACATTACTATTTTGTTCACTTTTTGAAAATATTTTATTGCTTATAACTTTCATTAATATGTTATCAAATTTCATTCTCATCTATCTTTGATATCTTCATCTTTGATCAAGATAACATTAAATTCACATTTTAGCACGTCTAACTTGATCAAAATACCTCTTTTTTTTCAAATAGATTATCAAAGTATCCAAGTGTCTTATCTTCTATCTAATTTCATCTCTCTCTTTTTATCTATACTACTTAAAAAGATAAATGGGATGACTTTAAAATTCATGTATTTTAAATGCCATCAGAGTAATCTCGGTCATTCATTCATCCCTCATCATATAATGCACGCCCTAGCTAGATCTTCGCAACCCTCTCCTCCCTGATCTCTCGCGAACAAAGGCTTCTCTTCTCCTTTGCGCCTGCCCCGACACCACTACGGACTTATCCTCTGTGCGTCCGCCTCCACACGAGCGGTTTTTCTTCTAGGCATCCACCTCGACACCAAGAACGCCTCCTCTTCTTCACGAGTAAGGGCCTATTCAACTTTCGAAATATTTTCATGACGGAAATCATTTGCATCTTTGCTTACCTAGCCTTTCTTCATTGCTTGGCTTCAGGCTTCACAATGTATTGCTCCTCTAGCTCGTTGCTCTCCTCAACGCTCGCTTCTCACGGGAGATCTACTCGGTCGCACATCTAAGTGGACCTTCTCCGAGTAAAATCTACAATTTTGGAGCAAACATTTAAGCATGATTTCTTTTATAATGTTGATTATTTTCACGATTCTTGACATAATTAGTGTCGCCGCCCACGACAAATATCGCTCTTCACGACAAATGTCGCCCCCCACGACAAATGTCATCTTGGATAGGGGCAGAGGCCCGTGCCTGTCACACACACACACACACACACACACATATATATATATATTACATACAATCTCTGCATATTCATGTGCTTTATCCTCTAGAGATTGACAACTGCTATATCAAGTCAACAGAAGGTGGAGAGGGATGGGGAAGAGAGTAAATTTTGTAGGCTTTCTAAACCTATAGGAGAGGCAAGGAGCTCTAGGTCTCCGAGACTAAAAGGTCATTAGACTAAAAGTTGACATCCTCAACATGCTTCCCTTTCCAATAATGAAGATTTAGGGAAGAGATATTGAGGCTCTCTTAATAGAGTGCCTCTTTAAAGTGAAATTCATCTTTGTCCAGATTCTCCACTTCTTCTGAACAAAGGGAATGGTTTTCTTTGGTGTATCCCTCTTGTTCCTGTTTAAATTCCTTCGTTTTGTAAGTTGTTTTTACATCGCTTTTTTCCTCTCTTTCTCCCCCTTCTTCTATTTCTGAGGTTTATTTCAGTTTCTTAGTGACAATAGGCGACGACATTCTGCCTAAATGGTACAAACAGGTAATAAATAAGAGAATACTAAAGATTCAAGCCATATAATTTCTCAATTCTGACAAAAGATAGGGCACAATGGTGACAAAGGATCCATATAGCTGACCCCATAATAGTGGGATAAAAGCTTGAGTGTTATTGTTGTTTCCGGATCGTGTTTTACTCTTTTCTATGGGGGACTTATCAATTTCCACGTCCAAACATGTTACTATTTTTTATGGGGGACTTCTCAGTTTCCATGTCCAGTGTTCAGGTGCCACAAATGAGTGTCCCTCAAAGGACTCATGGCCACTTTGACTCGTTGAAGAACATTATCGTGCCTCTGGATGGGACCAACTATCTCGAAAGGTCTCGTGTCACTCAACATGTTATTCGGATTCATCAGTTATATGAATACATTAACGAGACAACGGTTGAGCTACCTAAGAGTGATCCCTTTTAAAAGAAGTGGGATTCTTATTACTCTCTTGTTGTCTTATGGCTTCTTCATTTGATGTCACCGATGGTTTTTTGGATCTATGCTTATGGATTCAACATATGAGATAAGGATTTGTGCTCATGAGACATACTCCCAAATTGGCAGCTCTACTCAGTTGTATGAAATTACTCGTCGGATTTTTTGAACTTCGACAAGGGTTGATGAATATCTCTTCTTATTTCTCTAAGTTGATAAGTTATATCAATAAGTGAATTACTTCAAGCATTTCACTCTCATGTGCACTCAATGCTATCCAGTTGCAGAAAAAAGAAGAGCACTTCATAGTGCATGTATTCTTGATGGGTCTGAACATGGAGTTTGACACTGTGCGTGCTCACATCCTCCATCGTCCCTACTACCTTCTCTGAGAGAGTCATTCAACATGACACAAAGTAATGATGACCACACGAGATTCGTAACTTCCAGCATGACTGCTGACCATTTTTCCCTGCTACTTTTGGTCGTGGAAAGCAAGGAACTTTCGTTCCATTGTGTGAGTACTATAATAAGGGAGGACATCTTCATGATTTTTGTTTTGTCTTCAACCTCTCCTTGCATGTCCAAGTCAGAGAACTTGTGGTCGGGGGCCTGAAAGGGGGAATTCATAAGATGGGGTCATGATTTGATAATGTTGCTTATACTACTGAATTTAATGGAGTCTCCTATCCTCGCATCTCCATTTGGGCTTTTACATGCCCTGTCTTTAGGACCTTCATTGTTGATGAACTTGATGCCCTTAGCCGCCTGCTTCAATCTCATATTGATTCATCTTCAGGTGTTGTGCCTCCACCATCACTTTTGCAACTTTAGGTATACTTAGTGCTCATGTTGCTTTCAACATCTCACTAACTAAATCACTGATTCTGGTGCTACAGATCATATGACCAACTCTTCTTTAGGTTTTGTCTCATATTTTGGCCAGGACAAGGTCATCTTAGCCAACGGCTCCTTGTTCTCTATTATGAGAAGGGTAACATCTTATGCCCCCCTTCTATTCCTCCTACCTCTATTTTGCATGTTCCCTCTTTTCCTCAAAACTATTAGTAATATTACTAGATCAATAAAGTGTTATATAACCTTCTTTCCGACTCTAGTATTTTTCAGGATCCTGGTACGAGGCAAAACATTGACAATCATAGGAATCATGGGGGCATGTACTTCTTGGACGATCCTCAAGCTTTCCCAACTACTATCGGCCGTAGCCCAAATGTTGAGGATGCCTGCTGATGACATCAGCTATCCCAACTTCTTGGACGAACCTCAAGCTTTCCCTCTCTTGTTTATCTTCAAAAAATGTTAGTCATCTATATCGGTTATTAAACATTGTCTTGTGATGCCTGTATTTTTCTAAGCATGCTCCATAGTATTTCTTATGTTCTACTCCCAGTATGCTTCTATTTGATGTAAAACATTTCGTTCAATCTCTTAATAGTTTTTGTGGTTTGTAACATTTATTGATTGTTGTTCTGACACCACATGGGTCTATCTTCTACAAAGGATGAGTGAATTTTTCGAGTATTTTCAAGTTTTTCACAAAATGGTAGTGAACAAGTTCAACAACATTTTTTGTGTCCTCCAAAGTGATAATGGACGGGAAAATGATGACAGTGTGGTGTTCGGGTCCTACCTTAATAATCATGGTATCATTCATCAGACTACATGCGTGCACACCTGTAACATCCTCGTCTGTCACGTAGCATATAACAGAAGGACTGGTCGGGGCCCGACGTCATATACAACGAACAGCCAAAGGAGTTACAAATTGAAACCATAATCCAAATAAACGCACTGTATCACAGAGTGCATTCTAGTGGAAGTAAATTAAAGGTTAACAGGAACCCAACCAATTGAATGTCCACTAACATAAAAGTGGGAATGATAAACCAAATACACAAATAGTCTTGGTCTTAAGGCCTTACAGTGTTCCAACTCAAATTAAAATGTCTCGCATACATCTGCACACACGCCGGCCACACATGAACGATAAAGTAAACGAGCAATTCGCTTTGGCCTTCAAGGGTCAGCTTAGCAGCTATGGGCTCCAGCCCGCTATTTCTCGTCTGGCACCGCTGCACCTGCAAGAGACATTCTAACGCAACGGTGGCAAACATAGCAACGGTCAGCATTAGCTGACCAAATTATAACGACCTCACCCCTTATCCGGGGTGGCGGTGCTCCTTCCCTGCAGGCATTAACATATACAAATATTGACAATCAAAACGTGCAAATTAAGCACCACTCGCCACAGACGTTGGCACGGCCGTCCAACGCTCCGTGGTCTCAGGGCACATTCTCGGTGCACAGGACTTCAAGGGTCATACCATCGTTCTTTGCGACGGTCATCAACGTTTGAGCTTTTAGTCTTACAGGGCCAAAGACAACGCCCCTAAGGCTACGACCAAGTCATGTGATTTACACTTTGACTCACTCCAGGTTGAACGACATAGCGTTGGGTACAGTTCAGCTCTTTCCCGTGGTCAAATCATCAGGCGCGCTAGCCACGACGAGGCTGCGAGGGTCAGCATCCCCTTTGTCATTTTTGTATGATCCATAACCCCGGTAAGATCCTAGGCTAGAACTCACGGCTGCCTAAGCTGGGCCACACAGGCTCTCAGCTCCACAAACTGGCCCCCAAGTCTTCACGAGACAGGCCTCATCAAAAGATGTCCCCCAAGTCTCCCCAAGACAGGCCTCAGCAAACGGCCAGAAGGTTTCCAAGAAACATGCCTCAACAAACGGCCACAAGGTTTCCAAGAAACAGGCCTCAACAAACGGTCACCCTGTCTCCAAGAGACAGGCCTCACAATCAATGTAGTGCTCACTGGGAGCTATCGCCAGCGGTAGCGCTACTACCGCGCGGTAGGGGACAGACTATCGGTTCTTCCCCCAATTCGAGTGTTTTTCTGGAGTCTACCCCCAAAACTCTCAACGCAGTCATCTGCACATCCCGTGACTCCGAAATCTACATAATTACCACAGAGTCTTCTTCGTCATACAAAGCATGCAAACATCACCAATCCAGACCAACCTGTTTGGATGGGCTTCACACAGCATGCTTATTTCGTACTTCGATTCCGGATATAAATGCAAAACTAACGGGGATACACGGATCTACCCGTCGGGAGAACCACCTTCACGTGTTCGTGATGTGTCTGTCCTCAAATGCCAAAAAGAAGGACTTCACATGTCTAAGGAACAGGATCGTTACCCTAGAAGTCCGCTTCGGCGTCATGGAAGAGATTCCAGCCTGATGAAAACGACCGTTTCGACTTTGCCTCCGTAGATCCAAACTCGCCTCGCGAATCCGAGCTCTGAATCTTGAACGGCGGCGAGATCTCTCTCCGGCGCTGCTTCTCCTCCTCCAAACGTCCAGCCAAGTTTCTCAAAACCCAAAATAATGAAGTGAAACAGGCCAAACCAACACTATAAACCGAGCTACCGTCGCGCGGTAACTAGCTACCGTCGCGTGGTACCGTTACTCAACGCCTCGTTTCGCGTGCCACCGACTAGGCCATCCAACCACAGGCCGACGCGTGGCCACGACGTTACAGTTTCGCTATCGCCGCGCGATAGGATGCTAACGCCTCGCGGTAGCTATCGACAGTTACGACAAGACCGCTCCTGCTACCGCCACGCGATAGTTACTACTGTCGCACGGTAGCAACCCGAGAGCTTCGACAAATAAATTGCCAAGCTACCGCATGTGTATCCCTACTATCGAGCAATAAATTCCCGAGAGCTCGGCCGATTTATTTGGAAAACGTCGCGCGATAACATCATACCGCCGCGCGGTAAACTATGCGTCGATTCAACCCGCCTCACTCGACGTTATTACACATTGGAGGAAAACGAAAGAGTATCAATACTACGAAAGTATACCTCAAACGAAAAGCTCGGGGAACTCCGCCTTCATGGTTTGTTCCCGCTCCCATGATAGCTCCTCGGCCACAGTTGTCACAACGGAACTTGACCATCCTGATTGATTTATTCCGCAGTTGCTTGACTTCCGAGCCTTCAATACGAATAGGCTTGACCTTCGTTGTCAACCCACCATCAATCGGCACCTAATCCGCCGCAACCACCTGCTTTGGCTCTTGCACTGCCTTCCGCAACACAGATATGTGGAACACGTCATGCAGACCACTAAGTTCTGTCGAAAGCTTCAAACGATAAGCGGCTTCACCAACGCACTCCAAAACCTCAAACGGCCCAAGATATCTCGAACTTAGCATTTTCAGTCATCGAATCCTTAACACGTCATCGAACGGTTTGATCTTCAGGTAAACTCAATCGCACACGGCGAACTCAACATTTTTGTGCTTAGTGTTGTAATATTTAGTCTGTCTATCATGCACAATCAACAGCCTCTCCCTGGTTGTCCAAACAATATAAGTCGCGTCCTCAATTTCCTTCCGCTTATACAACTTTGACTCGTCGGTCTCCAACCATGACAACGGAGTAAGGCACTTTCTACCATATAGGGCCTCGAAGGGCGCCATTTGAATGCTTGTCTGGTAGCTATTGTTGTAAGCGAATTCGATCATATACAAGTGATCTTCCCACTTTTTCCCGAAATCTAGGACGCACATCTGAAGCATGTCCTCCATCGTCCAATTTACCCTCTCGGTCTGACCATCCGTCTGCGGATGAAAGACCGTACTAAACTTCAATTTGGCACCCAACAATTGATGTATCAGCCTTCAGTCATTAGACGTGAAGCGTCCATCTCGGTCATTCATGATGCTACAGGGCACACCGTGCAGTCGAACAATATTATCCACATACAATTTCACTCCATACAGATAGTGCCTCCAGAGCTTCAGCGCGAATATCACGGCCGCCAACTCCAAGTCATGGACCGGATAATTCCTCTCATGCACCTTCAACTAGCGCGAACCATACGCTATTACATTCTCATGTTGTAGCATAACACAGCCTAAGCCGCTGCCTGAAGCATCGTTGTAAATCTCAAAGCCTTCTGTCCCACATAGAATGCATAGAATAGGCGTTGTGGTCAGACGACTTTTCAATTCTTCGAAAACTTGTCGAATTCTGATCCATCCTTGTCGAGGTCGTGAGGGGTAAAGTTATGCACGAGAAGTTTTCCACGAAACGTCAGTAATATCCGGCAAGTCCCAGAAAACTCCGGACTTCCGCTACAGAAGACAACACAGGTCACTCATGTATCGCAACAACCTTTGTCGAATCCACCACGATACCCTCACCACTGACAATATGACCAAGAAAAGTCACCGAAGATAGCCAAAACTTACATTTAGAGAACTTGGCGTACAACTGATTACTCCTAAAGGTCTCTGGAACAATATGTAAGTGTTCCACATGATCATCCTCGGACCGGGAGTACACCAGGATATCATCGATGAACATTATCACGAACCGATCCAAATACTCCTTGAACGTCATGTTCATTAAGTCCATAAACACGGATGGGACATTCGTCAACCCGAAAGACATGACAGTGACCTCATAATGCCCATAATGTGTACTAAACGTCGTCTTAGGAATATCACTTTCCCTGATTCTCATTTGATCATAACCAGACTTCAAATCTAGCTTCGAATACACAGTCGATCCAACAAGCTGGTCGAATAGATCATCGATCCTCGGAATCGGGTACTTGTTCTTATTTGTTAGTTTATTCAATTGCAGATAATCGATACACGGTCGTGGACTTCCGTCCTTCTTCTTTACAAAGAGGACCGGAGAGCTCCAAGGTGACAAACTTGGACGCACAAACCCCAGCTCTATCAATTCTTGAAGTTGCGCCTTCAATTCCGTCATCTCTCTCGGTGCTAAGCGGTAAAGAGAACGCGACACCGACTTGGCACCTGGCACCAACTCAATGGTGAACTCGATCTCTCTCTGAGGTGGGGCTCCAGGGAGCTCTTCGGGAAACACATCGGCAAACTCCGACACCACTGGGATACTAACCAAACCAGGCTTGGGCTTCTTAACCTCTAATAGGGTGAAGAACAACTCTGCCCCCTCATGAACTGTTTTAACTACATGGAGAGCAGACATCAGCGTCTTGGTCGATCCCTTCAGACCAGAGAAAGTACTTTCTTGGCTTGTATTCAACCCCAGTTTGACAGTCTTCAAACTACAATCGATGTACGCGAGTTGCTCGGAGAGCCAATCCATGTCAAAGATCACGTCAAACTCTACTATCGGCAGTAGTGACGCTTCCAAGTCAAAAGTTCGACTTCCGATCAGAACTTTAACGCAACAAACTCTATCTGTGCACATCGAACACCCATTAGGTAGCAGCACATCTAATCTATCCTTAGCCACAGAAGAGGGCACTCTGATATGTGACACGAAGTCCTTGGATAGGAAAGAGTGTGAAGCTCTTGTATCAAACAATAATCGAGCCGGACAGTCCATAACCACGACAAAGCCTAAAATACGACAATTATACGACCAAAGTATAAGGCGCAATGTATGAAAAGTATTACAGCTAAACTCTTAACACATATCTGTCACCACATCGCCTTGTTTGATGGTCTCCTGCTGGCCAAGGTTGTAGACTCTTGGTTGGGCTGGAGCTTGACGGGATGCGGTTGACTCCACTGTCTTCCCTTTTTCAGCATACGATGTTCATGCCTTCTTCTCTGATTTGTCACTCCAACAGTTGCGGGCTATATGTCCCGGTTTGCCACAGTTATAACAAAGATTTGGCTGCCTCGCCCAGACAATGCTCCAGTAGTAATTGATGAAGTAGTCGCGGTCTAGAAGTTTTGGGCTTCTTATACCACTTTCGATGCCCAGACTTCGACGAGCTTGGAACTTTAAAGTCTGACCTCTTCACCGCCGAGTCCTTCTTACCTTGAACTCTCTTCAGATGCTTCTCCAGAGATCAGGTTGTATTGACCAATACTAGAAAATCCTACGTCATAGAACCTGAGAGTAGCAACCTCAGCTCATCACGCAGTCCTTCGTAGAACCGATTGGTCTTGCGCTCCTCATCAGTAAAAGTGGAGCCAGCATAACGCACCAATCTCGTGAACTCATGTAGGTAGCCGTTCCCGCTACTCTCACCCTGAGTCAGTCTCTAAAACTGATTCTTCATAGCTATTTTTTGCGCTGACATGATGAATCATGGCAGAAATAATCTCGAGAACTCCTCCATCGAGATATCAGAGAGTTGCCCCCAGCGAAGTGATATAACTCTAACTCATCCCACCATGACCTTCACTATCCAGAAGGAAAGTGGCTATCGTAACCTTCTGCCACTCCTCAGTCTCGGTTGCGGGCATGACTCTGTTAACTCTGGAAAGCCAGTCTTCAGCTTGTGTTGGGGTCTCAGTCCCCAAAAACACTGGTGGATTAAAGCTCATCACGTGTTTTAGTTGTTTTTCCGTTGCTCTCCTCTGCACTACGGGCTTTGCCGCTACTTGATCTGCCACCATAGTTCCGCTACGTCAAGCGGTACATGACCTAATCCAGGAGCAGGAGGTTGCACTTGCCTCCCTGGTTGGGCATTGATCATAGCAAACACCGCTTCAGCTACCATACGAATGGTTTCAGCAGAAGGAGGGGTCGCAGGCGCATCATTGGGCGCACTACTCTCCGCAGAATGCTGACGTTGTGACTGCTCTGCACCACTTGTAGTCACCTATAATCGTGAAACACTCAATTATGTGACAAACAATTGCCAAAAAACAGTCATAGGGACACGCAGGTTCCTCAAACATATGTATTTTCATTCCTAAGTGGACATTCATGAGTTATGTTATGTTATAACGGTAACGCACATACATGTGTTCACCACCCCTTAAAAAATTCGCCCACGAATTCAAATAAGAAAGACCGACACCAGAGTCTGATACAAACTTGTAACATCCTCGTCCGTCACATAACATATAACAGAAGTTCCGGTCGGGGTCTGACGCCATATATTACAAACAGTCAAAGGAGTTACAAATTGAAACCATAATCTAAATACATGCATCCTATCACAGAGTGCATTCTAGCGGAAGTAAATTAAAGATTAACAGGAACCCAACAAATTGAATGTCCACTAACATAAAAGTAGGAATGATAAACCAAATACACAAATAGTCTTGGTCTTAAGGCCTTACAGTGTTCAACTCAAATTAAAATGTGTTGCACACATCGGCACGTAGGTCGGCCACACATGAACGATAAAGTAAACGAGCAATTCGTTTGGGCCTTCAAGGGCCAGCTTAGCAGCTATGGGCTCCAGCCCGCTATTTTTTGTCTGGCTCCATTGCACCTGCAAGAGACATTTCACCGCAACGGTGGAAAATATAGCAACGGTCAGCATTAGCTAAACAAATTATAACGACCACACCCTTTACCCGGGGTGGCGGTGCTCCTTCCCTGCAGGCATTAGCATATACAAATATTGGCAATCAAAACATGCAAATTAAGCACCACTCGCCACAGACATTGGCACGGCCATTCAACGCCCCGTGCTCTCAGGGCACATTCACTGTGCACAGGAACTCAAGGGTCACCTTCGTTCTTTGCGACGGTCAGCAACGTTTGAGCTTTTAGTCTTACAGGGCCAAAGCCGAAGACAACGCCCCTATGGCTACGATCAAGTCATGTGATTTACACTTTGACTCACTCCAGGTCGAACGACATAGGGTTGGGTACAGTTCAGCTCTTTTCCGTGCCCAAATCGTCAGGCGCGCTAGCCACAACGCGGGTCAACATCCCCTTTCCCATTTTCGTATGATCAATAACCCAGGTAGGATCCTAGGCTAGCACTCACGACCGCCTAAGCTGGGCCACAAGGGCTCTCAGCTCCACAAACTGGCCCCCAAGTCTTCATGAGACAGGCATCATCAAAAGATGGCCCCCAGGACTCCCCAAGACAGGACTCAGCAAACGGCCACAAGGTTTCCAAGAAACAAACCTCAACAAACGGCCACAAGGTTTCCAAGAAGCAGGCCTCAACAAACGGCCACAAGGTTTCCAAGAAACAGTCCTCAACAAACGGCCACCATGTCTCCTAGAGACAGGCCTCACAATCAATACAGCGCTCACTGGGAGCTATCACCGGCGGTAGCGCTACCGTCGCGCGGTAGGGGACAGGCTATCGGTTCTTCCCCTAATTTGGGTGTTTTCCTGGAGTCTACCCTCAGAACTCTCAACACAACCATCTGCACACCCCGCGACTCCGAAATCTATGCGATTATCACGAAATCTTCTCCGACATACAAAGCATACAAACATCACCAATCCAGACCAACCTGTCCGGATGGGCTTCACACAGCATGTTTATTTCGTACTTCGATTCAGGATCTAAATGCAAAACTAACGGGGATACACGGATCTACCCATTGGGAGAACCACCTTCACGTGTTCGTGGTCTGTCTGCCCTCAAATGTCAAAAAGGACTTCACATGTCCAGGAAAAGGATCGTTACCCAAGAAGTCCGCTTCGGTGCCATGGAAGAGATTCCAGCCGGATGAAAACGACTGTTTCGACTTTGCCTCCGTAGATCTGAACTCTCCTCACGAATCCGAGCTCTGAATCTCGAACGGCGGCGAGATCTCCTCTCCGGCGCTATTTCTCCTCCAAACGTCCATCCCAAGTTTCTCAAACCCCAAAATAATGAAGTGAAACCGGCCAAACCAACACTATAAGCCGAGCTACCGTCGCGTGGTAACTAGCTACCGCCGCGCGGTACTGTTACTCAACACCTCGTTTTGTGTGCCACCGCCCAGGCCCTCCAAGCACAGGCCGACACGTGGCCACGACGTTATAGTTTCGCTATCGACGCGTGATAGGATGCTAATGCCTCGCGGTAGCTAGCGGCGGTTACGACACGACCGCTCCAGTTACCGTCATGTGATAGTTACTACTGTCGCGCAGTAGAAACCCGAGAGCTTCGACAAATAAATTCTCAAGCTACCGCTTGGGGTATCCCTACCGCTTGTGGTATCCCTACCGCCGAGCGATAGCTTACTGAGAACTCGGCCGATTTATTTAGCTAACGCCACGCAATAACAACCTACCGTCGTGCGGTAAACTATGCGTCGAGTCAACCCGCCTCACTCGACGCTCTCAACGCCAGGCGCTATCGCCACGTGATAGCGTTAGCGCCACGCGGTAACTTCTTTGCCTTCCTACTGAAACTTGGGTCGTTACAACACCTCCACTCAAAATGACATCATCGAACAAAAAAAGGAACATCTCTTTGAAGTTGCCTGTTTCCTTCTCACCATCATTTACGGGGGTGATGTCGTGTTGAGTGTTGAGCACTCGTATTTCCTCTAGAATCCCTGACTATGCTACTCTGATAGTTCTTCTCCATCCATTGCATGGTTCATACATCACATCTGCTTCCACGTATTTTTAGGTGTGTTTGTTTTGTCCACATCCATCAACCTCGGAGGAACAAACTTGATCCTCGAGCTCAGAGATGTGCCTTTATTGGATACTCCACCACGAAAAGATACCAATGGTATCATCCCCCAACGGGTCATATTTTTTGTACCATGGATGTTACCTTCCACGAAGGGGAGTCCCACTTTCCTGATTCGCCTCATGTTATCCATTAGGGGGAGATAAGTCATACGTGCGAGCTTAACAAGGTGCGAGAAGACAATTATGTGAGTGGCATTCCTCTACCAATTAGTCCTCGCACTCTCGTTGTATCTCATACTCCTCCACATTCATCAACCTCGGGAACAAACTTGATCCTCGAGCTCAGAAATGTGTCTTTATTAGATACTCCACCACGAAAGGATACCAATATTATCATCCCTCGATGGGTTGTATTTTTTGTACCATGGATGTTACCTTCCACGAAGGAGAGTCCCACTTTCCTGATTCGGCTCATATTATTCGTTAGTGGGAGACAAGTGATACAAGCGAGCTTAACAAGGTGCGGGAAGAAATTTATGTGGGTGACATTCCTCAATCTATTAGTCGTCTCACTCCCGTTGTATCTCATACTCCTCTACAAACTTAGACCCAGGTTACTCCTCGATCAATGATCTCTCCTCTTCTCGTAGTCTATCATCGCAGGAATACCAGGACACCTCGAGCACAGGCTCATACAACTCCATATCTACCGAACTCTATCTCAGACTAATGTAGATGATCTTCATCTTCCTATTGCGCTTCTGAAAGGTAAAAAAGCCTTGTACATATCATCTTATTTCAAACTAAGTTTCATACCACAATATTACCTATGAACATCTAGTTTTTATTACCTCCTTGTCAACGATGCTATTTCTAAAACTTGGCAGGATGCACGGGGAACTCTGAATGGAAGAAAGTTATTGATGAGGAAATGTTCGTACTTGGCAAGAACAATACGTGTGATATTTTCGAACTTACACCCGAAAAGAGTGTGGTTGAACCAAGTTGGATATTCTCAGTAAAATAACATCAAGATGGTATGGTAGAGCGATAAAAGCAAGATTCGTGGCTCAGAACTACGCTTAGACCCAAGGAATCGACAATCAAAAGACAATTGCTCGTGGAAAAAATGGACTTCTTTTGAGTCTTATTATCACGTGCTTCTTGTCTAAGTTGGGAGCTCCACCAACTTGACGTAAAGAATGCCTTCCTCCATGGGAGGAAGAGGTGTATATGAAATGCCCTTTTGGGTTTACAAAAAAAAGGACAAGAAAAGATGATGCGTCGTTTAAGGAAATTGTTATACGGCCTGAAATAGTTTTTGAGTGCCTACTTTCGAAGATTTTACAAGGCGATGACCAATTTAGCGACAAACATGAACAACTTTTCATTTATGTTTGTAAAGAGACAGGGTAAGAAAATCTTTGCTCTCATTGTTTATGTGGATGATATTGTGGTTACAAAAGATGACACCAATGTGATTGCAATTCTCAATACTCGGATGTCAAAGGAATTCAAGGTCAAAGGTTCAAGGGAAGCTTAGGTACTTCTTTGGGATTGAAGTTGTTAGACCCAATAAAGCTTCATTTCTCAGAGGAAATACGGAAAACATGGATGCTTGGATGCACTCATGTGGACACTCCCATTGAAGAAAATCACAAGATTAGTTATGATAGTGATGGTGATATGATTGACATGTCTAGCTATTAAAGACTATTCAGAAGACTTATATATTTGTCACACACTGGTGATAGGATTAACGTGTATAGCTATCAAAGACTAGTCAAAAGATTTATATCTTTTTCACACACTTGTCCAGATATCACATATGTTGAGGAATTTTGAGCAAACATATGCATGCTCCAAGACTCCAAGAGCTCGTCACCAACATGAGACCAACCGTGTTTTTTCTTAAGAAGTTCCCCGGTCGAGGACTATTAATCTCTAGAAACAACCACATATGAGTGGAAGTTTCCACTGATATTGATTGGGCCAAAAGTCATGATGATAAGAGATCCACCACTGACTATTGCACGTTTGTAGGAGGTAGCTTGGTGACATGGAAAAGTAAGAAGCAAAATGTAGTAGCTAGATCTAGTGCAAAGACTCGATATCGTGGTATGTCACAAGGCTCCTATGAAGGAAGGTGGTTGACATCTATTTTACAAGACCTAGGGATCCTTGAACCCAAGCCTTTTTCATTGGATTGCAATAATAAGTCTATCATACACATAACTCATAACCCATTCCAACATGTGGAAGTAGACGGCCATTTTATCAAAGATCATCATGACAAAGGGTTCATATTCAATAATTTTGTTCATTCCAAAGATCAGTTGACATGTCTTCACCAAAGGTTCAGGGTACAATAGTGACATTTTATGTAATATTTCAGGTTCTCATCTCCCATGTATATGTATGAGTAGGAGCTTTTGGTAAAGATATGTGATTGTAT
The DNA here is from genome assembly GCA_039583875.1 of Platanthera guangdongensis. Classification (NCBI taxonomy): domain Eukaryota; kingdom Viridiplantae; phylum Streptophyta; class Magnoliopsida; order Asparagales; family Orchidaceae; genus Platanthera; species Platanthera guangdongensis. Next base: position 38,946,875 of record CM077166.1, read on the forward strand.
TATCTCAACTAACATAACAAAACTTCTAACTTATAACAAAACTTCTAACTTTTTATAATCAAATTCTCTGTGATATTCAATCTTTAGCACTCCTTTAAAACACATTTTTCTTAATACATTTTTTTCATCTCCTCGCTCCATAACTAGGTCTCGCTTTTAGTAAATGGTCAATATTTAGACTTTATTTGACGTGACTTTTTGCATTGTCAACGTCATAGAATGCATCTTTGGCATGACAAATGGTTATGGCCGCCACCATGAAGTGAAAACTAGTTTTGAACATAAAAATGAATGAAGTTCCTTAGGTGACGTCGGGCGTTCACGAATAATGTTTCACAACCACCGCGTTCACGAATAATGTTTCACAACCACCGCGTTCACGACCTATACCGATGTGCCAAACAAAGCCTTAAAGACCATTATTGAACCTATAACCCCTCTCATCCAATAGCACTTTCCTATCAATTCCATCCCTGATCGATTCCCCCGACATATTCCCACCACTCACATCATAATCTTCTTGGTTCCCTGCCGCCTCTCCTTGGCAAACTATTGATTTTTCTTTATTTTTAGTGTTTCTCAAGTTTTCCATGCACCCTAGGTGTTGCATGAATGTCTCAACCAATCCTGTATAACTTTTTTTTTACTTTGCTTTGGATCAATAGCATGGAATTATCAACAAAACTGCATCAATTAATTTAAATTTATTTTCTTCAAATCTGCTTTCAAAAATAGTATAAATTACTCTTTGATATCCCTTCAGTACAAAAAATGGGAGTCAAATTGAATATTTAACTGAAAATAAAATATGTCAGATAAAATTTCAATACCAAGACCTTAAAAATATTCGGCACACCTTATTTCATACTGCAATTTTATGCAGCCTTCCTAGCTGAACATGTGGGGAAGAGGCCTCACACTCATGAATGCATCCACCATCTAAAAACAAAGATTCATTTGTCTAAGTACTACAAAAATATGATTAGTAAAATAAAAGCTAAATACAAAAATGTCTCAAGTATAAACTAAGATAGCGAAAGTCACATATACCAAAGATAATACAGCAAAAAGTATATTTACAGATAAATATAATCAATCTCAATGAAAAGATTAAAAACGGAGAACAGGCTATTGATCATGAAGGCATACCCCGTCTGTCACTGACGCACGAGCCTTCTGATGCCTCTCAACCAACTTTGAAAGAACCTCAATAAGGAGCTTCTTTACCTCGCCGGTCAACAACCGACCCGCTCCATATTCCTATTTAAAACAAAATAGGAAGCAATAATACACACAAAAAACAGACTAAGAAAAAAATCACCCTAAATAAGCACAACATTGAAGAAAACTGTATAGTTTTTTAAAGAAAGGTACCTTCTTTATGTGCCCAAGCTCATCATCGTCCTCAAGGAAGAAACTGAGGTACTTGACCGGAATGTCAACCTATAAGAGTTATGCGCTAAGAAAATGATTGGACGCTAACGATCTACTAAGAATTTCAACTGTCAAGAGTCGACAAGTTATCCTTTAAATGATCAAACATGTAGGAACTTAGTAGGCACAAGAATCTCACAATAATCATTATTTTCGGCTAAAAGATAGGTTAGACTGGGTATAAGAATTAAATTACTTACATCATCATTTCATTTATTGAACCTCCTACATGATGCATTTTCTTTATAATAAAAAACTATTAGAAGGCTGAAGCTTTTTTACGGTGGACAAATGTTAGGAGGCTCAAGTTTTACTGTAGTGAAATGTTAGAAGGTTTCATTTTTACTGTAGACAAATCAGAAGTAGAAGGCATCATACCTCAAGATTCGCACCATACTTCCTGTGGTTCTCTATAGAATCTTGCCCACCAGAGAATGCATGGCGATTCACCTATACAAATCAATGATACAAATATTACTTCAGTTAGCATTTTGCAAATTTAACTGACAACCGGCTTTAAATTCATTGATTAATTAAAGTAGTGTTGGTGGAGTGACTTCTTTTTCAATGCAAGTTCTCTTAGCTTTTTGACGTAAGTCGAATACTTCTCGACGTTCAGAGTCTTCTCTCAACGCTTTTTCTTAGCTTTATTCAGTCTTCAATACTGAGCTTTTCCCGTTTACACACATTACATATGCATTTTTATACATTTTATAAGGTATTCCTAAATCACTTATTTAATATGATATATCAAATCAAAAGATTTTTGCCAACACAGTCTGACATCATCGATGAGTACATGGCGAGTATATCAAGCTCATCATTATTCGTTTTTTTGCCTTCTGACAGACCACAACTATAGAAATTTCATGCAGAGCGATGCAGATATGTGGCCCGTCTCTGTCATCTCCACCCCACCTACATCAATCAGCCAGAGATAGCCCTCTTTGTAGAAGGAAAATTCTCGGTTCAAACATCTAATCGCAAGAATAAAAAATCAATAGACAAGAATAAAAAATCAGTAGACAAGAATAAAAAATCAGTAGACAAGAATAAAAAATCAGTAGACAAGAATAAAAAATCAGTAGACAAGAATAAAAAATCAGTAGACATTGATGCAAACTTGATAAAATTCAGATCTGTATTATAAAAAAACTTTAGATGCTAGAACAGCAGTCTCAATCATATGAATAACAACGTTTGCAGTGTTGTTTCAAATGCGAGATACAATCATATGAACCAAAAATTTTAAAAATTCAGTAGACAAGAATAAAAAATCAGTAGACATTGATGCAAACTTGATAAAACCCAGATTTGTATTTTAAAAAAACTCCAGATGCTAGAACATTAGCCTCATCTTGCAGCGGAGAGGCAAAAAAACTCCAGATCTGTATAGATTTCTATGTAAAAATAAATCCAGATATCTGGAATCTCTAGACATTGATGCAAGAAGTGAAAAGTTCACCGGAAAAATATTACATTCGATGTGCAAGTTCACCGGAATCTCTTACTATATCTCCTTTTGAGATTTTCTATGTTTTGCCTCGCACAGCTGACCGTCATCATCTCTCGTTCCATGAACGTATTACATTCGATGTGCAAGCTCATATTAATAATTTAAAATAATTGCATAAAACTATTGTTAATATTTCGCGAGCAACCTTTGAACATTACAAACTCACGGTTGGTTGGTATCGCCATGAGTTGTGCTTTTCAAAAGGAGGTCAGGTGATTGTTTATTGCAGGAGGTTTGTTCTATTGCATGCTCAGTAGCGCATTGGGCCGCCAATTGAACCATCCGTCAAGGCCCCAAATATACCACCCGATCAAGCACCAGCGACAATGTCAGATCTCTCCATTGCCAGTTTTTGCGAAGGCTCGTCGGGGTCGAGCACTTTCAACCCCGGGAGAATTGATGCATTCATCGTCGAATCCTAAATCATGCATTTTATTCTTCTTTTAGCATTTACTTAATATCTTGTATTTCTTTCGCGCACCTATTTTTATTTAAAATTGGTTGGCTCTGTAAAGAAAAGCCTCAAAGCTTGTATATACTTCTTCAATGAATAGTTACAAGTATACATACACTTATATAGGAAAAAGGAAGAAGAGAGAAATCCTAATACATGATGTGGGACTAATACAAGGAGAGAGAAGAAAACATGGGCCCTAATTGGGCTTTTCTAACATTCCCCCGCAAGCTGGAGCGTACAAGTCGTAGGCACCAAGCTTGGATAGAAATTGATAGTATAGCGGCCTGGAGAGAGCTTTCGTCAAGATATCTGCAACTTGGTCGGTAGCAGGAACATGCTCCAAATCTATCTTCTTTGACTGTACTTTTTCCCGGATAAAATGACAGTCAACTTTGATGTGCTTTGTGCGTTCGTGGAAAACCAGATTCTTGGCAATATGAATTGCAGCCTGACTGTCACAGAATAAGGTTGTCGGAGATGAGAGACGAACACATAAGTCTCCCAGAAGGCCTTCAAGCCAGGTTAGCTCAGAAACAACAGCAGTCATAGCCCGGTACTCGGCTTCAGCAGAAGAACGCGCAACCATAGTCTGTTTCTTGCTACGCCATGTTATGAGGTGTCCACCAAAGTAAGTACAGAACCCAGTTATGAAGCGTCTATCATCAATAGATCATGCATAGTCAGCATCAGAATACGCGACAAGAGTGAACTGGCTCACAACTCCCACAGCAAACAAGATGTCCGGTCGAGTCACCGTATGGTAGATCAGCTTCACAACCAAGCGTCTGTAATATTCCGGATTTGTAAGCAGCTTGTCAGAGCCAGAGTTATGGGCCGAGAGCTTGTGATTGGCGTCCATAGGAGTCTCCGCAGTTTTGCACCCAGAATAACCTGCATCATGAAGGAGGTTCATACAGTACTTCCTTTGAGATAACACAAGACCATCAGAGCGTCGTGTGACCTCAAGCCCAAGAAAGTATCGGAGGTTGCCCAAATCTTTGGTCTGAAAGACGAAATTTAATTGTTTCTTGAGTTGTTGTATTCATGTCGTGTCATCGCCAGTAATCAGGATATCATCAACGTATACAAGAAGAATCACAGTCTCGGTTGACCGGTGTCATAAATAGATTTCCGAAGGTGACATACCAAAGACTCCACCGTGGTCTCAAACCCGGGAGGTTGCTGCATGTAAACTGTCTCCTGGAGATCGTCGTTGAGGAAGGCATTCTTAATATCCAGCTGATAAAGGGGTCAATGACGATGAACAGACAAGGAGAGAAGAACCCGAACCGTGTTCAATTTCGCCACGGGAGAGAAGGTTTCCTCGTAATCAAGGTCATGTTGCTGAGTAAAGCTCGGGGCCACGAGGCGGGCCTTCAGACGGTCGACAGTGCCTCCGCCGCATGTTTAATGACAAAGACTCATTTGCAGCTAACAGCGGTGTGGCATGTAGGAAGAGGAACCAGATCCCAGGTCTGGTTAGCCCAGAGAGCCCGCATTTCATCATTCATAGTTGTCCGCCGCCCGAGGTGTTGAAGCGCCTCATGCACAGTGTTAGGTATAGAAATAGAGGAAAGAGAGGTGGCAAAGGCGTAGAGAGGCGGCGTCAGCCGATGGAGAGAGACATAGTTGGCCAAGGGATGAGCTGTAGAGACGGGAGCGGGATCTGTCGTAGCCGAGGTATCGCTGGTAGCGGGGAGCCGGGTCACAGGAGCATCCTTGGATGGGCGACGAGAGTAGACACGGATAAGTGGTGGAGGAACCAGAGGAGGAACGGGGGGAGAGGACGACAAAGACGGCGTGATCGGGACGGCAGGCCGAGGAATAGAGGGAGCAGAAGTCGAGGTGGTGCTAGGGAAGTGGAAGGGCTGGTCTTCGCAGAATGTGACATCCGCAGAAACAACCAGCTTGCCGTCAGAAGGAGAGTAGCAGACGTACCGCTTTTGAGTACGGAAGTAGCCAACAAACATATATTTGGCGGCCCGAGGAGCAAGTTTGTCGGCAGGAGGACCAAGAAGGTGGACATAGCAAACACACCCGAAGATCCGCGGTGTGAGAGAGGTGAGGTTGGTGGAGGGAGAGAGGATTTGGATGGGTGAGGCAAAATTAAGCACAGACGAGGGAATGCGGTTGATGAGATGACAGGCAGTGGGTACAGCAAAGTTCCAATATTCGGTTGGAACGTGCATTTGGAACATAATGGAGCACGCAACATCGAGAAGATGGCAATTTTTGCGTTCCGCCACCCCGTTTTGCTGAGGAGTATAAGCACATGAAGTCTGATGGATGACACCAAAGTCGGTGCAAAGATTGGAGAAGGTGTGACCCGTATATTCGCGAGCATTATCAGTGTGAAGTACTTTGAGGGGGGTGGCGAACTGCGTACGCATCTCAAGTAAAAAGGCGTGAAACACAGAAGTAAGTTCAGTGTGATTATGTAATAAATAGAGTCACGTGGTACGCGAGTAATCGTCAATGAACGTGACAAAATAGCGAAAGCCAAAAATACTGGGGACTCTATAAGGACCTCATACATCAGAATGAACTAAAGAGAGAGGAGTACTACTCCTGGTACATGCAGTGGGGAAAGAGGAATGATGTTGTTTTCCGTAGATACAAGATTCACAAGAGAACTCCCAGAGAGAAACATCAGGAAGAGCCCGCTTGAGAACCGGAAGGGGAGCATGCCCAAGGTGGCGATGTCAATCAACAGTGGAGACGGCGGAGAGAAGAGTAGGTGGGAGATCCAAGATGTACAACTCATTCACCAGCTGTCCCTTACCAATGGTACTTCGGGTGCGGCGATCCTGCATAAGAAATGAAGAAGGTGAAAATGTAATGCAACAATCAAGGTCGTGGGTGAGACGACTAACAGATAATAAATTGAAAGGAGACCCCGAAACGTGAAGAACCGAGGAAAGAAAAAGGTGCGGCGTAAGCTGAAGAGCGGCGGAGCCAGAGACTGGTAGGGTGTCACCGTTGGCCACAGTGATGCAAGCAGGATGAGGTGTCTGTAGGTACGATGTGGGCTTCTGGGAGGTAATATGGTGAGTAGCGCCGGAATCAACGATCCAGCAAGGACTATGAGAAAGACAGGTTGTACCTTCTGCAGAAGAGGACGCAACAGAGCCGGAGGAGCGGCTGAGGGCACCCTGAAGCTGTTGAAGTTGGGTGCGGAGCTCATCGATGTCTTGGCGGGTAGTAGTAGTCGGATCAGTGGCAGAAGACCCAGTAGGAGGCGGAGCAGCAGATACAGTAGCAGTAAGATGAGGAGGTAAGTCATGCTTGCGGTAGAAGGTAGCTTCAAGATGATTATCCCGGCCACAGTAGGTGCATTTCATAGAAGAGCGACCACCATGTCCTCGTCCCCGAGACGGGGGTCGGCCCCCCCAAGTGGAACATCCACGAGAAGGAGGGGTCGAAAGGAGAGGCTGTTGAAGAAGAGCCGGGGCAAAAACAGGAGGAGCCTCAGAGGGAGGCGTGATTTTTAGCAGCATGGAGCAGACATCGGACAGGGAAGGAGTCGTGGCGGATGATAGAATCTGGGCCCGAATACTATGCAGGTGGGGAGGAACTCGGGACACCATCATGGCGATGGCGGCAGCTTCTTTCTGGTTTCGTTGAGTGGTTAGATCAGTAGGAGGAGGATGATGTTGAATCCAAGCCTCTGCCAAACTCTTGGCTTTAGCCACGAAGGAGAGCATATCACCAGGAGCACCCAGGATAAGATTCTGAAGATCGGAAATGATATCATATAGGTGTTGTAGGCTGTCATGGCCAGAGTAAAAAGCGTGAAACTCCTCCCACATGGACTTAGCCGTGTCATGATACGTGGTCATCCTGTAGGGCTCGGGATCCATAGAGTTTAGGAGTCAGGACTGAACTCGTCCATCATCGCGAAGCCAGTCATCGGAGGGAGCAGTGGGAGTAGCACGGGTCAAGTTGTGAAGAAGACCCTTTGTCTGCAGAACCCGGCGAACAGAGTGAACCCACTCAACGAAATTCCGTTTTCCAGTTAGAGAGATAGTAGTAATCCGTAACTCGTCACGGAGTTCGGAAGACATGGCAACCGCACGGGCCTGTGGAGCAGAAGTAGCAGCAGAAGTATCGGAAGCCAAGCGACCAGCAGAAGAGGTCGGGCGAGTAGAAGAAAGAAGATGGGCGGCCTGGGAAAGAAAGCCAGGCGGATAGAAGAGGTAGTCGCACGGTCTCGGCTGGCAAACCAGCGACCAGAAGGTCGCGACCAAAAAGCGACTAGGATCAGAGGGGAGCGGACAGCAGCAATAAGAGGCCGCAGCAGTCGCGCGCGAGAAGAGACTGAGACCAGGAAGTCCACTGGGAGTGCAAGCAAAAAGCAGGCCGCGGCGACTAAGAGGAAGGTCGCGGCGGATAGAAGGTCAAGCAGGTCGGCGAGCAGGAGCTCGCAAAAGGGAAGAGCGAGCGAGCAAGGAACAAGACGCGGCAACTAAGAGAAGGTCGCGGCGGAATAGAATACGATCTCAGCAGGGCGCGAGGGGAGAGAGTCTGCGACGAACTGGAGCAAGCCGGAAGACGACGGCAGGGCGAGGAGCAGTTCGCAGCGGACTGAAGCAGTCGACAGGCCGCAGCGGACTAAAGCAAGAGCGAGCGGATTGAAGCAGTCGGCGGGCCGCAGCGGTCTGAAGCAGGAGCGAGCGGGAGAAGTAGAGAGCTCGCCAAGGGCAGAACCTGCAGCAGACGAGAGGGAGCCCGCGGCGGATAAGAAGACACGAGGAGCAGTTCGCGGCGGACTGAAGCAGGTGGCAGGTCGCAGCAGACTGAAGCAGGTGGCAGGTCGCAGCGGACTGAGGCAGGTGCAAGTGGAAGGAGGGTAAAGAGTGAGCGGATTGAAGCAGAGGGAGCCCGCAGCGGATAAGGAAGGCAATCCGCAGGCGGCAGGGATAGGTGGGCCCCTTTAGGACTGAGAAAAAAAGCTATAAAAGAACCTGAGGAGGAGGGTGGATCCACGGAGAGAAGAAGAAATGGATTAGGGAGAAGAGGCCGCAGAAGCCAGGCGGGCTGGACAAGGAAGCGGATATAGAAGCAGGTCGCGAGAAGGCTGGAGGCCGCGAGGCGGTTAGGAGACTAGGCCGCAGGAGGAGATGCGGACAAAAGAGGGGAGTCCGCTAGACGATACGTTTGGCTCTGATACCATGTAAAGAAAAGCCTCAAACCTTGTATATACTTCTTCAATGAATAGTTACAAGTATACATACACTTATATAGGAAAAAGGAAGAAGAGAGAAATCCTAATACATGATGTGGGACTAATACAAGGAGAGAGAAAGAAGAAAACATGGGCCCTAATTGAGCTTTTCTAACAGGCTCATCGGGTTGACCATCCGATATGACCTTGAATAAATAGGTCTGGTAATTTGGGTAGTTAGGATGTAAGAGACAAGCTTAATTTATTTAATAAAAACATAAAAGTTAATAAAAATCAGCATGGAAAAACACTTTGGAAATTATTCTTAGGAAAAATCGTGACACATGTCTGGAAAGGAAGCACCTAATCTTACGGTCTACAAAAAGATAATTAAAACACCTATTTTAACTGCCTATAAAGATGAAAACTTTTTGTAAAGTTGTTGTCAGTTTTGGAAACAAACAAAAAGGGGAAATAAATAATTCTCGGCCTCAGTTTTGGAAACAAAAAAAGAGAAAAGAATGAAATAGCAATTTCTCCTGCATATAAGAAATGCCATCAAAAAGTATCACGGGCCTGAAAATTACAGGGAAAATGAACCTACTTTTGTTTTCTCTCAAACCGGTCTTGCTCCCCTTCACCCTTTCCCGTCCAGCCTCCCAGCCGCCCCCACGGCACCGTCAAAGTCTCCCTTGTGCCGCAACAGAAGTTGTCGCTGCCTCCAACGAAGACAACACCGATCCCGCATCGTTGGGATCTCCCAGCGCCCGACTACCCCACCCGGTCGCCGTCAACCTCACTGCAGACTCCGGCGCGCAACCACCCGACTGACATTTGATGTTTTCTCCTTTGTCAGTCGGTCTTTTGTTCTTCTTTGTGCTCTTCCGGATTAACGTTGGCTTCAACTCAGCCCTTCCATCAGTCCGCTGGTTTTTCTGTGTGCCAACTGGGTTTGGATAGGATTCATGTTGTTAGTAACACTACCTCTTGCTTCATCTCTTGGCGTAAAATTTATGCGTTCTAACTAAAAAATTTTGAGCCTGCCTCGAACGTTCTAATTGCTTTAATTACCGCTATTTTTTTCATAAATTTTTACTCGTGCTTTGCTTGTGGAATTACACGTCTCGCGGCGATTCAAATTGTTAGATGCTCGAGGGAGTTTCTCTCAAATAACGATTAACGGATTTTGGGAAATTCGTCGTTACGACAGTTGTGCTCGGGTAAATTTGATTTGGGCACTCTCGACCTTCTTTGAATTAAATCAAAACGCCTATTATTCGCTTATTTTCAAAACCCCCAATTTTATTTATGACAAATAAAATATTTTTTGATTAAAATATATTTAATTTCCAAAACCCTAATCAGGTTTACATCAGCGGTCTCATCAGAAATAGTCAGTTCGATTCGGTTTGGACGGTTTCTGAAAAATGGAAACCGGCCCGAACCGATATAGGGTTGGTTTTCTCATGCTCTAAATCAAACCGCCACTAAAACGGACGGTTCAGTTCCAAAACCAGTGTGGTTTGGTCGGTTTTCGATTTTTGCTCCTTACCCCTAAATTGGGAGGGTTCGGGAATCCTCCGGAGAGGGAGGAAGAGCTTGATCTTCTTGATAGCGGCCGATGAGAGGAGCGGGGTAATTTCCTTCTCGAGAGCAGCGAAGAGAGATTAAGGGACAAAATATGATCCAAACATTGGCGACAATTATCTTACTTTATGATTTACTTAGATTACACCACATATTCACGCTAATTGCTCATTTAGGGTTTTGGGACCTAGGACTATAATCTCGGGCTCTCATTATGTTTATAATGTTGAGTGAAATTAGAATTTGGAGGATAGGGTTGGGTCATGAGATGTAGTGGTTACAAGCACAATTCTCTCCCTCACTCTTCCCCTCCCTTCTTCTAAATCATTCACCCCATGGGTTGATACAGTACAAAGCACAACATAATGTAGGCATGTAAGACAACCAATGCACTGTATACTATAGTAGTGCTAAATTAAATCCCCCGTCTTAGTAAGGGGGAATTAGATATTGGTCCTTCAATATTTGACAGGGTAACAAGTTCTCTACGAATATTCGCCCTTAGTTCCACAATTTTGAAAATTTGCGAGATTAAGGATGAAAGTTATTAGCGAAACAATTCATTAATGAAGTATAGTTAACATAAAATAGTACAAGGAGGTTTAGCTTCTTAACAATTCTATGAGATTACATCTATGTACTTAAGCTTTCTGACCAAAAGAAATGGGTCTCTTCAAAAAGCAGCCAACAATATAAAAAGGGTTCTTCAAATGAAACTCCATTTTACATGTTTTTATTTTATTTTCACACCTTTTTTATTCCATCTTATATCTTACATAGTTATAAAAAGACCAACAGAAGGACCATCAGCTCATAAAGTTGATGCAACATCTTTTCCCTCCAACCAGGTATTTATATTAAGCATTAGTTCCGGTCAAATAAGCTTATGAAAAGTGGAAGAGTCAAATCTTGAAATATATAAATAGAGGAGAAAAACCTTATTTTTAATGTCTTTGGGAGTGTCAGTAACATAAATTGCAGAATTTGGATCACTGGCAGACATCTTTCCTGTCTCCCCCTGTAAGGATTCAGAAAATACAAAAACTTATACCGCTGACATTTAAAAAATATTTAAGAAATATTAAAGATTCGCAATAAATCATATGGAAACTAAATAAACCAATATAGAGTGAGCTGATTATATTTAGTAAGTACTAGATTGTTATCCTCTGGTTGCTTGAACAATAATTTAACATTCAAATTTAACATGCATTAAACAATATGAATAATTACGAAAAATTACAATGCAATTTTGTATAATTAGAAGGAAACTTTTTAAAATTATCAAGACCACCCCTCTAAGTTTACAGTGTTAATAGTGTGAACTTATAGGGGAGATTTTAATAACTTCAGAAGTTAGAAAGGAGATTCTTATAATCATTAGAAGTTGGAGGTGAGGTCCCAGTAAATGACACTTAAACAATGATGCAGCTAATCCACTAATGCATTCTTAGAAGTGGGAAATGGGCAAGTTGTGCGATGAAACCACATCAGTTATTGGGTTGGTGGGGTAACAGGGTTTTAAAAATCGGATTGACTCCTCTAGTTTAACTGCTTAAACTGTGAATGGGCGGAATCCTAAACCAGGCCCAGTTTTATGAAAGAAATGATCAAGGAATCAGAAAAAAAAGCTCAAATTGGGGGATCAACCGGAAAATTTGAAATGTCCATGAGTTTAAAAACTGGATGGTTCTTTGCGAGGTCACATTAAGTCCAAATATGAATAAAAATTTTGTTTAAATTGATTCTAATTTTCCCTAATTTCATTTTTGTTTAAATACATGATCTTTTAAATATTAAAAAAACAAGCACATATAACAGCATATGTTAGTTATCACTTATTTTTAAATGCATACAATAACGATATTTGTTGGCATTATAGCAAATTATAAGCAAATGATATAAGACGGATAAGTTAGGGAGAAAGGGAGGAGAGGCCATGTGTGTGCACGGGTAACCAACTGTGCACTAGTGTGTGCGTGCGTATCTATCTGTGTGTCCATATATATTGTTATATTTATTATCTCATCATGATCAACCATGATTAAATTAATGTCGGCCATTTTCCTCTTCCAGCTCAACATCTAATATGGTAAATAAAATTATAAGGGAAGTGATTTTTTCACCAAGAAGTGTTGTGTACAATTTTCATAAAAAATGTGAGTTTTTATATTTCAAAATCATAATTTTGGAAGTCGACATATGAGGTATTCTTTTACTTTCATGGAATTACAGTGTCACACATTCAGACGCATTTGACGATGAAAATAATATAGTTTTACAATACACATCAAAATAATATGCAGAATTCTATTAGATAATAAATTATCAATTTCATATAAATATAATATGTAATAGAATACAAATTTATGTTAATTATTATAATGTATAGAAAAAATTATCTTGATTGTTGTAATATAAAAATAATATAAATATGATAGTTGTGTCAATACCTTATAAAAATATAATATTACTGCATACTATAATATCTTAGAAATGCCAATTATTATAATAAAAGATTATATTAATTATTAGTTCAAAATTCATTTATATAGTTGTAATTCAGTCAAGGTTTTGAAAACCGGACCGGACATCGAACCGGCGGAGGGAAAGGTTCAAGGTTGAACCGGTTCCCGGCCCGCCGGTCCGCCCGCCCGGTTCAGCGGTTCCCGGGCGGTCCGCGGCTGGAGCGGGTTTCTTCTTCTGCTGCTGCTTCTTCTTCTTCTTGCAATCCCGCAGCAGGGAGCAGGTCTTCTGGCAATCCTTCTTCTTCTGGCAATCCTTTTTCTTATGGCAATCCTTCTTCTTATGGCAATCTTTCTTCTTCTGGCAATCCTTCTTCTTTTTCTTCTTCTTCTGGCAATCTTTCTTCTTCTTCTTCTTCTGGCAATCCTTCTTCTTCTTCCTCTCCCGTGCCTTCTTCTTCTTCTTCCTCTCCCGTGCCTTCCCTTTCTTCTTCTAATTTGTGTTGCTTTCTTATGTACATTCAGCTGGAGGGCAAATTTGGGAAACCTACCTTCAGACGATTGTTATCAAGCTGAAACCGAGGTATTCATCTTCCATCCTCGTATGTATACTCTACTGCTTATGGTCTTATATTATTGTGTCTTCATTGGGTTTATATTATTATGTCTAATGCTTATATCATTAGGTTTATGTTAATTTTAGTGTGTGTGTCCATATTTTGATCTCTTGTGTTAAATGTTAATTTGTTCTTACAACTTTAATTTGTACAAAACAATAGGTGCACTATAGTGTTGTATTGTGTTAATAATGGCGTCAAGTGGTGGTTCAAATAGTGCATCTGGGAGCAATATTGTTGATGCTCGTATTGAATCTAGAACGCAAAAGACTGATGCAGGAGCTAAAAGTGATGTTGGATGGAAGTATGACATTCCAGTAGAGGGAGATATAAGGAAAATACAATGCAAATTTTGTCAGAAAGTGGTGACGGGAGGAATATATCGGTTAAAACATCATTTAGCGTGTACACAAAAGGATGTTGGAGCTTGTAGAGTCGTGCCAGACGAAGTGAAGAAGGAATTATGGGATATCCTAGTTGGTTTGCAAGAAAGACTATTGAAGAAAACAATCGCCCCCGTAGAAGAAGAGTCAAGTGGAACTGCGAAGAGGAAAGTAGAGGATAAAAGCTCTACTAGTTTTTTCAAGAGAAGTGAAAAAACTCAATATACAATCAACAACATTTTCAAAAAGGGTGTGTGAGAGGAAGCATATAATGATATTGCTTCGTTCATCTACAACAACGCAATACCATTTAATGTGGTAAAGAGTGATGAATTCCACAAGATGTGCGAGTCTATTTCAAGACATGGATTGGGTTTCAAATCACCGTCTTATCATGAAGTTAGGGTCAAATATTTGAAGCAACAATATGATTTGACAATGGAGACTCTTGTTGAACATAAAGTTCATTGGAAGAAGTTGGGATGCACAATAATGACTGATGGGTGGACGGATAAAAGAAAAACACTAATAAATTTCTTAGTGAACAGCTCTATGGGAACAGTTTTCCTCAAATCTATTGATGCATCTCAGATGACTAAAACAGCAGACAAGATCTTTCAGATGATTGACGATATTGTGGAGGAGGTAGATGAAGAAAATGTTGTCCAAATAGTGACAGATAATGCTGCAAACTACAAAGCTGCCGGAAAAATGTTGATGGCTAAGAGGAAAAAGTTGTATTGGACACCTTGTGTTGCGCACTGCATAGACTTGATGTTGGAGGATATGGAGAGAAGATAGTTGTGCATCATGAAACAATTCCAAAGGCTAGGAGAATTACAACCTATATTTATTCAAGAACTAATCTCATATCTATGTTGAAAAAATTTGCAAAAAGATAAAGATTTGATTAGACCAGAAATGACTCGCTTTGCCACAGCATACCTCACTTTGGGATGCCTTCATGATAAGGAACTTCCATTGATACGAATGTTTAACTCAGATGAATGGAAGGGTAGTCGGTTTGCAGCTTCAAGAGATGGAAAATTGATTGAAGAAGTGATTATGGATAGAGTTTTGGAAAAATATTGTTATTTGCTTGAAGGGGCATATCCTTTGATGAAGGTGCTGTGATTGGTTGATTCAGATGAGAAGCCTGTCATGGGATTCATTTATGAAGAAATGGATAGGGCCAAAGAGAGAATTGCACAGGCATTTGATGGTGTGCAAAAATAGTAAGTTGGTTTTATTAAATTGTTGATTTGCTCTCTTGTAGTATTGTTTTAATTTTTAACCTATTTGAAAATTTTTTCATTGTTTAGTTATCAACCAATATGGGCGGTTATTGATGCAAGATGGGACAAGCAACTCCATCGGCCCTTACATGCTGCTGGTTATTATTTGAACCCCCAATTTCATTACAGTCCTACATTTAAGGCTGATTATGAAGTAAAACGTGGACTATATGACTGTATTGAGAAAATGACGGGGGGAAACGTAGATGAAATTTCAAAAATTGATAGTCAGCTTGAGGATTTTAAGAATAAAAGAAAATTTTTTGGATCTTTAGTTGCCAAAACCGGAATTAATATCAAAACTCCAGCAGCATGGTGGGATTCATATGGGAAGGAACATCCAGAACTTCAGAAATTTGCTCTTCGTGTGTTGAGCTTGACTTGTAGTTCGTCTGGATGTGAGAGGAATTGGAGTGCCTTTGAAATGGTATATTTTAATAAATGTTGCATTTAAATTATGTTATGTAAATTAACTTATTTTTTTATGTACACACAAAGAGAAGAAATCGTTTAAAGCAGAAGACCATGAATGATGGCATCTTTGTGATGACAAATTCAAGATTGGGCAAGATGAAAAAAAGAAGTGCGGATAATTACAATTCTGATGATATCCCTTCAGATGATGAGTGGATTGTTGAAGATGAAGATGAAGACAATCTGATGGTTGCAGGAGAGGAAGAAGAGGCTCCAAATGAAGCGGATTTGGATACTCCTGATTTCATTGGAGAACTTGCTAGCGCTGTAGAAGAGGACGAAGAGGCAGAGCAATTGATGGTTGAAGGAGATGAAGATGCTTTCGGGGAAAATTTAAATTTTGACTTGAGTGATTTTCTTTAAAGTAGGATTGAACGCTATTGACTTTTTGGTATGTAATATTTTAATGTGATGGTATGGTATGCGACTATGCATCAATTTCTTTTATATTAATATTTTGATGTGATGGTAAAATGGTATCATTGGTAATTTGGTATGGTATGGAATATTATATTTTTATTTGATGGTATGTAGATTGTTACATATTTCTCATGCTTTTGATTTAATTTTTATTAAAATACGATTTTGCGATCCGTGTCGATCCTACATTTTACGATCTTAGGGATGCCTCCCGATATTAGTTAAGATCTCGATCTTCACAACATTGGTGGCAGCTTCCCAGCTCGCTCAATCACGCTCATTCCCGCTCCAGAGCTGCGTCGGCACTCAGTCGATTTTTTTCGCCTTTCGCTTGTCGTCTCACGCCCCCACCACAGCAGCACCTATCATCACCCACATCCCTGCAACTCGAGCTACGTGTCGTGCCCATCCAGTCTCTTTTTTTTTTTAGTTTTTTCCATCTAACAGTCCAATCTCCCCTCCCACACTCTCTCATCCCATCTCCTTCTAACTTTTCTTTCATCTAAATATCTACCCCTTACCGCCTCCTGCACGCTATCTCCTGCACACTTCGATTTTTTTTTCTATTTTTCCTGAGCCTCATATCACCTCCACCCCTCTTTCTTATCTGCTCATTTATTTATTCCTCCTGCAAACCACCACCACTCCATTCCTAGCCCTTTATTTTTTTCCCTGATCCTCATATCCTCTTGGGTCACATCCCGGCCCGGTAGGGTAGCGCTACTCTCAAAGGAGAGGCTTGGATCTGGCGTATTAGTACTTTCAGGGGGCAAAGGGAGAAGACTTACTTCAGGGTAGGCGGAACGAGACGGAAGATGATTCTAGTTCCAGGGTGTGCCCTCTTCAACCACCTGTCATTTACCCATCTTGTCTCCTTTTTATTATATTTTTTTTCTTCTTTCTTAATTTGCTGGAGCCACCCACCGCTGCCTTGTTAAATACATAAGCTATTTTATTTTTCTTTCCCCTTTTGACATTCTCAGCCACTGCACACCAATCACGCCTCTTTCTTTTTTTTATTCTGACACCCAATCCCTTTCGTTTTATATTTTTTTGATTTCTCATCCCACCCGCCCCTCTCTCCTACTAAATTAATCTCCCTAATTAATTAAGGACCCAATCTTTCTCTTAATAATTAAGCCTTCATTTGGCTCGGTATTTTGGTTGAGTGCTTGGAGCAAACGCTGCCGCAAGGCAGCAAATCAAATGAATTGACATCTTCATTTGCCGCGTTTGCTCCCGCTGCATGGAGTAAAAGCACTACAGTCACTCTGTTTCGATCCCCACCTCCGTGCCTCCAGTTCGAGCTCTCCGTTGGACCCGCCGGCCGCACCCGCCACCGTCGAACCAAATAAGTCTAACTAATTATTTAATTAGTTAATTAATTAACCCACTTTTCTATCATGTCGCTTCGCGCTGCCGACCGCATTGAGCTCCTCGCCACCCTCGCCAAGCTGGATCGTCGTATTGATCATCGGGAGGCTCGACTCGGCCACGCCGATGCTCAACTCGACCTCAAGCTCGACGCCCTCCGCATGTCTCGCAACTCGTTGGTGGTTTTCTGTCACCGCCACCACCGGAGCTGGAGTCGTCGTCTCTCCCTCCAATGATGATGCCACCACCGTCCTTCGTCGTTCATGACACACCGCCGTCGTCGTCGTCGCCGCCTCCTCTAATGACTCTTACTCAGCCAACCCCGGCATTGTCGCCCACTCCGGCCACATCATCGCCGCCATCGCCGTCGTCGCTGCCATCTCCGTCGTCACCACCACCGCCGGCGTCGCCGCCTCCTCTACCTGCTCTAACTCTGTCGGCCCCTGCCTTGCTGCCTCCTTCGGCCATCTCACCGCCTCCTCTCTCGGTTCTTGCTCCGCCGGCGCATGCTTTGCCGCTCCCACCAGCCACATTGTCGCCTCTTCTGCCGACCCGTGTGCAGGTGACCCCGACGGATCCATTCCAGCTGCTAGTCGTCGGCCCTCCGACCTCCGTGTGGCTGCGGCTCACAGCCCCTCCAGCGGCCCTGCTGAAGTCATTCCATATGCCACCCATTTTACCGATGACGTCGTCGCTCCTCACCGACGCCACCGCAGTTGATACGTGTTACCGCA
Organism: Platanthera guangdongensis; assembly: GCA_039583875.1. Lineage (NCBI taxonomy): Eukaryota > Viridiplantae > Streptophyta > Magnoliopsida > Asparagales > Orchidaceae > Platanthera > Platanthera guangdongensis. The sequence continues at coordinate 38,964,795 of CM077166.1, forward strand.
TGTTGTTCTGAAGTGAACTCAAGGTACCAGATGATCCGGCCCCTCGGTGCACGAGCTTGAGGGCAAGCTTGTTTTGAAGGACGGATGGAGTGTTACGGAAACTCCGGCAGTTATTTAGTAGTTATATCGATAGGCTTGTTTATGTTATCGAGTCAAGTCTTTTTGTATTGAGACGAGTCATTATTATTGTGTTGAGTCGTAGTTTTAGTGTCGTAGTATTTTATTCACGCGTCTATTGTTGTATTTCCAATTATGTCATTATGAGTTTTATTTAAAGGAACTCATGGGGTCATTGTATTTATGCAAGAAATTAATCAAGTTCTCTTTATCTCTCTAACTTACTATCTCTCTCTAGTTCTTCTCCTCTCACCCCCCCCCCTCCCTTCTAGGTTTTCTTCTTCTCTCATCTCCACCATTTCTAGGGATTTAATCCCTTGTGTACTCCACCCGCAGCCCTCCGACGATCCACCAAAAGAGACACATAACAGCATACTTATGTATAAGCATCATATCTATAATGTATTAGTAAGGATGAGCATAATAAAATAATATTTCATTACTTATAAAACAAATTTTATATTTTTTAGGTATTTATAAATTTACTTAATATAAATGTGTATGTGTAGTTAAACATTCATTATAAATATATATATATAATCATGATAAATTAATAAATTTAATGATGTGAGAAGGGTCACTTCTTCTCACTTAGGAGCAACCAAGTAAGCCCTCATTTGGCATCATATCAGGCAATCATCAATACAACATAAAGATAACTCTATTTCATCAAGGTGAGATGCAGGTCTCAAAACTTAAAAGTTTAGTGTTAATGTCAACGAAGATGACCGACTCCCAATTCCAACAAATTTTACAGATAGTAATAATTTCTCCCTGCTTCAATTGGCTGAATAAAAGTAAATATAGGCTCCGTTTGGCGCGGTGTTTTTGCTCCAATGAGTTTGGACAAAAACGGCACTGTCATAGAATATATGTTTGACATGATGGTAGTTATGACCACCACCAAGAAAAGAAAACTAGTTCTGAACATAACAATGAATGAAGTTACTTAGGTGAGGTCAGCGTTCACGAACGATGGTTCATAACCACCGCATTCACGACCGCTACAGCCGTGCCAAACAGAGCCATAATGAAATAGAGCTTTAATATCCAAGGCTCCAAGCATATGAAAAAGGAAAAAGAAGTAAGCATCTACGTAGAAAGCCAAATTGAAGTTGATGATTATTCCACATTCTCCGTTGACATTGTGAATGCCAAATGAAGGAAATACCTGAAGAGCTGGGAAAAATGATGATTCAATTAAAGCTGGCTTTTGATATCCTATCCTTGGAGCAACATCTCGGGTCATTCTAAAGTAAGGGTCCTGGAAAAAAATGTGGCCCGAAAATTAGTAGAAAGACTCCATGTTAAGATGGAAAGTATGGCTTGGTTGTGAAAGAAACAGATTAGTAACATAACAAAAGGTGGTCTCAAAGTAGAATTAACTTGCAAATAATAAGTATTCATCTCAATATTAAAAGCACTCATCAAATCCATCAAAAAGAGAGATTAGAGATTCTATGATAACTTCATTACATAATAAGCATATTAAAAAATTGAAGCTATTGATGCTATTCTAAATGCAAAGTTGGGCACACATAAAAATCTCATTCAAATGAAGTCAGACATCTCTCTCTCTCTCTCCGCTCCGTTTTTCATGTTCCTGGATCCTTCTTAAATCTACTTTTTTTACCGTCTTACTCAAGATCATGACTACTTAATAACTTTCTTCTCTTCTTCTTTTATTGTGCAGGATTGGCAGACGCGGACTATCATTGGTAGAGGGAGACTTTCAAATGGGTTTTACACTCTGGATCTTCCCCGACTGTTCCCTATTCAGTCAGCTCTGTTGATTGGCATCAGCGTCCTGGTCATGCTCCTCTTTCCATCCACCAAATGGCTCTTCCAGATTTTTCGTTATCCAGTTTTGATTGTGAATCATGTATTTATGCCTTTATGGGAAACAATACAATTCTATTTTCAAATTGTACTCGGAGTTCTGCTCCTTTTGATTTAGTGCATTCTCACATATGGGGTACTTATAAAATAACTAGTGTATCTGGATATCGTTATTTTCGCATGTTTATTGATGATCACTCACGCATGACATGGTTGTACCCGATGAACTGTCGCTCTGAGCTTCTGGCTCTATTATGCTCCTTTGCACCTGAAACCAAAACACAATTTCACCGCTCTACCAAAATTCTTCACACTAATAATAGGGGCGAATACACTGTGCATGCATCTCAGGAAACTTGTACTCTATTGGGTATCCTCCACCAAACCTTTTGTGCTTACACACCACAACAAAATGGTGTTACCGAGCAAAAGAACCACCGTCTTCTTGAAGTTGCACGTTCTTTTTTGTTCCATATGTAAGTCCCCACTGCTTATTGACGCTTTGTTGTATCTACTGCTTGTTATCACATCAATTGCATGCTCTCATTTGTTCTCAATTTCACCACACCTTTCTCTGTCTTATTTCCCGGCGAACGTCCCTTCTCCTCGACTCCCTGGGTCTTTGGCTACTAATCAAGTTTCAAATATTCTCACTAAGCTCTTGTCTGGCTCACTATATCAACAGTTTATTTTGAAGTTTGTTGTCTACGACTTGTATGCTCGAGCATGCGAGGGAGTGTTGGAGAAGACCCATAAATAGTTTATTCATATGCTTTGTACTTAGCCCATGTATAATGGCTCATTGGGCTTATTCCTCTCTTAGGATCTTTTAGTCTCACATCTTGGCTTCATTCTTAGCTCTTTTTCCTTCTCTCTATATAAGGAGCATCTTGTGCATGTGTTAGAGTAATTCGATTGAAGGGGAATAATTAATATTTACCTCTTTTTATTCTCTAATTTCTCATTTCGTACAATAATTTTACTCGATGTGTGAAATTAAATACATAACTTTAATGAAGTGATAATAGTAAATAAAAACATTCCTTCATCCTCACTGAATTATAATTCATATCTAGGAATAAATAGTGGAGGATCTTGATAGGAGAGAGGGTTTGAAGGAGGAGAGGGAAGAGAAGGAGGGTGGAGAAGAGAGGAATAGAATCATCCTCTAGGGCTCTTTTCAAAATGATCTTACTCCCAAGATAATCTAAATAAGAGATATACATAGGCTTATATATTGTCTAGTTCCATAACACACAATGGCAAATGGTCAATAACCACACAGTCCAAGATACATGTACTTTACTAAAATATATGGCTAATGGGTGCGCGGTGCTCGTGTATATTATTGGTCAACGTCTGTCGTTGTGTTGATATATGTGTCCTCGTCGCCTCGGTCCTAACGTCGAAATATGTGATGTGTCTTCAACACCTCATCCCTCGCCCTATTTCGTATTCGTAACAATGTTGCCCCCTCAAAAATTTGACTTGTCCTCACGATGGAAGAAACATCATGGACGCATTGCAGTTGGAGTGGAGAGGCAGACAAACGGGTCGGGTCGCATTGTGTCAATAGTAGGTGATAAAGTCCACTGCCTCTGTTTGCATAGTTCTTGAGCATGTATTGCTTGCAAACTTTAGTAAACTAATGTTATGTATAAAGATGATTTTTATAGTTGTTTCACAAGTTCAATTAATATTTAGAGTTAATTGAAAAAAAATTACAATCAAGTTAGTATCTTTATTGTACCTGCAACCACCTACCTATCAGCTTCCATAGTTTACTAGATCATTATGATGGCATTTGAATCGGGATGAATATATAGGTGGTGGATGTAGAAAGGGGGAGGAATAGGCAGCAGAGATAGCTGGAGGGCTGCAAGCTTGGGGCGGTTTGCTGGGAGGGGAAACAGGGGCGGTGGTGGCTGAGAATGGGATGTGGACCGGCTGCTGTAGTGGAGGGAAATAGCTGGCTGTATGGGGTGAGAGGAGTGGTCGGTTGGGTTAGGGGGCTGGAGTATTGTTCGGCCAGCAGTGGGAGAGGATTTAGGGCGGCTGTGGAGGGTTTGGGGGGAGAGGAAGGAGTCTAGAGTTAGGGGGAGTCTTGGGGAGGGAGATACACACTTAGGAGTCGTCACTTAGGGTTCCACGGAGACAGCACCGAGAAGGGATCGCGGGAATTCGGGAATTCTTTCTCCAAACTCTGCAATACCTCTAATCAGCCCCCTAAACATCTATTTATAATAAAAAGAGAATTAGGGCATCCCACCATTGATGGTTGCGATTGGTCGGAGGTGGGGTTACCCAAATACATCAAAATAAAATGCAAAATAATGAAGTAATATATGAAATCAATTCGCAACGCGAATCCGGACGCATTTGCGGAGTCGGATCATTGATCCGGGCATGTCATATATGGTAAGTCGTCAATCAACCCCGAACGAGCCCAAATTCATCCTCCGCTATGGGTACACGTCTCTTCTCTACATCAGCATTACTATTAGTTATAATTATCTATGTTGAAAGTATGTAACAAAGAATTTTTGAGATTCCAGTACTTTGCATTGTGAATTGATCTCGTGTTTTCTAAAAGTAGCTTCAATGCTAAACTACACATTATTGCTTCCAAAGCACGCTAATGCTCCAGGTATGCAGTGTTGTTGTGTTGCTAGAATGCTAGTGGGAACTACCGCTTAATTTTGTTATTTATCCAAAGTTATTTTTGTTGAATGTTAATATGTATATGTTTGGTACAAATTTCACGATAGAGAGGATATCTAGATATAAAAATATGAGGCTTGTTCGTGTAGACTTCTTTTCCTAACAATGAGCAAGAATTGTTCGTGCTTAATGACGCATTCCAATTTTGGGCCTAACCATAATTTGTTGGAAGTTTCGTCGAAGAGGTGGTTGGAGGTAGAGATGGGGCGGAAATACAACGGAGCTCGAGCCACGACTACCTAAGCAGGGAGCTCGAGGGAGGAGAGTTGTCAGTCTTTGTAAACCAATAGGACATTTAAATAACGAGTGCATGATCCATTTGTGAGTAAGTTATGTACTTCAACTAAATACAGTAAGTTATGTACTTCAACTAAATACAGTAAGTTATGTACTTCAACTAAATACACGGACACGAATTTTAAAATATTTACTCGCTAATTAACGACAAGCACGATACAAAACAAGACACATTATAACGACACAAAGCATGATACTAAACACGACACCTAATAATGACATAGCATGATACTAAACACGACACCTAATAACGAATCATGAGGGTCATAACAATTACATCCATGCATACACAACAACAACAACATTCAGGCCTTTATCCCACTATAGTGGGGAATTACATCCATGCATATAAGTAAAGGAAATTAATTGCAAATCGCCGCACAAGCATAACAATAGCCAACAAAGAAAAGTGAAGGTGACCAATATGAAGTAGTTTGTCTAAATAAGTTTGCCACTGGCGGAAAAACAGACACTTGCTCTCCATAAGGAATTTCACCATTAAACCATATAGTACCTGGTCAATAGCGCAAGGTATCAAGCAACGTAGATTGTCATTTCCCGCAAAAAGATGTGGAAAAGAACTTGGAAATGATGGAACAGCCTGCATTACAACAAGTCATGTATGATTAATCCTTCCAAGAATAATTTCAAAGGAAAAAAATTATTAAATATATGTAGGGAAAGCTAGGTTTTGACTCCTTTGTTTTTATTTTCATAGTTCTTCATTAGTGTTGCCCCCCACACAGCATTCGGTGAAGATAATTTTTTTCCATAGCATGATGATTAAATTGTCCCAACAAAAAATTGGGGTGACACTTTCAGCTGACACATAGACTCCGTCCATTTGAAAATAATTTATTAACCTTTTTAGAATTTCGTTTTATATTTATTTATGCATTTATATTCTATATTTATTTATTTACTAAAATGATAGAACAATTGGATGGATATGATGAATTTGATGGTGTCGCCACCAAATATGAGGACTTCCTAAATATATATTATAGATTTGATATAAATTATTTTAAAAAAATTAAATTATTTTAAAGCTATTATTATCATGTTTATCTAATTGTTTTGCTTAAATTATATTTATATGAATAATATCTTAAGTTTAAAAGATTTAATAATATAATTAATAGCTGTAGTCAAATATGCATTTATAAGGAAATAGCAGAGCTAAAAGTGGGAAAGAAAAAAAACAGACTAAATTGATAGGTTTTCTTAATATATAGTTAAATTTATGTGGCCCGGAGTAAGTATTCAAACTGACCAAAGCATTGTAGTCTCAAAGGCAAGTCTCTTGGAAGAATAAAAAAGATTAAGCTTCATTTGTTTTAGCAGTGGCGGGTCAATTTGGCTGGTGGAAACGGAGGGTTCGAACCGGAGGGTGGCTGCTCCAAACGGAGCTTTTTGGGGCGTTTCTCAAGGCGGGCGGGCGGGTGGAAACGGAGCAAACGCCGCCGGAGGTTCATTTGTTTACCCTCCTTCCGGCGGCATTTGCCCAAAACGGAGCAGCGAAACGCCCAAACAAATAGAACCTAAATAGAAGAATAGCGTTTAAGATAAAACCTGAACAGGTGGAAAGCTGATTTTTCCAATATGATCTTCAGGTGTAAAGCCAAAAATTCCAGCAACCTGTATTTAAAACAAAATGAGAATTGCAGTACAAATAGATAAAAGTAAAATCAACTCAGAAACGACTTCAGGAATATACAAACAACACAATAATGACGTGTAAATAACCGAAAGCGGGTAAATGACAGCATATAGGTACCTAAGCTCTAATAGAATTTAAAACACATAATGTGATGGTAGTGGGGTTTAAAGGAAGCAGGGGGGAGAAGAAAAAACTAGAGTGGAGAATTTCAGCCCTAGGGCTCACTTTCTTTGATCTTATGTCCAAGATAACATCATATTAGGTCTTGTGTGGGCTTATATAATGTCTTTCTCAAAAACATAAAATGGGCAAACAATAAATAACCAAAAGGACCAAAATACAAAATATAATAATAAAATAGGGATGACAGAGTGTGTGATGCCCGTGCGTTCTACTGGCCAACGATTGTCATCTTGATGGGATCTGTGTCCTTATCCTATTGGCCCTGACATTAACATACTTGCCACACGCAAGGGAGCCCCTTGCCCTCCTCCATATTCATAACAATGTGGCACTCTGGAAAATTTGTTGTCTTCAAAGTAAAAGTCTGGGAATTGGGCACGGAATGTGTTTTGTCCACCCATGAGGCCTCGGATGGGAGTCGGACAATCCAGGGCACCAAGACCGGGTCCACAGAGAGACCCTCCTGAAGCAAAGTGCACATATTCTGGATGAGCTAGGGGATATAGTTTGGTGATGTGGTGCCCAACGGGGAAAGAGGCAATATAGTCTCCACAAAGTGGTCACCTAACACTCGTTTCAGTTGGGAAACATGAAACATTGGATGGATGTTTGGGAAGCCAGTATGCAACAATACCTACGCGAGAGAGGATCTCAAATGGGTCGTAGAACATGGCGGCTAGCTTGGTATGGGCCAACAAAGAAACTATGATATAGCGGTATGGGCGGAGTTTGACAAAGACTGTCTCCCTTCGTGAACTGAATTTTGCAGCGATGTTGATTGGCCTAGGTAATCATCCTACCTTGGGCCCACTAAAGATAGGTGTGCAACTGAAGGAGAACCATGTAATGATCCTGTAAGATGCTCGTCAGTGCTGCGGCGGGACATTCGCCAGGGAGATTGCAAGTAAGTAAATGGGAGGTCGCGACCGGTCATGGACAGTCTCGAATAGGATTGTACACGCAACTATTTGAAAGGAGATGTTCTAGTTATACCCAGTAAAGGGTAACCACTCTGCCCAGGCATGTGGGTGATCACAAACAAAGCACCAAAGATAGATCTCCAGACAGTGATTGAGGGCAATGGATCGTCCGCCCATCTGCATGTGATACGTCATGCTCATGCAAAGTTGAGTGCCTTGCATTTTGACTCCTACCAAAATGTGCTCAAGAACTAAGGGTAGTGGTTGCGCACAATGGGGTGGAGAAACCTATGGGGGCAAACGATGTCATCAATGAAGGCGGCGGAAGCAACCAGAGCGGATAACTGATGGAGCAAGAGGAAATGAGCATAATGGGATAGACAATCGATGACCACGAGGATGCAGTCCACATTCTTGGACTGGGAAATTTCAAAATGAAATCCAAGGTGATGTCTTCCTAAATCCGGTCCAGAATGTAGAGGGGTTGAAGTAACCCACCTGAAATCAGGGCCTCCACAAACAACTTGACTTGTTGAAACATGTCAGACCAATGGAGTGAGCTAGCTAGGCGCCGATAGGTCCAAAACATACCCACGTGCCTACCTGTCAGTGTCGAGTGAAACTCGACCAACAGTTGAAACAAGAGGACGCTGAAAAAGATGAACACCCTTGGTGGTGGAGCCAGCCCCCAATCAAATTGAAGGGTGGTCGAGGGGTAGCATCTATCTAAAGGTGGTGATGACGGGTTTGAGGAGCGGGTCGATGGCGACGTCTTGCATGATGGAGGTGGCATCCTTCGAAATCGGCTGGGAGATGGTCGTGAGGGTCCGCGAAACAACGAATCGGCCAGGTTGAACTAGCCCAACAAAATTCAATGGTGAAGTCGTGACCCAACAACTTCGCTATCAAGACTTGTCCTAGAATGCAAATCTTCTGCTTTAGTAAGTATCGGAGGATACGATGATCGGTGCGAGTGGTGAAGCATCGGCCCAACGAATAGGGGCATCAATGTTGGACGGACACCAGGGCCATGAATTCGATATCGTAGGCGGAGCGTGTGCGAACCATGGATGTGAAATAGTCGTTGAAATAAGCCATCGGCTGACCGGACTGCATTGACGGAGTGATGAAGAGTAGTATAAAAAGATTAGTATATGGTGAAATGTCAAAATTAACACTCTTTTTTCAATAGGAAAGATGTGTTCTAGATTAATAATTATTGAGAGCAAAGAATTAAGGTCGACCAGGAAAATAATGGCTGCTACAACTACATTGCATGGACAGAGTGATTAAGAGTAATATAATTATGGTTAGAACATGGTGATAAATTATAATTATCACTCTTCTATTTTTCAATAGAAAAGATGTGTTCAAGATTTATAATTGATATACGTGTGTAAATACAGATAGATGATGAATGTAAGTCATGCATAAATAAACATTGTTGATTAGTAAAAATGAAAATCACATAAATCACCTTATTGAACGTTACACATTTTGCAACCCTCACCATGTTTTGGTAAAAGGCACTGCAAAAAAGATACAGGTAACCATCAGCACACTGAATGAAAATCAGTATCTTGAGTGTTGCATGTGAGACACAATCTGGTTTTATTTCTCCAATGACAACAAACTATAAATGTTCTTAACATATTATAAACATCGTAAGTTTTCCAGGAAATTTTAGGATTATACGCTCACTCAAAAATCAAAAGACACTCTAAAATGTGACAACAATTTAGATTAAATTGGGCTCGATATAATAAAATGTTGTATTTTTTTAGTAAAATGTTGTTTAAATTTTTTTTCAACATATAATAAATTTTCTTTTAAGAAAGCATCCTTTGAAACTAAAAAATTGAAAACCACCCTGTTTTAAACAGTTAAGCCTGTTTAAAGGTTTGACCGACAAATCCCCAGTTCCTAGGTGATCCTCGTCTGGAACAGTTCTGGAGGCTAATCAAACTAGTTTGCAAGTTGGTTCACAGTCTGACCGCCTGGTCCGGTATGGTTCTTAAAATGTTGAGTATGATATTGATTGCAGCAACATGCACTTGCTTCAAATTGATTCGGAAAACTCCAAGAAAACTTACCCACCAACATAATCAAAATCTGAAAAAATGAAAGTTCTTGTAATGTCAAATCCACAAGCAATGATATCCTTTGCATTCTCCCGAGCAAGTCTTCTAGACTCTTCAACTGACAAATTCTTCCACATGCACTTTTCATCATCAGTTAGTTGAATTACCAGTGGAACCTTGAATGCATCCTGCAAATATCTGCACTCAGCTGCATTAAAATTGTTTCATGTTATGGAGTAGGTAATTAAAATTAAAAACAACGAGTCAATGGGTTGTTTTTTAAATGACGTATATGATAAATACTAGTAGTCGCGCACAATGTCCCCCTGTGCACTTCCTGCATCGATACCTGTGCACTTCGTATATGACAAATACTAGAAAAGTGCAATGCTACTAATGATTTCCAATGATATGCAACATGTGTTTACAGACAATACTAGAAAAGTGCAATCCTGAACCTTACTTGGTGAACATGAATGGCACCAAATGGCCCAGGTGCAGAGCCTCTGACGAAGGTCCCCTCCCTGTATAGAGATAAAACTTCTCTCCCCTCTCGTAGACATCAAGAATCTCATTAAGATCCCTGAGATGAACAGAATTCAAAGGGATTTTGGCACTTAACACCCTTCATAGTTCACAAATTGTCGAGAAAATGAGTGTGAGGTGATCGCTAAAGCAGTAGTGAAGGTAAGTTGCTCCTGACCTGTGGGCGAAGAAGACGCCGCGGCGGAGAAATACGTGAGCCCGGCTGGAAGTGAGTCGCTCGACGCGATTAATAAGGGATTGGTCAAGCCGCTGGCAACCGAACTTCTCGATCAGCTTGTCGTAATCGATCTTCCCGCCAGCCTTCGCAGACACCTCCCAAGGGCTCACAACCTGACTTTCTTCCTCCACCGGCGTGGATTCCACCGCCGAGCCACCCACGCTGCTATCGTGCTCCGCCATGAATTATGTGGGAAGCGTGGGAGAGGAGGCGCTGTGTCGCTGGAACAGGAGGAAGAAGAAAACCTATTCAGGTGCCAAACAACAGTGAAAAAATACAACAGTGAAAATAACGTCGGATGAGCTGCAGTGGAGAGGGTGGACGGGGCTCTCGGGTGGCTGGAGATTTTGCTGGAGGTGAAGTAGGCGGCCGGTTTAAGAGGGGATGGCGCTGGAGGAAACGTCGCGGGATTGAGCAGGGTTGCGGGTCGGCGGATGCGGGGTTGAGCGGTGAAGCTGGGGTTCTGTTAGGGTATTCACGGGGCTCATCCAACGGTCTCCGACGGAATAATCAAATCCAACGATTGCAGCATAAACAGGTGGCGGAATGAAATGTGGGCTACCGCTGTCCCCAAATTAAGCAAGGAAGACAAAGTTACCGGCAGCATCTGTATCGCGGGGCCCACAAGCAACATTGACCAGGAATCACAGCCCTTCATTTTGTCAACAGCAACGATGGAGCCTTTTTCCCCAGCACTCAGCCCCATCTCTCTGAATGGGAATTAATAAATATATTCTATGTATGTCATTAAATGCTACAGCTGGCAATATGTGTGTAACGGGTGAATACCACCCAGTTTTGTAACGGTCATGTAATCAGCCTTATAAATAGGCTATTGTAATATTTCTGATGTTATGAAGGAATTATGAAATTACTGTTCTTCTTCTTCCCCACCTCGATCCTTCTCCCTCCTCTGGCCATTTCCCCCTCTCCGGCCTTCCTCTAGTTACTCGGCCTTTCTCGACCCCGCGGGATCGCAACAGGTTCGGAGAAGGGCGGGGTAGGGAAGCTGGCGGAGGACGGAGCTATTGAGGAGAACCAGGGGCGGCGAGGCGTGGCGCGGAGTCGACGAAAGCTGGACGGAGTTTTGCAGGCGCCGCCGGAAATCTGGCACAGGAAGCGACTATGCGGCGGAGATGAAGAGAAGGCGGGATCGACTCCAATCGGCGACGGGAGATGAAGAAGGAGGCGCGATCTACTATGCCACCGGAGGAGAAGAGGAGGTCGGAGAAGAAGGAGGCGGGATCGACTCCTATCGGCGACGGGAGAAGAAGAGGAAGCGGGATGGAATCAAATCGGCGACGGGAGAAACAGCGCCCAACTTTTTTCCGCCCGAAACCCGATAAAACGAATGAAAAACGCACGAAATGGGGCTCGTTTTGTCCAAACGGTCAGGCCAAAACGCCAAACCAAATGGGATCACTCTCCGTATTTCTCCCACAGACATACGTGGCTATATCTAAGCCCCCCCCCCCCCCCCCCCCCCCCCCCCCCCCGCAGAAATAAAATGAAAATTATTATAGGGTGCTGTTATGTGCAAATCAAGTTCGGCTACGTGCAAATCACGTTAAGTGCAAACCAAACTAAAAAACCATAAATACTTGTGAACCCGTAAAAGCCGGTCTGCACCTAGCTGTTCTGGCAATTTTTTTGAAAGAGCGGTTTGCACGTAGCCATAATCGGTTTGCACATAAAATTACTCATTATAATCTTGCAATTTCAGTCATTTCAGCAATTTCAGAAAGGGCGACGACGAGCTGCCCGCTCATTCCAAATCGAGTTAATTCACTTAGGGTCATTTGAGGTGGTCAGTCTCACGTGTCGGGCCACAATACAAGAAATTTAAAACATACATGCTCATGACAGTAAATAAATAAACGACAACATAAAACAGCGTATCTGCGATAGTAAATAAGCAAATAAAACGAGACGGCACTAGAGTGCCGACAACGGGATCACATCAAAGAAGTAAACTGATTCAGGGTTCGGAGGATGCGCTGGCGTCGTGGAAGCGTGGGAGAGGAGGCACTGTGTCGCTGGTGTCGTGGAAGCGAGGGAGAGGTGGAAGAAGAAAACATGTTCGCTCGATCAGGAGGGAGGAAGAAAACAGCAGCGAATGAAAATCGATGTATCGAGGTAAGTTTTAGGGCAGTGAGATTTTAACGCCCTCAAAACCGACCGGTTTCCATATAAAACCAAAAATTGGGTTCAAAATGCCAAAACGAACTTGATTTTTAGTTTTCCTTAAAGTAAAACCAAAACTCAGGTATGAAAACCTGTGAAACGAACATGCCCTTAGGGTTTTAGGAGAGAAGGCAGGTTCGACTCCGCACGTTTCGCCCAACCGGTCTGAGAAATGAATAATTCAACATGTGTAGTAGATTCACAAGTGTCGGTGTATGGTTCAAGAAGTGTAGGGGGCAGTCAACAACTCAACATGGTGGTTATGAACATTGTTCGTGAGTGTCCTATCTCTTCTAAAGCTCTATTTGTTTGGGCATTTCGCTGCTTCGTTTTGGGAAAACGCCGCCGAAAGGAGGGTAAACAAATGAACCTCTGACGGTGTTTGCTCTGTTTCCCCCCGCCCGCCTTGAGAAACGCCCCAAAAAGCTCCGTTTGGAGCAGTCACCTCTCCCCTCCAGTTCGAACACTTTGTTTCCACCCGCCGGATCGACCCGCCACCACCGAACCAAATGGGGCCTAAGAAACTTGCACTTTTATGTTCAGAACTAGTCTTCTTTTTCGGTGGCATTGTTGTCATGTCAAACATATATTTTATAGACTTGATGTTTATGTCCGAACGCACTAGAGCATGTTCAGAACTAGTCTTCTTTTTTGGTGGTGTTGTTGTCATGTCAAACATATATTTTATAGACTTGATGTTTTTGTCCGAACACACTAGAGCATAAGAAACTAGTTCAGAACTAGTGTTCTTTTTTTGATGACGTTGTTGCCATGTCAAACATATATTTTATAGATTTGATGTTTTGTCCGAACCACTAGAGCATGTCTATCATAATTCATAGCCATGTGAATATGTGATCATCCTTAATGCCTTGTTTGGCAGTACGGATCCACATGATCAGGTGAATGGGATCCGCACGGTTGTGGTCGCCGGCCGCTTGGGAAGGTAGAGGTCACTCGAATCCAACCACATTATAGAGGGCTATTCGTGAAAATCCGTGGATATTGACTGTGCTGACTGCAGGAGAAAATATAAGAAGTCAGGTTGCGCGCTTGGCCGCTTTGCGCGGCAGTTGCACGTGTGTTTCGGTGACGGGCATTGCCGCGCGGGGTAGCATGTGTGACATCGTTTCTTTGAGCTAATGTGTAACACCCCAAATTTGACAGCAGAAAGTTTGTCTCTATCGTTGTGCGATACTAGGTATCGCCTGATGGGGATAGAGGTGCAGCGTTCGTCGAGCTGCACTCGACGCACTAAATGCGTTCGACGAATTGTCAAAATGATATCGCTGAGTGGCGACAGTGGGTATCGCCAGATGGAGATAGCGGTAAGCGTTGAGTCGGCACTCGACGCTCTCGACGCACTCAACGCCTGAAAGCGTTGAGTGGCTCTATATCGCGAGCGACAGAGGATATCGCCGGGCGATAGTGCCGCGTGGCGTGAGACACGTGTCGGATAGGCTATTAAGCGGCCAATAAGCGGTGGTTGAACTGGGTCAAACGGTCAAAGCGGTGAAGTCGATATCGCCGAGTGGCGACAGTTGATATCGTCAGGCGATAGTGCCAAAGTTGACCAGTCAACCCAAATCTTGGTTTTTGCTTCGTTTTGATGAATTGATCGTGTGACTGGGGTTAATCCCAAGCTCATTTATCCAGAAGGGTGTGGGATGAGGAGATTATTGTTTCCTTCTCACTCTCTTTCTTCATTTCATACAAGTTCTTGAGAAGAGAACTAAGGGCTGGATCTAAGGGTTTAGGCTGATATTTGTAAAGGTGTTGAAGGAGATCTTGTGGTCGGAAACCAGATCTAAGGCTAGATCCACAAAGGGAAAAGTGAGGCACTCACTTTCATCCGCGTGGAAAAGCATCGTCATGGCTCGGAAGAGAACTTCAAGGGTAACGAGTTTCTCTCAGACAAGTGAAGTTCTCGATATGCATATTTGCATGGATCCCCTCACCTAAAGGTGAAAAAGGGTGGATTCCAATAGGTAGATCGGTTTGATCCTCATATATTCTTGCATATAGATCTGAAAGTGTAGAGTACGGAATAGGCATGCTGTGTGAATCCCATCTGGACAGGTTGGTCTGGATTGGTGATGTTTTTTTGTTTGCGTGCTGGAGAAGACTTCGTGGATATGCGTGTGATGTACGTGTGAAATCCGGAGTCAAGGGGTGTGCAGGATGGTGCACCAAAGTACTGAAAGCATTTCCAGGAAAATACCCATAAATGATCACGGTTTTGTGAATTGTTGATGTCACCGGGCGATAGTGAGTGTCATCAGGCGGTAGCTCCCAGTGAGCTGGAATTTTTTGTTGTCTGTCTAGAAGAGACCTGGGGGTCATTGTATGCAAAGCTGTGAGCCTAAATGGCCCAGCAATGGTGTGTACTAGCCTGAAGTGGTAAAGAGTTGTATGGCTTATGATGAATTGTGTCGTGATAGCCAATTATTGTGTCATCAAGTTAAGTACCTCTGAACGACAGAATCGTTAAGTTAAGTATCTCTGAATGGGCAGTTAGTCGTTAAGTTAATTACCTCTGAACGACATATTCGTCAAGTCAAGCACCTCTGAATGACAAAGTTAACCGTGAAGTACCTCTGAACGGTGGTGATACGCGAGAAGTTGTAGACACCGAAAATGTGTCGTGAGTGCATGGGGTGTGTGGTCGTTGAGCCTACGTCTGTAATGAATGGTGCTAAATTACACTTTTGTAAATGCCACGATATATATGATTCCCTGTTTGCAGGAATGGAGAAATGTTGTCCCGAGTAAGGGGTGGGGTTGTTATAAACGGGTCAGCAAAATGCTGACCGTTGCTTTGTTTGCCATATTTTGGTTGGCCCTTTTATGCAGGTGTTGGAAGCCAAGTGGGAAGTAGCGGGGTGAAGCCCATGTGCTGCAATTGGCTGGCCCTTGAAGGCCCAAAGGCGAACTTTATTATTTTCATGTGTGGTCGGCCTGCGTGCCGATGTATGAAGTCACTTTTTGTTAAATGAAACAGTTGTAATAAGGCTACGACCAAAACATGTATATATATATATATATTCTTTCTGTTGTGTAGTGGACATTCTTGTATGTTATGGGTTCATAAACTAAAATGATTCCGCTAAAATGCTCTGAGTTAGGGTGCGTTCATAAGTGAACTTGGATTTGGAAATAACTTGTAATCTCCTTACTTGTCCGTAGTATATGGCGTCGGGCCCCGGCTGGACCTTCTATCATATGTTATACGACGGATGGGTGTGTTACAAAATTGGTATCAGATTCTGTTCTCGGTCTTCCTTATTCGAATTCGTGGTCGAAATCTTTTTAAGGTGGTGGTGAGCACGTGTATGTGCGCTACCGTTATAACATAATGTACTCATGAATGTCCACTTAAGAATGAAAATATACATGTTTGCGGAACTTGTATGCTCCCGTGCTTGCTTTGCCAATATTCGTAGTTGCCTAATTGCGTGTGTTTCACATTATATGTGACTAGAAGTGGTGTGGGGCAGTCGGGGCCCCATCGTTCTATTGAGAGTGCGACACTGATTGAGGTATCCATTCCTCATCTCTCGGAAGAAACGGTTTGGTGGTTAGCGAATGTGGTCTTCACAATGCTCAAGGCCCAACCTGAACGGCAGGTACAACCCCTTGTCCCTCGGGTGGATTCACTGTCGGTTAGTCTATTTGAGCAGATTGCCAGCAGAAGAACATCGACTCAGCCGTTGAATATGTGTTTGATGTAAGGACCGCACTTAATCGAGGAGTACTTTCATGCCTTTGTTGTGTTAACACAGCAAGCAGAGTTTCAGTTTGAAACTGAGGAGACGAAGATAAACAGGCTTTCTGATGGTCTACGTCAGGAACTACGACTTTTGTTTTTAGGTCCAAAGTTAATGGTATTCCAGACATTAGTGCAGCCAACTAGGTTGTTGGAGATGGACTTGGCCAAAGTCCACTAGGCACCAGTAATGCAAGTACCTCGTTCTTTAACGCCTAGGTATCGACGGTGGAAAAAGAAGTCAAAACCTTCTGAAGCGGCTCATTCTCTAACGTCTGGAGCAGCGTCGGGAAGAACCACTCTTGCGTGTTATACATATGGAAAGAAAGGACATCTTGCCCGAGAGTGTTGGGGTGGTGGCCAGAAGCCAAAGATGGGTAAGGCTTGAGCAGTTGCAGGGCAAACTCCACGTACTTGCTACTTGTGTGACAAAGAGGGATATATGGCCCGAGACTGCCGAGGTGGCCCTTACATGACAACAAACAAAAAGGGAACTTCGAGTTTATGTACATAAATAACTGTGCTCATGTATTGCATATTTACTAGTAGGTAATAATATATACAGTGTATGTTTTGTGTGTACAAACATGTTGTTAGTCTTTTAATGGGGGCTTAAAGTGTTCCTTTTGTGCTTATATTTGTATAATAAATATAAGATTGAGATAAAAGTGCTTGAACGGTAGTCGTGAACACGGATAGAAAGTTGATGTTGTGGTGCTGTGGTGAAGTCATGCCGTTTAATTGGGAGCATCAGTGTTATCAATGTCGGAGTTTGATGAAATCTTGGGTATAGACTAGCTCATGAAGCAGCGTACTAGTATAGATTATAACTCTAAGGTGATCACACTGGGATTGAACACTGAACGAGATACTAAGTTCACTGGTATGTGAGGATTGGGCAAAACATTTATGTATGCTATACAAATGGTCAAGGCAGTTCGAAAAGGCGCAAAGTTGTTTTTCACGCTGTTGGAAGTTGTTGAGCCGAAGCCCAGTGTGAGTGATGTTCCTATTGTATCGGAGTACGCAGATGTGTTTCCTAAGGATCTTCCGGGGTTACCGCCCCAGCGGGAGATGAACTTCGCTATTAAGTTGCTGTCAGGTGCGAAACCTATATCCCGCTTGCCATATCGTATTGAGCCAAAGGAGATGGCGGAACTAAAGGTTCAATTGCAAGTGTTGCTGGAGCAAGGTTTTATACGCCCAAGTATGTCACCTTGGAGCTCTCCGGTCCTATTTGTGAAAAAGAAGGATGAAAGCTTGTTGCTATGCATTGATTATCGAGAGTTGAATAAGCTGATGGAGAAGAACAAGTATCCAATATCTCGAATTGATGACTTGTTCGATCAGCTAGTGGGATAAACTGTTTACTCGAAGCTAGACTTGAAGTCTGGCTACTGCCAGTTGCGGATTCGGGAATGTGATTTTCCCAAGACATCGTTTGGTATACGTTATGGTCATTACGAGTTCACGGTAATGTCGTTTGGGCTAACAAACGAGCCATCGATATTCATGAACCTCATGCACCAAATGTGTCGAGAGTACTTGGATTTATTTGTCATCATCTCTATTGACGACATTTTGGTGTACTCTCAGTCTGAAGAAGATCATGTGAACCATTTGCGAATGGTGTTGCACACCCTGAGAAGAAATAAGTTCTACGCCAAGTTCTCAAAGTGCGAGTTCTGGTGGTTGTCAGTGGCCTTTCTTGGCCATGTGGTTAATGGAGCGGGCTTTGCGATGGATCCTACGAAGATTGTTGTGATACGAGAATGACCACTGGCGGGTTGTTGGTGGCCGCAGGCTTAATTGGTGATGAGAAGTGAAGGAACTCCATAGTTAAGCGTGTTTGGGCGAGAGTAGTACTGGGATGGGTGACCTCCTGAGAAGTCCCCGTATGACCCGGCTTAACTGTTGAGTTCGCTCATCAAAGGGAGGTTGTGGCCACCAACAACCCGCCAGTGGGCTGGAGAGGGGTTGGGGTGCTTGGGCTGCAGCCCGGTAACGGTCCGCCGGAGGCCTAGTGGTGTTGATCCACGGATGGCAAAGGGGACGTTGCATATTTAGTGATCAATCAATTATGATATCTGTATATGGTGGTGGTGGATATATAGAATGTTTGCGGTTATAACTCACTTGATAAATTTTGTGGATGAATGTGCACATGTGGGGTTAGGTATGCGTGTGTGTGCTGCATGTGTTGTTGGGTTTGTGCGATGCCTTGGGGGTGAGACAAGCCGTGGCCCCTGAGCTCTAATCCGGCTCGCTTTATTCAAATGATCGGTTGCGAATGTGGTGTGGTTGTTATAACATAAAATTCTGATGTTATAACATTTTGGTTGTTGTTTTCCTTCCTGTGCACGAATTTCAAGGACAAAATTTCTTATAGGAGGAGAGGGTTGTAACACCCCAGGTTTCAGAGCGGGAAAATTTTGGGTGACACGGCTTGGGACACGGGCGTGTCCTGCTCGGGTGCGGAGACGTCGCGAGTTCGACGAAAATGCGTTCGACGAAGTGTACAGGAGGTACACGCCCTGTGATACGAGCTTGTCAGGGGGGCGTGACCTAGGGCGTGTCCTCCTTTGTGTCGACACTCGAGTCTTTGGTCGACAAAAGTGGTCGACAGAGGGAACACGCCATGCTACACGGGCGTGTACCATCCGACACGGGCGTGTCGGAGGGCGTGTCTCCCCCTCTGTCGACAAAATGGTCTCGACGATCGTCGAGTGAAGACACGCCATATGACACGGGCGTGACTGGGCCGACACGGGCGTGTGCCCTGACCGTGTTCTATTTTGGATAAGTCAGAATGAGTCGGTTCGTGTGCCGCTTAAGGTACACGCCCTGTGACACGGGCTTGTCACTGGGCGTGTCAGGCCCGAAAAGTGATTTTGTCAGAGTTTTCTGGCCATTCATTTCCCTGTTCTGGATCTAATGGTCCAGGCTTCTTGCTTGTGGATAAAAGGGTCGAGAATGAGGTTTCTTCCCTCATTTTCATTCTTCTTGTCAAAGAGAGAGAGAAGAGGGGTTAAGGGAAGGAGGGAAGTGAAGGGAAAGCTAGCTGCGGAGTGCAGAATTTAGATCCGAGTTCGGATTTGTGAAGGCAAAGCCGATGCGGTGACTTCCATCCGGCTAGTTCATGGCGCCGAAGCAATCTTCAAGGGTAACGATCTCCTTGGACATCGAAGTCCTTTCTTTATGCATGTGCGTGGGATCCTCCACCAAGAGGTGGATTTTGTAAGCGATTCCGTGGTTGAGTTTGCATCTAGATGGGTAGTATAGACATGCTGTGTGAAGCCCATCTGGACGGGTAGTCTGGATTGGTGATGATCATGGGTAAACTGGAGAAAACTCTGTAGATTTGATGTGATGAAAGGTTTATGTGTTGTGGAATGAATGTATGCTAGGATGTGGATTATGGACGTAATGAGACTTTGAATAAGCTCCTGGTTATGTTGAGAGATCAATGGGTAGCATGACTGGGGGAAACGCGGGATGAACCTAACTTGTTACACCGCATAATGTGGGTTGATCTGTATTAGTGAGGATCGATGGGTGGCAATGTTTGGGAGGAAGTGAAGTGGACCCTACTTGTTGCACCACATAGTGTGGGTCGATCAGAAATAGGTGAGGGGTCGATGTGTAGTAATGTCGGGGGAACCTCGATAAACCTGTCTGCTACACCACATGGTGTGGGTCGATCTGCTCTGGTTGTTTGTGGATGCCGTGAGGTAGTACCTCTGAGTGGTATGGACGGAATGTCGCCAACAGGGAGATTGGTGGACTAGGATGGAACCGGCCAACCAACAAGTGAAGAGCCTCGGATCGGCGGTGTACGATTGGTATACCCGGTGAAAGAGCAGCTAGATCTGATATACTCTAGAGGGGGGGGTGAATAGAGTATATTATGCTTTTAAAACTTTTACAACAATTGTTGTAAAAAGAGTGAGCAGGGAAGCAATAATAAATCTAATCACAGCACTAAGTTAAACAAAAACTAAGCACAGAAAAATCAAGGCCAAAAACAAAAAATGAAAGCAAACAAAACCAGAAGACACAAAGAAATATAGCGGTTCCCCTAAACTTGGGTACATCCACTCTTCTACCACCCTAGGTAGGAATCCACTGCAGGATGAGTTGATCAGGTGTCCTGGGCACCAATGAGCTTTTGATAAGGTGCTCAAAAACCAAAGCAGATTTTTTGATCAGGTGTCTTGCCACCAATGAGCTTTTGACAAGGTGCTCAAAAACCAAGCTCAACTTTTGAAGGGAGTTTGAGAAACCCTTTACAGAGTGGGGGTGAGAGAGTGATGGCAGTCTTCTCTTTCTCAAACAACTGAGAAGACTATGTGGATTGATGTCAAAGCTCCCCCTGAATCCTTGAGATCTTCAGGAAGAAAAAAGCTTTGCTGAGGGTGATAGGCCTTCAAAGATTGAACTCCAGCAATAGATGATTTCAGCAATAGCTGAAATGTTGAATGTCTGGAGTCTGGAAATATGTTGGCCTTGAACACTTTGAAAACTAAAGAGATCTGAAGATTTGAGAAAGCTTGATCTCCTTGGATGTGTGTTCTTCAGAATTCTTTGTGACAGAAGATTTTTGAATGTGTCTCTGTAATCTGTATTCTCTCTCTGTATTGTGTGTGTTCTTTTGAGAGATTCAAAAATCCTGTCTTTTATTCTCTGGTACAGAATAGAATAACATTCTTTGTCAAGCATAGCCGTTGTCCTGCATTAATTGGATCCTTAATTGCATAAACTCTTCTGGAGGAAAGTCCACAGAAACATTCCTTTAAAAATTCCTTGAAACTTGGTCCAGAAATGAATGAAAACGGCTAGGAAATCTCTGAATTAATTGCAGAATAACTCCTAACTGATTTGATTTTGAATTTAGAAACATCCTGGAAGTTATCTGAAATCGTCGAACTGAGTTCTGCTATCGTCGAGCTGAGCTCAGCGATCTGGAAATATACAGCAGCAAAAAGTCGTCGATCTGAGCTCAAAGATCGTCGAACTGAGCTCAGAGATAAAGATTCAAAGCAGAGTCAAAATCGTCGACCTGAGCTCACCGATCGTCGAATGGAGTTCGACGATATAAAGAAGTTGAGCTCAGCGATCGTCGAATGGAGTTCGACGATATAAAGAAGTTGAGCTCAGCGATCGTCGAATGGAGTTCGACGATCTTGTCGAAGTTGAGCTAGACGATCGTCGACCGGAGTTCGACGAATCGTCGTGCTGAGCTCGACGATGTGACTTGGTCTCCAAACACAAAATCTTGGTCTTCAGGACAGCTTCCAAACCTAGACTTCTAACCCTTAGACTCAATTCTAATTGACCTATTAAGCTATACAGGAGGTCAAGCAAAGATTCCTAGAGACATAGTGATCCTGACCCAAATTAGTAATAGGGTGTTCTAACAATCTCCCCCTATTTGGGTTAGGATTACTATTTACAGGTTTTGGAAAAATTTTAAATAACAACATACAATCAGAAAGAGAATAGAAAAAACAACAGCTAGACATAGCAGAATCACAGAATTATATATCATCCAGACAGCAGTCAGAAATCACAGAAATTGTCACCTTACAATATCATTTCTTCTCTTTGCCTTTAACAAGTTTAATTTCTCTGTTAGGATTGAGGGCTTCCTTGGTTGACCTGGTATCATCTGCTGCAACCAAATATGTTTGCTTTTTAGGCCTGGGAATCACAGCTTCAGGATGTAATTCCATGTATCTGTCAGCATCAAAGAATTTACTTGAAGCATATCTCTCTAGTTCTTTTTGTCTCTGTTCAGACATAGTAGAAATGTTGGAAGAGTCTAATCCTTGTTCTCTGGCCTTTTTAATTTGGTCCAGTGCAGCCAATTCCTTTAACCTTGCAGTCCAAGCAGCTGGATTATTTTCAGGATCCTCAAAAGGTACAGGTGGCTCATACCTGTTGGAAGGATTGTCTTGAGGAGGCCTGGCAGACATAGTCTCTTTCAGCTTGTAAGGGAAAGGACCAGAAGTTGTATCAGAAGAACTATGTCCTCCCCTAGAATATGGGTGCTGCCTGGAGTACCCTTTGGAATATACTTGAATATCTCTTTGACTTCCTCTATATCCTCCTCTCCTAGAATGTGAACCCCTGGATTGGCTTTCCCTGTGGTAAGATCTGCCATGAGGTTGATAGGGAGCCTGACTTCTGGCTGGGGGTTGACTTGCAGAGCTTCCACCTACACCTGCATCAGGAGGAGGTGGTGGAGGAGGATGAGAGTGCTGGAATTGGGATGAACCTTTCTCATATTTTCTCTTTTTCTTCATTGCTTTCAGCTGATTTTTAGAGTATTGCATCCAGTGTTCAGTGATTGGGCAGTTATGCAGAATATAATATGGGATATCATTGTTATCTTTAACTTTAGCAGGAGGTACCCTTTTCATTGTTTTGCTCCTTGCCTTCCTTTTCCTGGCAATGGTAGCAGAAAAGTCATCAGAGTCTGTTTTAAATTCATCAGATTCAGAACTCTGGTCATCATAGAGAACATCTATTTTCTTCATCAAGTCCTTTTTAAGCTGAACAGAGGCAGATGAGGCAGAAGTTGAAACAGCAGCAACAGCAGGTGTTGAGATGGTAACAGCAGGGACAGCAGCAGATGGAGAAGGTGAAGCAGAAACAACAACAGCAGCAGCAGTAGGCTCTGGACAGGTGATAACATCAGCAACTTCACTAGCAGCAGCAGAAACAGCAGATTCCCTAACAACAACAGAAACAGAAGGAACATCATCAAAGACTGCAGAAGGCTCAAATTCAGTGGCCTCTGACATCAGAATGTCCTTGGAAGATGGTTCATCAGAAACAGTAAGAACTTCAGCAGCAGTATGAATATCTGCAGCAGCAGCAGTATCAACATTCTCAGAAGCAAAATCAGTCCTTTCTTCAGAAGAAGCAGCAGCAGCAATTACTGAATTTACAAAAGAAGTGATAATGCTAGGGTCACAGCAAGAAAAAGGCACAAGTGCCTTGGATAAATCTTTTGGAGGCTAGACAACATTAACCTCTGGCAGACAGCTGAAGAAAGCAGAATCAAAAGATGATAGCAAAGACCTGAGGTCTATTGCAAGGACTGCAGTTGAAATCTGACTTTGTGCTGAAGGCACAGCAACAAGAGGAGGAGCTGCAGAAGAAGCAGAATTAACAACAGCAGCAGACAGAGAGCTTACAGAAGCAGCAGCAGCAGCAGCAGCATGAAGATTCACTTCATATGGCATCTCTCCCTGCCTAGATGCAGACATGTCTGGATCAAGGCACACTGCTGTAGGTGCTGTCTGAGGAAAGAGGGAAGAGAGTCTGGCAGAAAGGGCTGCCACTGACAGGTGTAGAGGAGCCAATGAGGTCTCCAACAATAGAGAGAGCCTGGGGGCAAGCGGCTCATACAGCCTGTCAGCAAGGGCTGAGAGGTCTACTTGCTCAAGAGCTGGAGCAGAGGTAGAAGGTATGGAAGCAGCTGAAGGTTCTGGAAGTGGAGAGCTGGAGAAATGTGGAAGGGATGGCTGAGGTGTTGGTATGGTGGATATGGAGGATAGGGGAATGGAGATGGATGAGGTGAATGTAGGTTGATCAATGATCTGGTGTAGGAGGTATTGAAATGAAGTGGAGGAGGTAGGTAATTCAGGAGGAGATGATGAGGAATCATCCATAAAGGAATCATCAAGTAGGGTGAAGGATGGATGAGAGGGTGAAGAGGTGACATCAGGTGGAGGGTAGGAGAATAGTGGGTGGAATTGGTCTGCTGGTGGAGGTAGAATAGGTTCTGGAGAAGGTGTTGATGTTGGAGATGGACTGGAGATGATGATGGTGGATGTGGAATGGTGGATGGTATGGGAAGGGATGGAATTGGAGGAGGAGGAGAGGCAACAGCAGCAACCAGGTCATCTGCAGGGGCAGAGACCTGTGGAGGAGTGACTCTTTGAGTCCTTGTGCCTGAAGGAGCACTGGAGGAGGGCCTGCTAGGCTTGCTTATTTGTCTGTCCCACTTTCCAAAGAGGGCACAAGACAATCTCTTGGAGGCATTGATATGAACTCCAGAGGATACCAGCAAGGCAGGGCACCTGTGCTGCAGAAATACTCCAATAATTCTCCCAAAATTAACAAAACTTTTGTTGATTTTCTTTTTGACGAGGTTAAAGAAAACTTCTCCCCAATTCAGATTCTTCTTGTCCACAAGAGCTCCCATGAGGCAGAGCTGATATCTTGATATGGTATCATGGACAGAGTGCTTTGCCAGTAGCACTTTCCCAACCACATCTGCCATGAACCTGTATTCAACAGACAGGTTCCTTTTGAAGAGCTTGTTAGGGTTTCCCTCTGGATGACCCATCCTGGCAAGCAGTTCAGAATATTCTTCTCCAGATAACTCAGCAGAATCTTCTCCATTTCTCAATTCAAAAACTTCTGAAAGAATGGTTGGGGTCAAGGGTACCTGATTTCCAGAAATAGACCCAACAATGGTGTTGTTATCTTGATTATCGGCAGTATAAACCCACTCCTTGATCTCATCAGAAGCCAGCTTGATCCTGGTGGTCATTATTGCTGTCAGATTCTGGTCCTTGAACAAACCCAGTATATCTTGAAAAATCTGGTCAGTCGTGCTGAAAGATTCTATATCAATGTCAAAACCGGCATCAAAATTCATTGCAGCAAGAACGGCAACTGACACAGCCATGTGTACCTACAAAAATTCAACAAACAAAATGACCAAGTGTAGAACTATTTGGAGGGAAAGAGAATTCTTGCAGAGAAATCGAAAGCGCAAATGAGAACGACGGCGAGAAAAGAGTTTTATATTAGGGTTCGACGCATAATTGGAAAGATCGTTGAACTCAGTTCGACGATCGAGGCTTCTAAAGGAATCTGAAGAGTCTTCAACATCGTCGATCTCCGTTCGACGATATTGGAGAGCGTCGATCTCCGTTCGACGATCGTTCAGAGAACATGATCGTCGAGCGCCGTTCGACGATCGTTGACCGGAAGAGATAGTTCATACTATCTGAGAGACGCTGAACTCAGTTCGACGATTGTTGGAAATCGTCGATCTCCGTTCGACGATCTTGGGGCAAATCGTCGAGCGCAGTTCAGAGATCAGAAAAAATTCTAGACACTAAGAAAAAATCAGAATGTTTGCCTAGTCTTGGTTAATTTTTAAGCTTTCAAAATCTTGAATATTATTTAAGACTTTCTCCATCTAACATTCCTAACTGATTTAGGAAGAAGGTGTGTTTCTTTTCATCCAAGGGCTTGGTGAAAATATCTCCCCTTTGTAAATCAGTTGGGATATATTGTAATTCAATGTTATTCTTTTCAACGTTATCCATTAAGAAATGATGCCTAATCTCTATGTGTTTTGTCCTACTATGGAGGACTGGATTTTGAGCTATAGAAATAGCACTAGTATTGTCACAAAAGATTTTAGACTTCTCTAAGTTGTAGCCATAGTCTAGGAGTTGATTTTGAATCCACAAGATTTGTGAACAACAACTATCTGCAGCCATATATTCAGCTTCAGCAGTTGAGGTTGACACAGATGTTTGTTTCTTACAAAACCAAGAGACAAGTCTGTCACCAAGGAATTGACAAGTTCCATTGGTGCTTTTCCTGTCAATTCTGCATCCAGCATAATCAGCATCTGAGAATCCAGTTAAATCAAATGCTGAATCTTTTGGATACCAGAGACCTAGATTTGGACAACTCTTAACATACCTGAGAATCCTCTTTACTAAAGTTAGGTGTGACTCTCTAGGGCTTACTTGGAACCTAGCACATATACATGTAGCAAACATTATATCTGGTCTACTAGCTGTAAGATACAGTAAAGAGTCAATCATTGCTCTATATGTTGTCTGATCAACAGGTTTCTCATGTTCATCAGCATCCAATACAGCATTGGTAGGCATGAGTGTTTTCATACAAGATGCCTCAGATATACCAAATTTTTTAACCAATTCATTTGCATATTTGGTTTGAGAAATAAAGATGCCTTCAGCATGTTACTTGACTTGCAATACTAGGAAGAAGGATAGCTCACCCATGCTACTTATCCCAAATTTAGAATGCATCAGGTTAGAAAATCTTCTGCACAATTTGGAGTCAGTAGAATCAAAAATAATATCGTCTACATAAATTTGTACTAGTATGATATGAGACTTATGAGTTTTAATGAAAAGAGTTTGGTCTACTCTACCTCTTATAAAACTATTTTCCAAGAGAAAGCATGATAGGGTCTCATACCATGCTCTAGGAGCTTGCTTGAGACCATATAATGCTTTGTTCAGTCTAAAAACATAATCAGGATAAGTTGGAGAGATAAAACCTGGAGGTTGTCTGACATAAACTTCCTCTTTGATGTCTCCATTCAAGAAAGCACTTTTGACATCCATCTGATATACTTTGAAGCCTTTATGAGCTGCATAAGCTAGAAATATTCTGATGGCTTCTAGTCTTGCAACTGGTGCAAAAGTTTGGTCGTAGTCGATTCCTTCTTCTTGAGAGTATCCCTGAGCAACTAGTCTTGCCTTGTTCCTTATAATTACTCCTTGATCATCCAATTTGTTTCTGAATACCCATTTTGTTCCAACAATTGAGTGATCCTTAGGCTTTGGCACTAGTTCCCATACTTTGTTCCTCTCAAATTGATGCAACTCCTCTTGCATTGCAATGATCCAGTGTGGATCTTGCTCTGCATCTTGAATGGACTGAGGTTCAATTTGAGATAGGAAGCAGGTGTGCAACATATTTTGGTTGACCTGATTTCTGGTTTGCACACCAGCTGAGATTTCTCCAATTATTTGGGAAATTGGATGGTCTCTTAATGTTACTAAATCAACAGGGGGTGTTGATTGTTCACCAACCTGTGTTGTTGTTTCCTCTTGTGGTACAATAACTGGCTCTTCAAGTTGTGCTTCAATGTGTTGAGCATTCCCTTCATCTTCACTGCTTTCATCCTCTTGAGTAACCTGTAACTTGTTCAAGTCTTCAGCTAGAGAATGTTCCTGCAAAGGCTCTATGGTAGAAGAGTTTTTCTCCTTGAAAGACATGTTAGTTTCATCAAATGAAATGTGAACAGATTCCTCAATTTTCAAAGATGATTTATTATAGACCCTACAGGCCTTGCTGATCATGGAGTATCCCAGAAACACTCCTTCATCAGCTTTGGCTTGAAATTTTGCTAAATATTTCTTGTCACTATTGTGAATGTAGCAAATACAACCAAAGACTCTAAAATAGTCAACTTTAGGTTTCTTTCCTTTGAGTAATTCATAGGGAGTCTTTCCCTTTAGTTTATATATCAGACTTCTGTTCAGCACATAGTTGGATGTGTTCACTGCCTCTGCCCAAAAGGATAGAGGTAGATGAGCATCTGACAACAATGTAGTGGCAGATTCAATAAGAGTTCTATTTTTCCTTTCAGCTACCCCATTTTGTTGAGGAGTTCTAGGAGCTGAGAAAGTATGTCTGATCCCTTCACTCTGACAGAACTCTTGCATAAGAAGAGAATCAAACTCTGTCCCATGATCACTTCTGATCAGGGCAATGTGAGTATTGAACTCAATCTGTATACATTTGAGAAACTCTGTCAGACACTTAAAGTTATCAGACTTCTTCCTTAGAAAGAACACCCAAGTGAATCTAGAGAAGTCATCTACAACTACTAAAGTGTAGGATTTCCCTCCTAGGCTTTGTACTGTGATGGGTCCAAAAAGATCCATGTGTAATAGATACAATATCCTAGGTGAATCACTCTTATTAAGTGATTTAAAGCTGTTTTTAGTTTGCTTGCCTAATTGACAAGCCCTGCAGAGTCTTTCCTTCTTGTAGGGGCCAGAAAGTAGTCCTCTAACAAGGTTGTCCTTGGATAGTCTAGCAATAGTTCTAAGGTTTAGGTGTCCTAATCTCTTATGCCATAAAATATTGAGTCTACAGACAGAATTAAACAAGCAGATATCTACATCAGTTGAAAGAAAATCTACTAGATAGATGTTACCTTTCCTTTTACCTGTCAACACAGTTGTGTTGTCCTCTGACTTGATTTTGCATAAGGCTTTGCTGAAGGTCACCTGGTAGCCTTCATCACACAGCTGACTGATGCTAATTAGGTTGTGCTTCAGTCCTTCCACATAAGCTACCTTCTTGAAAGTTACTGAACCAATCTGGACTGCACCATATTCTTTAGTTTGTCCAAAGTTTGAATCACCAAAGATAACTTTGGGTCCAAGCTTGGCTCTGAAGGATGTGAGGTTGTCCTTGTTCCCTGTCATGTGCTTAGAGCACCCACTATCCAAATATCATTGTTGGTTAGATGTTGGATAGGTCTTCACCTGCACATAAGACAATTCATTTGTTTTTGACCCAGTTTACCTTGGGCCTAGGTTGATAACCTTTAAATTCTGAAATGAAAGACATCCCAGGTTGACTCTTATATCCTTCAGGATGATATCTCCTTGGAGGTAAAATCCATTCAGTATAAGGGTTAAAGATTTGGGATGAAGGACCCTTAGGATTCAATTTTGATTTGCCTTTGAAAAATTTTCCAGAGCTCTGACCTCTGTTCGACGATCTTGGAGCTGCGTTCGACGATATTGGGTCAGATCGTCGAGCTCCGTTCGACGGTCGACTATGGCTGAGGTCAGGTATTTGAGATCGTCGACCTGCGTTCGACGACTTTGGTTGAGATCGTCGATCTGCGTTCGACGATTTTTCCTGAGATCGTCGAGCTGCGCTCGGCGATCGTCGATCTTCATTCGGCGATCGTCGATCTCCGTTCGACGATTTCTGCTGGGACTTAGCTTTCTGAAGCAGATCAGAATTTTTCCTAGCAACCTCTACAACTCCATTTCCTTTGTCAGAAATGAATTTGATGGGAGTTGTTAGGACTATAGGTTGGCTGGATGAAGCACCCAAGCCCAGTGTACTGTTAAATCTAGAGTTCACTGTGCTTGTGATGTCCATCAGCTTGATGTTTCTCCCATTAAGGGATTCTTCAAGCTTCTTGGCCTCAGAGAGCTCACTTTTCAGTGAAGCTATCTGTTCCCTACAACACTCCAACTCCTGAGAGAGTTTGAGGTTTTCTGACTTTAAAGTATTGTGTTCAGATAATTGATTTCTGAGAGAGATAATCTCTTTCTCAGACTTTAGCAGGTCTAAGCACAGTGCTTTAAATTCAGATTTAAAATCTTCTTAACTAAAATCAAAAGAACCAATTACCTGATCTTCTTTAGGTTGAGTCTCTGAGTCTGACTCTGACTCCTCTTCCTCTGAATTGTGTTGTGAGGCATTGATTGCCATCATGCAGAACTCCTTTTCTTCTGCATCATCCTCATCATCACTGGAGCTGGATGAGGCTTCTGACTCCTCTTCTGTCTCACTCCAGGATTCAGCAACAAACCCTTTTCTTGTATGCTTGTTTTTGCTTGAAGAAGGTTTGCCATTGTCATCTCCTTTCTTCTTTCTTTTCTGTCCCTTCTGTCCTTGTTCTTGTTCTCTGGACAGTCAGGAACTATGTGCCCTGGTTTCCTGCAACCAAAGCAAATAATGTCTTTATTATTACTAATGGACTTGTCATACCTTGGCTTATCCTACTCCTTGTATGATCTTCTTCTGAAGTCCTTTCTGGCCATTTTATAGAATCTTTTGGCCAGCAGACTGAGTAGTTCATCATTGCCTGTGGCTTTGTCTTCAGGCAGATCCTCAGTTGCCTTGAAGGCTATGGTCTTCTCTTTTCTTGTGGCTGGTGAGGCAGCCTTCTGTTCTTCCTCTCTATTCTTGATGAGTAGCTCATAAGATTTGAGCTTACCCAATAGAGCTTCAGTGGTGATCTCATTCAGACTTCTGGCATCCTTAATTGGCCAGATTCTTGAATCCCAAGTGCTGGGGAAGCACATTAGGATCTTGTCATTAAGTTCTGTTAGAGAGATCTCTTTGTCCAAAGTCCTGAGTTCACTGACAATTAGACTTAGCCTGTTGTACATGTCTCCCACTGACTCAGTCTCTCCCTTCTTGAAGTTCTCATATTGAGAGATGAGATGGGATCTTCTATTCTTTCTCTCATCAGCTGAGCCTGAGACTATTTCTGAGAGTTTGTCCCAAATTTCTTTTGCTGAATTACATTCAGCTACCTTTTGAAATATGTCATCTGACATTGTCTGGGCTAGGATGTTCATAGCCTTAGCATCAGCTACCTTCCATCTCTTGATATCAGCATCTGTTCCTGATGGAGGTGGCACAACATTTGTGTTTGTGTTCTCTGGGGGTCTTGGACATACTGTCAAAACAGAATTAAAGATATCTTCGTCAATAGAATTCATGTAAAGCCTAATCCTTGTTTTCCAAAGTGCAAACTTGAATAGATTGCACACTGGAGGTCTGGTGCTAGCATAATCTTTGTTTTGGGCCATGATTTGTGAAAACAAAATCTAACAATAAAATACCAAAGAAAAACAGATCTAGTTTGGGATCTTTGGGTTCAGGTGTTAGCCTGTACAACCAATCAGATATGGTATGTTTAACCAACCTCGCTCTGATACCAATTGAAAGAGCAACTAGATCTGATATACTCTAGAGGGGGGGGGGGTGAATAGAGTATATGGTGCTTTTAAAACTTTTACAACAATTGTTGTAAAAAGAGTGAGCAGGGAAGCAATAATAAATCTAATCACAGCACTAAGTTAAACAAAAACTAAGCACAGAAAAATCAAGGCCAGAAACAAAAAATGAAAGCAAACAAAACCAGAAGACACAAGGAAATATAGTGGTTCCCCTAAACTTGGGTACATCCACTCTTCTACCACCCTAGGTAGGAATCCACTGCAGGATGAGTTGATCAGGTGTCCTGGGCACCAATGAGCTTTTGATAAGGTGCTCAAAAATCAAAGCAGATTTTTTGATCAGGTGTCTTGCCACCAATGAGCTTTTGACAAGGTGCTCAAAAACTAAGCTCAACTTTTGAAGGGAGTTTGAGAAACCCTTTACAGAGTGGGGGTGAGAGAGTGATGACAGTCTTCTCTTTCTCAAACAACTGAGAAGACTATGTGGATTGATGTCAAAGCTCCCCCTGAATCCTTGAGATCTTCAGGAAGAAAAAAGCTTTGCTGAGGGTGATATGCCTTCAAAGATTGAACTCTAGCAATAGATAATTTCAGCAATAGCTGAAATGTTGAATGTCTGGAGTCTGGAAATATGTTGGCCTTGAACACTTTGAAAACTAAAGAGATCTGAAGATTTGAGAAAGCTTAATCTCCTTGGATGTGTGTTCTTCAGAATTCTTTGTGATAGAAGATTTTTGAATGTGTCTCTGTAATCTGTATTCTCTCTCTGTATTGTGTGTGTTCTTTTGAGAGATTCAAAAATCCTGTCTTTTATTCTCTGGTACAGAATAGAATAACATTCTCTGTCAAGCATAGCCGTTGGCCTGCATTAATTGCATCCTTAATTGCATAAACTCTTCTGGAGGAAAGTCCACAGAAACATTTCTTTAAAAATCCCTTGAAACTTGGTCCAAAAATGAATGAAAACGGCTAGGAAATCTCTGAATTAATTGCAGAATAACTCCTAACTGATTTGAATTTGAATTTAGAAACATCCTGGAAGTTATCTGAAATCGTCGAACTGAGTTCTGCTATCGTCGAGCTGAGCTCAGCGATCTGGAAATATACAGCAGCAAAAAGTCGTCGATCTGAGCTCAAAGATCGTCGAACTGAGCTCAGAGATAAAGATCCAAAGCAGAGTCAAAATCGTCGACCTGAGCTCACCGATCGTCGAATGAAGTTCGACGATATAAAGAAGTTGAGCTCAGCGATCGTCGAATGGAGTTCGACGATATAAAGAAGTTGAGCTCAGCGATCGTCGAATGGAGTTCGACGATCTTGTCGAAGTTGAGCTAGACGATCGTCGACCGGAGTTCGACGAATCGTCGTGCTGAGCTCGACGATGTGACTTGGTCTCCAAACACAAAATCTTGGTCTTCAGGACAGCTTCTAAACCTACACTTCTAACCCTTAGACTCAATTCTAATTGACCTATTAAGCTATACAGGAGGTCAAGCAAAGATTCCTAGAGACATAGTGATCCTGACCCAAATTAGTAATAGGGTGTTCCAACACCCGGTACACCAATAAGGTACCCTGAGTGCACGAAGCGTATGGTAAATACCAACATTAGTGATATGTTTGTGATCGGTAGATTGATAGCTTGTGATGACAATGCATACAAGGAAAGAACCACTGCCCCGAGTAAGGGGTAGAGTCGTTATAATTGGTCAGCCAAAGCCGACCGTTACTTTGTTTGTCGTTCTTGGGTGGATATATGTTTGCAGGTGCTGCTGCTTGAAATGAAATGAGCGGAATGGATGGACTGCTGCTAAAGGCCCTTGAAGGTCGTGCGAAGCATGTTTGGATTTCATGTGTGGCCGGCCTGCGTGCCAATGTACGAAAATGTATTTGTGTAAAGAGAAACCTGTAAGGCCTTAAGGCCAGTGTGTGTGAGTTGTATACATTCCTGATGTTGATATAAATGTGGAGTTTATATTGTAGTGGACATTCTTTGGTTGAGTTCATGGTAACTTAAAATGCTGCGCTAGAATGTATTGAGTTATGGTACGAGTAGATTTTGATTTCCACAAGTAATTCCACCGCTTGTCTGTGAAATATGGCGTGGGGCCCCGGCCGGACCCACCGTTATATTCCATGTGATGAGTGGGGGCGTTACATCCTTGCCCTTTAAAAGTTTGTTGTAACGTGCGTCAGCAAAGACTGACCTCAACTATATAACCAACACATCTCCTTTCGGTCGTCCCTAGCGGACCCTGGGGCACTGTATCGTCCTGCAAGTCAGTACCTCGTATGCATATGTCATTGAACATGAACAAATATGAAATCACAGGTTTGAGTATCTCATACATCAAACATGTTTTTATGTTTGAGCATTTAAATAAAAGGGGCCTACAATGCAGCATGTATGCAAAACTGGGTTTCTCCCAAGACACCCTGTAGCGCGTGTGATTCTAACACATCAACATGCATCAACACATCACAACATTCACACTGGTACTTTAAATTTCCCCCATCGGCGTTTAAGCCACAACACGAACTCTTGATTTGGCCCAACCTGCTCTTAGGTCTCAATACCCGGGCTTGCCTGCAAGCTCTGACTCTCACGTCAGTTTTGTCACACAAATAAACTGATGCTAAGAACCCTTGATTGATCCTGCTCGCTCGTGGGCTTCATCGCCTGAGCTTGTCCAAAAGCTCGGCGTTCTCGTTAGATTCACAGAGGAGGACTTGTCTTGCCGGGACACTCTCCACACATGACTTGCAACATCACAGGCTAGCCAACTGACCACAGTGACAAAGTCAAGCCTTCACATACCATTAAACAACCACAACGCTTCCGCCCTAAATCATCATTCACTCTCACACGAAATAGAGGGCATCACAAACGACGTCTTCACCGTAATCAGATTTCTAGCAAAATCCCTATAGTGTTCGTCATGCAACATCACCAAATCAGACCACTGATCGCGGATAAGGCTTCACCCACAATGTCTAATCCACTAACGGAGCAGTTTTCTAGTGCAACATGTCGAAGACAGACTCAATCAACCTGGTGGCTCGGATGTCATGCACACATCCTAAAAAATGAGAGGAGAAATGATGTTACCTTACGACTCCTACTATGACGGTGGTTGACCCTGAGGGTGGCATGACCTACTATGACAATGAACAATGAATGTGTTCAAACCGATAGTTGCAGTTAGGGTAGGACCCCATATGGTGGTGAAGAGTGAATTTGTTCGAACCAGTAGCGATCGTGAGGGGGGCAAGCCCTGACGTTGGTGGGGCGTAGACTTGTTATTCTTTTGAATGGCTCTACCATTCAAACCAATAGCGGGACCTTACCCAGATTTTAGAAACAATTGTAATATTAAATATAAAATGAGTACATGTCATCCTGGTTGTGAGGATGTTGGATGAAGAGCTTGAGGGTGATTTCCATTCTTGAGTTCAAGGACGTCTTGGGGGGGGGGAATAATAGTAGCATGCGCTAACCAAGAATGCGTCCATAAGTGAGCGTTTGAGTACGTCATTGTAATCAGAATTAGCTTGTATGACGATGAACTGTACGTGATAGGTCACTTGTATGGGAATCTCCATAGAGTTATGGGAAGGATGGTGGTTCCTAGGACTGGATGGGGGGACTATCTGCGACACGTGCATTGGTCGCCTCTAGTTTAATGCTTCTGTTTTCCAGTATAAGTTATAGTAACGTTGACACGAATAGTACATTGACGCTCATGTCGTCATCAACCA
This sequence comes from Platanthera guangdongensis, assembly GCA_039583875.1. Lineage (NCBI taxonomy): Eukaryota > Viridiplantae > Streptophyta > Magnoliopsida > Asparagales > Orchidaceae > Platanthera > Platanthera guangdongensis. The sequence continues at coordinate 38,999,664 of CM077166.1, forward strand.
AAATCTGATTTATATTAGTGGGAGGTTCTCTGATAATGACACTAATGCTCAACGAGCTAAGGTGTGAATCATTCTCCTTGTAGGAGTTTGGCTTGTTCATGAGCCTGCAAGAAGCATCTCCGGGCCTAGGATCTCACGTTTCAAAGTGATATGGTTCGTTTGTTGTGCTGCGCTCGCCTTCCTTCACCTAATACAGGCTTATTCAGGGTCGGTTTCCATCGTGTATAAGTTTGCATAAATTCTCCAAGGAATCTCAGATGAACGAACAATTCAATTTCTTCCTTCAAGTGCCTATAGTTTTTTGTGCCATGTCTGTAATCTTGATGATAATTACAGAGTTTAGATTGATCCCCTCGATTCGGGGTGAGTGTTGCAGGCTTCCAAAGAGTGTGGTGGTCGCGTATGGCATGGAAAACTTCTTCCGTTGTAGCATTGAAAGAGGAAAGTTTTGTTGTTGGTGGTGCCCATAAGGTTGATGGACATCGACTGACGCCCACTGCATCTTTTGGGTGCAGGTGGCAGTTCCTGCTATTGCTTTCTTTTCACTCTTTGTCGTTGACATAGTTCTTCATAAGCTATTTTTCTGTCGACTTTTGCGGTGTTAGACAATTCATCTTTAGTGGAGCCTTTGGTTCTCAAAATCCATCCAAACATGGCGGGATTTGAAGATTGTGAAATTTGACTGCCCAACGTGTAACACCCTCATCCGTCACATGGAATATAACAGAAGGTCCGGCCGGGGCCCCACGCCATATTCCACAGACAGTTAGTGGAATTACATAAGAATACCAAATTAACAGTATAGGAATATGCATCCTAACTCAGAGCATTCTAGCGAAAGCTTTTAAAATAGTTATAAGAACTCAAATATCAAAGCATGAATGTCCACAAAACACAAAGTAGGAATGACAACAAAATACACCAAAATCTCGGCCTTAGGGCCTTACAAGTATTTACTTAAACAATCCATGTTTTCCATACTTCGGCACGCAGATCGGCCACACATAAACATCGTAAAGTAAACATTTTGCTTTGGCCTTCAACGGTCAGCACATCATCAAGGGCTTCAGCCTGCTACTTGCCATCAGGCTCACCTGTTCCTGTATACAAAAAATCCACTGAATGGTGGCAAAATAAGGCAATTGTCAGAAATGACCCTACCCCTTAATCAGGGCGGCGATGCTTCTTCCCTGCATTTCATTAGTATAAGCAAACATGATAGTGAAAGTACAATTTAAGCACACTTCACCACAGGCGTAGGCACGCACGGCCACACAACCCGTGCACTTAGGGCACATTCTCAGTGAATCTGGTCCATTCCGAGGCTTCACCACCGCCCCCAAGACGACAAACATCGTGAGCATTTTAGTCTTTCCGGCCGAATCCTACGACCCACTCTCTATGCCATCGGTAAGTTCCATGTACATTAAGTCTCTTTAACATAATCACATAGAGCAGGTACGGTTCCACTCAACCTGTTGCTCATATCGCCATGTCAATTTAAGTCATCAGCGCGGGTCAAGCTTACCCGAATCCCGAAGTATCAATCATACAATAGTACATAACCCGGTTATGCACAAGGTTGGCTCGCTGACCAAACAAACTGGGCTCTCAGAGCATACAGCCTCACAACACTGGCCCCCAGGTCTCAAAGAGACAGACCTCACAATAACAGAGCAACATCCGACAGTATTACTAACGTCGCGCGGTACCTGGTAGAAATATATTTCTGCCCAGTTTTTCGGGTGCTCCTTGGGGTTAGTCCCCAAGGCTCCTTGCTGCAATCTACCGCGTAGAAACCCAAAAAACAAAACAGCACAGAGTCTTCTCCGACAATACATGCATAATTAAAACATTACCGATCCAGACCAACATGTCCGGATAGGCTTCACACACCATGTCTATGCCCGTATTTAGATTCCGGACTCTATATGCAAAATTACGGGGATAAACCATATCTACCCGAAGGAATATCTCACGCTCACCGCCCACTCGCGGGAGAGAGTTTCCTATGCAAAAGGAAGAGGACTTCACATGTCAAAGTAGATAATCGTTACCCTAGAGGTTCGCTTCGGCGCCATGGAAAACTAGCCGGATGAAAACCACCGCAACAGACTCGCCTCTGCGGATCTGGGCTCGGCTCGCGATTCAGAGCTCCGAAGCTCCAACAATGGCGGGATTCCTCCTCCTTCTTCTCCCTTTGCTCTCCCCTCTCTCTACCTCTTAGAAAGAGAAAGGGCCAAAGGAAATGAGGTTTAAACCCTCATTTCCCGACCTTATACCACCAGGGAGGATTCCGGGCCGTCAGATCCTACTTACATGAAACGAAAGGCCCTGATTCTCCTTTAAAATCGTCTTCCTGAGTCCATACACGGCCTGTGACACGCCAGTGTCTCACAATTGTAAGAGAAATCGTCGATCTCAGAATAGGACACGGCCCTTGACACGCCTGTGTCAACCCTGGACACACTCGTGTCAACTCTGGACATGCCCGTGTCACAGACCGTGTGCCTCAAACGACGCTGAAACCATCTAGCCCGAACAGGACACGGCTTTGGACACACCCGTGTCCCAGGCCGTGTTGCTCACTCGACACAGCCCAGCAAACGCAGAGCAGGACAAGGCTTTGGACACGCCCGTGTCCATCCTGTACACGCCCGTGTCACAGGTCGTGAAACTTCAAGGGCTCTAAAAGTCTTTAAAAACACTACCCATACATATTCGAGTTTTGGGGCGTTACACAACGTAGATGCTAAGGGCGTGAGAGACCAATAAATCCCTCAATGCGTCGAGCTCCTAAACTTGTTACCCCTTTATCTGATAGATGCGTTCTTGTAGGGACGTTGGCATCACAATGATGACCTCTTCAAGAAGTGGCATGATGTTGACCGACGTATTACTTGAGACCTTATTGACATATTCTCCGGACAAGCTCTCGCTGAGTGTATATGCATTAGCCTTCTTCATCACTTTTAGTCACAAGTACTACCACGAAGCAGGTACCATCTTTGGAGAACCTTTACAGAGTTTGGGAGCACTTTCCCACAAACGATGCTAGTTTGTTGCGGTCACTTGAGGCTCTTGTGGACCGGTCAAAACAAAATTTCTCAGCTCGAGTGCGCAAAAAATCACAGAATACTAATAGTTGTCAAAGAGACTTTTGAAAACCCAAAAAGGATGAGAAACCATGTGACTGATTCAGTGCAAACCAAATTCCCTTAATTCTTTGAGTGTTACAAGTTACTACGTTCTCGAGGGTGACAAACCGCCGCTCATTACAATGAAATTTAACGAAATGTGAATGTGAAATCTTCGGGTCGCCTTTGGAGGAGGTCTTCGATCAGTAAAGAGATCTTTAAGGGTCGAAAAAGATCTTCAAAGAGCGAATGAGATCTTCAGTGGGAACTTCGAATGCCGAGGGAGACTCTCAAGGACTTAAAAGAAACTCTAGCAGACGCTGAATGCAAGTTGTTTTGAAATAAATGCTCTGAGCTCCTTTTGTAGTTTTTGACAAAGACAGTACAGTAATTGCGTCCATTGCACACGCCATAATTATCAGACAGATAAATCACGTTCCTCGACCTGGAACACAAGGATCGTCATTTTTGCACATATGATGATTTTGCCTCAGGACAGTTCGGGCATGATTGATGGCGGTGATGATAACGAACTACGAACTACAAACTGCGAGTTGCGAACTGCGAGTTGTGAGCTGTAAACAGCGAATTGTTCTACAATCCTTGCAGACGCAAGAGCTCAAGAGGGGAAATTGTAGTGTGCGTTGAGACACGTTCTTAGAGTGTAGTGAGCGCGAACGTCGTTCGAGGGTTATGTATCTATGCTCGCAAAGTTGATTACATTGCTCGTCCGGTGAAGAATTGCGCTAGTCCCACAAACAATTGTGTTCTCTCGACGAACAAATTTGCTTGCTGTAAGAACACATTGCTTCCTGGATGGGCGAATGAGCAAATTACTTGGCATGGAACACAAAACATATGTTAGGACAACCTTCTCTCCAATTTCATAACATGCTTTAGATTTATTGAGGAAAAATTGCATGGTATGTTAGATTCAAAGCAACTAACCTTACTAAATATCTCCTTAAAGTTGTTCGCTCTAGCTTCGAATCATATGGAGAAGATACAATGTCATACTCTCCAAAGCCCCATCTTTGTAAAGATGCTGGCGAAAAATACGTTTTCGACTAACCTAGGGCCAACGAAGGTTGGGAGAAGAAAATGTTCACTCATTTTTGTTCGCTTGGAGATCAAGGGGGTTTGCTCCGACGCGCGTGATTTTTATTAAAATGGCATCACGCCTCGCACTGTTCACTTGGATATCACTTTTCACTCACCTTGATAGTAGACACGTGAACAATCGCAACAGTCCCGTCTCCAAATTTAAAGATTGAGCCCATGTATTTTTTTTTGCGATTTTGAGAATAAAAAACAGAGAGGATAGGAATAATAGTTATCTTTTTTAAAAAATTAAGACGCGAGTAATCATTTATGTTAAGGATGGCTTCTTTGTTTTATACATGAAATTTAAATAGAGCAAGTTTAATTTAGAGCGCTGATATTAACACCGTTTTTTGGCTATTCGTATTAAAAGTTTGAATTTTTTTGGACTTTTAGAATTCATATTAGTAAGCACTGCAAAAAAATTATTGCTTATTCGCATTTGTCCCCTTCGGGCTTCTGCCTCCCCTTCAAATCATGATTCCGTCGTTGACCTTTCCTCCTCTCTTTTCGTACGGGATGAAGGGCTTCAAATCCGGCAAGTGCTTCTTCATTTCCAGAGCGTCGTTCTTTATCCTGACGCGTTCTCCTCCATTATCTGTCGGCTATTTTTTTCCACATCCAGCGATCTCTCTTCTTCTTGATGGCGGTGTTGCTTTATTCTGCGATTTTCAAACGCCCACTCCTCCAGGCGGTGATGCTCTGCTCCTTCATTTATCCAATTTTTGAGTGCAGATAACTTTCGTGCTTGCGAATAATAAAATTTAAAAAATAATGTTTGCGGATAGCCAAAAATGCTAATAGTGAAAACTACGACGCTAATATAGGTAAAGTGATAACAAATGACATTTTAACCTCCTTGTTCATGACCGTCACCACCGTGCCAAACGCTAAAAGAGGAAAACATTCTTTGATTTAGGGAGTTGTTAAAGACAAACTAAAAATGACTATCCGCAAACCATTATTAACAACAAATCATATTTTTTGAAAATTACTAAATGCAAACAAAATTGTTATAAGTAAACCAATATTATTAACAACAAACCAAATCTAATATTAAAAATCTAGTCATATTTTGTAACTATGATAGTCAATCGCTTCAAAAAGATATCAAAAAGAACATCACTCTGTAACCAAATCTAGTCAACATATGATATCAAAAAGAACATCACTCTGATAATGGCTAACCGCACACCAAAATCCTAAAATTTCTCTCTAAAATATTTTGCGGGTTTTTTGCCGGCAAATCACTGCCCTCGGAAGTCACACCCCACTTTCACAGAAACAATCACAAATACTGTACGAAACCCTCATTTGTACCATCTCCAGAACCCTCGCCTCAATCCTCGAAGAAGAAGAATGTGCTTGTTGATCTAAGAACTCAGGAAATGTTAGAGCCCACTGCGAATCTAGCTCCAATGGCGACAAATACCAGCATAATGATGAGATGAAAGTGAATATTGTTAGTGTACAACCCCGTATCCGGCCGAGTGAGATCCTCCCCAAGTGGCAGACTTGGGGCGCGCTATGAGCGATGTTCTGGTATAGCCCCGTTCGGAGACGTGCGGGTGCTCGTGCGTGCGTGCGGAGGTTTTATGTGCATAGACTTAGAACTTATGTATATATATATTATATTATATATATATAATATTATATATATATATATATATATATATATATATATATATATATATATATATATATATATATTATAGATATATTATATGAGAGGGATAGAAGGGGCAGGAGGTGGATCGGGTAAGGGGGAGCAGAAAATTAAAAAGAAAAAGAAAAAGAGAGAGGATAAGGGGGGGAGGGAGAGAGATGAGGCAGCGGGTTTTTTTATTTTTGACTCCCTCACTAGGGTTCGGCCGAGGAGGAACCGCCCGCCCCCTTCTCTCACTCTTGGCCTGGAGCAGCAGGAACCGCCCACCTCCCTCTCTCTCTCCGGCCACCCACCAGCAAGGAGGAGCCGCCCCTCTACCACCGCCCCTCTCTCTCTCTCTCGGCCTGGAGCAGCACAACCCCGACCCCTTCTTTCTCTCTCCCGCCGGCCAGCAGGGGCAGCACAGCCGCCGACCCTCCTTCTTTCTCTCTCCCGCCGGCCAGCAGGGGCAGCACAGCCGTCGGCCCTCCTTCTTTCTCTCTCCCGCCGGCCAGCAGGGGCAGCACAGCCACCGACCCTCCTTTTTTCTCTCTCCCGCCGGCCAGCAGGGGCAGCCCGACGCCCCCTTCTTCTTCTCTCCCGTCGGCCTGGAGCAGCAGCCCGAGCCCCGCCATCTCTCTCTCTCTCGGCCCGGAGCAGCACAACCCCGACCCCCTCTCTCTCCCGTCGCCGCTTAAGCAAAGAGCAGGCCCGAGCCTCGGCTCTCTCTCTCCCGTCGCCGCCGCCTAGGGCAAAGGTATCGAGATTCATCTCTCCCAGCAAGGGGCCCGACCACCAAGGAAAAATGAAGAGGAAGACAGGGATTTCTTCTCTTCCAACAGGGCTCGGTCAAAGAAGGCATCAGGATTTTATCCCCCAAGAGGGATCGAGATTACAACTAGAGCAAGGCTCGGCCTGGAGTGGAGATCGGCCATCGTCGCAGCCACTTAGGACTAAGCTAGTCAGGAGCTCCTCTCCCGGCACTGCCGCCAAGCACGCGTCAAGGGTAACGATGTTTCTACTTGGGCAGATGAAGCCCTCAGTTTACATATTTGCATGGAAGCCCCTCTCCACCAACGTGTGGGGGAAGGGAGCTCTCCGACGGGTTGACGTGTACGTCCCTGCAATTAACTGCATTAGCACCCGGAAGCGTGAGTATGAGCTTAGGCATGCTGCGTGAAGCCCATCCAGACGTGTGAGCCGGATTGGTGATGTTCTGGGGTTCCCAGAGAAGACTCCGAGGAAGTTGTATATTATCTATTTGCAGGGAATGCGCACCATAGCTCCGAAGAAGGGGTGTGTGCAATATGTTTGACCAGCTTATGTTAGCCGACAGTTGTTTAGTTTGCCGCCGCTTGTCGAGACGTTGACGTATAGGTGTTGTATTACCAGACGGGGAGTAGCGGGCTTAAGCCCAAGTCTGTGCTGACCCTCGAAGACTTATTTTTGCTTATATTGTCGGCCTGCGTGCCGAAGTATGGAATTCATATTCCTGTAATTATTTAAATATCTGTGATGCTCTGTGGATGTGTCGTTTACTTCTTCTGTCTTGGGCGAGTGGTGTGCTCGTGAACCGCTCGCCCCGTGGGGGCCCCGAGGTGTAGTTGTCGGGAAGCCCCTGATGACCTGTTGTCATCCTTTCAGAATAGCGGAGTTCCGCTGTTAGTGGCCCAACTTGGACAGCGTGTCGTAGAATTGCTCAACAAGATTGCGCCATTAGTAGGGCGGGTGACGAACATTTTGTATAGACCCGAGGAAGCACCTCTAGTCAGGAGAGAGTTGGTCTTGAGATTCTCCATTGAGGTTCCGGTCGGCCAAGAGAGCCCTCCGAAGGTGCCTTAGCTCAGCCTTTGGCTTGGGAAGGGAAGAGTTTGCTAGTCTTCCGGGTATGCGGCGGGACCTCCACGCTGAGACCTTGGGTCTGTCCCTTGTGTTCCTAGTCTTGTGCCTAGATCGTTCGCTTGAGGGTAGTAGGTGCGCGGTCACCCCTTCCCCGAGAGTGAACTACACAGGAGACCGAGATTTCAGTTTCAACAGTTAGCGTTGGTGTGAAAACTCCGTGGAAGCTTGATTTATCACTAATTATAATAAGAGTTTGAACAAGAACGAGTGTAAGGAAAAACTAGTTGTTCTAGCAAAAACTGGAGTTGAAAGTAATTATTTTTGTTGTGATTGTTATATTGATCAATTTTCCGTGTAAATGAAGTATTTTTATAGTAATATCTACTCAGTATTTTACAGTTAATTGGAAAAAATGACAAAAAAAATTAAATTTTGATTTGATTTATTGTTAACAATAATGGTTTGTCCTTAACCGTTTTGTTTACACCGAATAATTTCCAGAATGCATGATTTGTGATTTGCGGATAGTCATTTTTGATTTGTCTTTAACAATTTCCTTGATATTAAACATTCAACTTTCTCATTTTACTCATATTTATTACAAATTTTTTGATTTCATTATTTTTTTTGTTTTTTTGTTAATTTTAAACAATGCGCTCTCGTATAGGCAAAGCCCCTACGTACAATAAGAAATGTGCTCTAATCACCGCTGCACAAGAAAATATTGAATGATAAGCAAAATATAGCTCTTGGGAGTTTGCGAAAGTCGGTGACAATAACCGTGTTCATGACCGTCACCACCGTGCCAAACGGAGCCCAAAAGAGGGAAACAATCTTTGATTAAACATTCAACTTTCTAATTTTACTCATATTTATTACAAAATTTTCAATTCCATTAATTTATTTATTTTCTTTAATTTTTTGAAAAATATGCCGCAAAGTCACTACTTACAGTAAGAAATGTGCTCTAATCACCGCTCGCAAATCCACGTGCACAAGGAAATATTGAGTGACATGCAAAATATTTTAGCACTCGGAGTTAGCAAAAGTCGGTGACAGTAACCGTGTTCATGTCCGTCACCATCGTGTCAAACCGGGCCTAAAGGAGGAAAACAATCTTTGTTTTAAAATTCAACTTTCTCATTTTACCCATATTTATTACAAAATTTCAATTTCATTAATTTATTTATTTTTTGTTTAATTTTTTAAAAATATACTCTCATATAAGAAAAATTTCTTTACAACTGCTAAAGAAATGTGCTCTAATCACTGCTCATAAATCCATATGCACAGGAAAATATTGAATGACATTTGCGAAAGCCACGGACATGCTAATATCATCGCGCTTAATTTATCTTTGAAGCCTTTCAGAAGCTAACAACAGTACTGTTTAGTTCCGGACAAAGGACTGCGAAAGTCGGCGACAGTAACCGTTGAACATTTTGGACAAACCATGGCCGCAGATCTGCGGCGGAGCGCATCTTGGACGTTCGCGTGCACCGGCGGCTGAAGGAACCTTCTCCGCCCCGGCCTTTATCGGAAACTGGACGCGGTTTGAAAAGAAGAAAAGAAAAGGGGTCTGATGACTTCGTCGTCGCCATCCTTCATTTTCCAATTTCTTTTTCTCTCTTCGTCGAAGTAGGACGGGGAAGCAATCTGAAGAAAGATCTGTATAAAGGCAGCGGAGTAATTCAATCAGAACAGTAAGTTACTGAGAGAGATATTAAAATCGAGTGAAAGTGCTTCTCTGATCTTCCAGTTCCCGATTATTCTCCGTGATCTCCTGTATAAAGATGGCCGGAGCTCCGGCGCAGGATTTTCCAGCGGTTTTGACCCAGAGCGGCCGGTATCTTCAGTACAACATCTTCGGCAACCTCTTTGAGATCTCCGCAAAGTACCATCCGCCCATTATGCCCATCGGAAGAGGAGCTTATGGAATCGTTTGGTAATCTCTCAACTCCGTCACATAGACTACTTGAAAAGCTTATTGAGCTGTTAATTTATAGTTCTGGATTCACTTTTTTGCCTGCTTGTGACATAGGGGTATTATAGAGATTGATTTATCATGTTTTTGTTATGGTTTTACTTTACAGTTCTGTGTTGAATTCCGAGAACGGAGAGATGGTTGCTATTAAGAAGATTGCCAATGCTTTTGACAATCATATGGATGCCAAGAGGACGCTCCGCGAAATTAAGCTTCTAAAGCACTTGGATCATGAAAATGTAAGAACTCACCATTTAACTTGCATTTTTGTTGGTGATGGATGGAAGATTGTGATGAAAGCATTTGTTTAGGAATCATATGAAGTTTGTTTATATGGTTTCTTGAATTGATATTGATTACTCAGTCTAATGCATCCGTCTAGTGTTCCTCTTGTCCATCTGACATCACCTTGGCTGCTCTGAGTTTTTTGCTCTTTTGTAGTATGTTTGGGGTGTTTATGATTTATGGCTATATTAGCTAATCTTTCTTGGGTTTTTAATATCTTTGTGAGTTTGTTTAAGCTTGTGTTGATTTTATAGACTACATATAGCTTATAAATTTTATTGAAGCACCTTTTCTTCCATTCATTTGAACTTTCTTTGCAACAAGAACTCAATTTCTCTACATTTTGTTGAAATTTTTCCTAAGTATGCAAAATAATGGAAATCTAATAAAAAAGAGCAAACTCATTTATTTTGAGGTGCGTGAAATGATATTTTGGGTTATAATTCCTCTTTATTATTTATATCCTTTGAATCCTAAGCCATCTGTAGGTTCCCAAAAGTTGGTCATTATGTCGCACTGTGTATCAAACGACGGTACACTTAAAGACGATCCACATGGTGTTTTAGGGAATTTTTATGTATATCTGGAGGACATTTTGGTGATTTTGCATTGTACTTAGTTGTTTATAAAACTCATCTTATTTTAGGGTTAGAAGGACCGGCGAAAAACCGAATGCCTCCTCTCTTGTTTTCGTCTCTATTCTTCATCTAGTGAAACAACCTGCTATTGTCGTGGACGTATCACATCTTGGGGTGAACCACACAAATTTTGTACTTTTCGTGTTGTCTTCTCTTTCGTTTTTGCCAGATTCTGTAACAACTTGTATCAAAGCGTGATTGCACATTCGTTTTGAATCTGTATAGCTAGTTTGTGGAATAAGTGTAGCGATGATGAATAACATCGTGAAGATCGATTAGTTCACAAGAAAAACTAGTTTCAGTCTTTAGCGCATCAAGATGAAGAAACTATCGCCGGTTGTGGGTAAATTGGAGAGTCTCTGCATGACGAAATCGCTAACAAGTTCTTGAAACCACCTGTTTTTCTTCTTAAGAAGGAAGGGATGGTCCCAAAGGAGCACCTTGATGATTTGAATTTCATTCTGATGGATTTGAAAACTGTGGATGTTCAAATCGAGGATGAAAATGCATCTATAATTATATTAGTCTCCCTAGCCTCTTCGTATGAATTTTTTTTTAAAAAATTTGTTTTCCAAGGAGACACCATTCTCCATGAAGTTAGATCTAGTCTTCATTCCTGAGAACTTCGACATAAGGCCTATGAAAATAGTTCAAAAAAAGAAGCCGTGGGATTGATAGTCACAAATTTTTATAAGTCACGAGGTCAAAGGAAAATCAAAAGGAAAAGGAAGGTCGAAATCTAGAGATCTAGTCCCAAACATCAATCCAAGGGATATTTATAACTACTATAAATATACAGGTCAGTAAAAGAATGATTGCCCTAAGAAGAAAGGTAAACCTCTAACTGTTATTTTTCCAAAAAAGAACTCAGGTTCAGAAGTAGATCTGGTAATTTTCGTGGCTGATCATGCATACTCGTCAGCTTAGTTGATATTAGATTCAAAATGTTCTGTTTATATGTTCCTTAACAGGGACTGATTTTATGCATATGAAAGGATCAATGATGGAGTTGTTCTAATGGGCAATGATGTGACACTTAAGATAATCAGTATCAGTTCAATTATGATCAAAATTCATGATGACGTTGTTAGGACGCCGGCGGAGGTTCGACATATTCCTAATCTATCTCTTTAGCTACTATGTATTTGAAGGGATTCAAATATAGCTGTGAAGGTGGAGTCCTACGTATCGCAAAAAGAACCCTAGTGATAATGAATGGACTCAAGCAGAATTCCTTGTATGTGCCTCAAGGGTTGACAATAATCGGTTCAGCTGCCGCAGTATCCTCTTCAGAGAAATTAGACTCAAATTTAACCAAGTTGTGGCATATACTACTTGGTCATGTTGGTGAGATGAGAATGATGATTCTCAGCAAGGAAGACCTACTTTGGGGTCACAAGATATAAATTGTGTTTTTATGAACATTGTATTTTCGAAAAGCAACATTAGAATCAAGTTTGTAAAGCATTGCACAGAACTAAGGCTACTCTTTATTACATACATCCAGATGTCTTGGGACCTTTTACGCCCCATCAAGAGGTGGAGCAAAGTTTTTTCAATCCCTAATTAATGATTATTCTAGAATGACCAAGGTATACATGCTGAAGCACAAGAGTGTTGCCCTTTAAACCTTCAGGTAATGGAAGGTTCTGGCTGAGAATCAAACTTAAAAGAAAGTCAAATGTCTGCAAACTGACAATGACATGAAGTGTTATTCAGTTGAATTTGATGAATTCTGCAAAGATGAAGGTATTATCCAGTCAGTGAGATTCCACAACAAAATGGAGTAGCAAAATGTATGAACAATACCCTATTAAAGATAACTTGATGCATGCTCTCTAACAATGGATTATCACGGGATTTCTATGCCGAGTCTCTGAATTCAACCTATTATTTGGTGAATCGCTCCTCTGCAACTACCATTGACTGCAAAACCTCCTTCGAGGTGTGTTCTGGTAAATTTGTTGATTATTTATATCTTAAAATATTTGGTTGGCCTACTTACTGTCATGTTAATGAAGACAGGTTAGAATCTAGGGCAAAGAAGAGAATTTTTCTGGGCTATAGTGCTGGGGTAAAGAGATATAGAATTTGATATGCTGAATCTAAATGTATAATTAGTAGAGAAGCAACTATTGATGAAACTTCTACGCTTCACTTGAGATTGGAATTTGATTTTGCTGTAAGATAGAACGATGTCAACGATCGGGCGGAGTTTGGTGTAACTCTAAATATGAGTCATGGAGATAATCTTCCTCACTTCAATAAATCTAATGAAGAGTTTGTTATAGAGATTTGGGTGGGGCCTGATATAGAGACGGAGCAAGAAAGATAATACACCATCACTGTCGATTGACCAAGGAGGCAGTTTTGACCCCTACAAAAGTATGGCTATGCCGATATTATAGTATATGCATTCCAGGTGGCAGAAGATGTGGAGTCACCAAAGCCATATACTTATTGCGATACTATTTCTAATGTCGAGACTACACATTGAGTTGAAATATTGTCTCATGAATCGGATTTTGGAGCCAGTTAGGCTACCTAATGGGAGAAAAATGGTTGAGTGCAAATAAATCTTTAAAAAGAAGTTAGGAGTTCCGAGTATTGAATGTATAATATACAATGCACGTTTAGTTGTTAACGGGTACAATCAGAAATGAGTGGACTACAATGAGATTTTCTTACTAGTTGTCAGGCATAGTTCCATTCAGGTGTTGCTTTAGGCTCTATTTGTTTGGGCGTTTTGCTGCTCCGTTTTGGGCAAACGCCGCCGGAAGGAGGGTAAACAAATGAACCTCCGGCGGCGTTTGCTCCGTTTTCACCCACCCGTCTTGAGAAACGCCCCAAAAAACTCCGTTTGGAGCAGCCACCTCTCCCCTCCGGTTCGAACACTCCGTTTCCACCCGCCGGATCGACCCGTCACCACTGAACCAAATGGAGCCTTAGTGACACATCAGGATTTGGAATTAGATCGAATTGATGCGAAGACAACTTTTCTACATGAAGAGCTTGTGGAGGGCATCTTGATGAGTCAGCCAACAAGATTCGTTGTTCAGGGAAAGGAAGATCATGTCTGTAGACTTCAAATATTTTGTATGCACTGAAGCAATCTCCAAGGAAATGATACAAGGGATTTGACACATTCATAGTGGACTTCAAATATTTTGTATGCGCTTCAAATATGTTGTCTGCATGATGTCAGAGTCCCACGTCGTCAATTATCTATTAATGGTTATATTATTATGAATCTTTAGGTATTGGAGTCAAGTTGTGTGAGTCGAGTCATATCGAGTTGTAATTACGAGTTTTTTGAGTCATAATGTATTAGTGTTATGCGCATCTCTTTCATATTGGGCCTATTTACACCCCTGCCATTGTAGTCTATAAATTGATCCCTTGGGTCATGTATGAGGTTGTGAAATGAATTAATCAAGTTTCTTTATCTCTCTATAAGTTCTTCTCCTTCTCTCTCAAATATCTCATCTTCTCTCTCTAGTTCTTCGTCTCCTCTTCATCCTCATTCTAGGGTTAGGGTTGAGCAAGACTCATCTTCCTCCTCCTTCCTCCTTCGGGTGAGCAAAGATCCCCTTATTTCTTTGGCTCCACTGCCATCTTCTACGAGATCCCAAAATAGGCCCATAACAATATGGTATGATGGTATCAGAGCGAGCTTAACATGTGCAACCCCTGATATTGGATCTTGAGGCGCCCTTAGAGGGGGGGGGGGGGGGTGAATAAGAACAAATAAAAATTTTTTCTAAATGTAAAATTTTAGGTAAAATAAATGAGAATTGTTAAGATGATATTTTTCACAAACCAAAATATATTTCAAATACTCAGAAATTTAATGAAAATGTAATGGCGAATTTATTTCATAAGTGATGAGAAAACATATACAAGAATTTCAATAGAACTTGAAATCGAGGCTACAAATGAAAAATTTCTTTTGAGTTTTTACCGGTCCTTCTCCCAAGGACCGGTAGGCTAAAGCCTATCTCTCCCTAGGTACAGCTACTAGGCTCTCCCTAGATCTCTCCACGACCTAGTCGCTGCGCACAAGATGACGATTTTCCCCCGAGCCACACACGAACTTAGTCGTCACGCACAAGGCGACGAGTTCTCTACTGATTACATTGAATAAAGAAAAGTAACAAAGTAGAAATCTGAAAATAAAAACTCCCTCTGGTGTAAAACACTTGAAGTAGACTATGAATCTTTGCAAATGTCGTCGGAGTTGTAAAGCATGAACGGTCTCTTCTACGCTCTTCACCTTTGTTGCACACTTGAGAGTTTTTCTGGTTCCACAGAGTTATCAGGCTGGTAATTCTCAACACAAAGGCTCTTGGAGATGTGTGTTACGAAATGCACAAAAAGTAAATTTTTTAAACAATCCGCACTATCACCCCGCGATATCTAGATATCGCCGGCGCGATATCACCTCAGTCTACCACGTGGCCCACTATGCTGTAGTCGTGCCAGAATGATGGTGGTCATGCTGGATCATGCGCTATCACCCTGTGATAGCTGGATATCGCTTGGCGATATCAATGTATAATGCGCTGTGTTGAAACCGTCGAGAAAATGGCTGACGTCATCAAGTTGATATCGCCTGACGAGAGAGCTTTCGCCAGCGATATCTCCCGTCTTTGAAAATTCTGCAGCTAAATGTAACTTTAAAATTATCAGAGTTTACCCGGAGATATTTGCACATCATAAACACACTATGATCAAATACATTCGGGATTTTTTATTTTCAAACCAAAGAATGCGGAACGCATGCTCCAACACCTGAAAATGCACATGCTTGTCTTAGTAGTTGAAGATCGCGTACTTCCCGTCATCTCGTTTCAAGCGCGCGTCATCACCATCCTTCGTCGACTTCACTAGGCGCTCAACTCAATCAATCAATCTAGACGTCCTGGCAAATAAGAGACACACAAACCGAGCCACTGGTTCTTCTTCCCGCTGTTCTTCTCTTCCTCCATCAACCAAATGCTCATCGTTGCTCGGTTTCAGCCGATCGTGCTCCGCCTTGCTCAGCCGACGCTACTTCGTCCTCCAGTAGCTTCGACGACAATCCAACCCGTGTCCCGTGCAGTCCTTATCCCCGTCGAGCCTAGCGCCTTATCTTGGGATCCGTAGGCTTCTTCAGTCTCCTGAAAACCTCAAGCCGCCTACCCTTTCCCTTCCTCGAGCCCACCCAACCAGAACATATCGAGCCGCCCTTTAATCAATTAATTACATTCAACAAGAAGATAAGCGTCGCTGCTGAGGCTATCCTCCATTGGATAACTGCTATCTACCAGGGCTCATTGTCGCGACTCACCGCCAACATCAACCGATATGTGATGTCGGAACACATGGGGTCCCGTTTCCATCAGCGCCACCATCGCCCCAGCCAACCATGATGCCACCTCCTTTATCCCAGCTTGTCTTATCCCACAACCACCTACGATTGCTTCACCGCGGTCACCGATTACGTTTCTACAACCCATGCCACTACCGAACTTTGCAGTCCGCCTCCAGACATAACTTCCACCTCCCCCGCCGCCGATTCCACTAGAGCAGTCGTCGCTCCCACCGACACCCGAAGAAGTTTTCCCGCTCTCTGCAGTTCTCTTCGCTCCACCATCACCTTAGGTTGTTTCTTCCCTGCAGTTCACACAACTGACATTGTCGCCTCCACATCTCGCGATGGTACCGCCACAAATTGTGTCGCCACAATCAGTTCCCGCAGTCTCTATCTCGTATCCTCCGCTCCGGCCATTGCTTGACCGGCCCTCTAGAACCTTTCCTTCTGACAATCTCCCCCACGCGCTGATACCGCCACTTTCAATCGTCCCAACTGACATTCAACTAGGGTCTCTGTCACCCTCGACCGTCAACCATCACTATGCACACTCCCCCAACTCAAGATATTTTTTCCGACAGTCTCCCTTCAGCACGCGCCTTTGCCTCACCGGATCCTTGCTGTCTCTTGTGACATTTATGAGCATGATGATGGATGGCTAGTCAATGCAGTCTCTGCTCCAGTGACGCACTACCGAGAGTTGTTCAAGAGGGAAATCAAAGAGCCAGATGATCACGTCATGCAAACCCCATTTGATCTTGAGGAGAAGCTCAATTTGAAGGACGGGTGAAATGTTAGGGGTCTCACGTCGTCAGTTATTTATTAACAATTATATTATTATGAGTCTTTAGCTATTGGAGTCGAGCTGTATGAGTCGATTCGTATCAAGTTGATTCGTAGTTATAAGTGATTAGAGTCATAATGTTTTAGTGTTTATTTATGCCCCTGCCATTATAGTCTATAAATAGACCACTTGAGTCATGTATAAGGTTATGAAATGAATTAATCAAGTTTCTCTCTCTCTCTGAACTCCTCTCCTTCTCTCTCAAGTCTCTCCTCTTCCATCTCTAGTTTTTTTCTCCTCTTCTATTACACCTCACCTAGTTCAACAACATTTCAAAAGACTGGTCGACACTCAAGCTAAAGTACACAACAGAAGGAAACATCAAGGGTGTATATAAATTTTATTTTGAGTTGTTAAATATGAGTTTTAAGAAATGAAGTATTTTGAAAGAGCATAATTGACATGAGAATGTGATATATTATAAATTGATCCAATAAATAAAGTGTAATTAAATTTGACGAAGAAGCATAAATGTAATACTTCAGGTCTTGATGACTTAGTTTTAAGATTTGGAGTGTCAAGAGAAAATTTTAGCATGGTTGATTAAAAGTTTTTTCAGTAAAAAATCGAAGATTAAGAGAATGTCGAATATTTGTAGAATAAATATTTTGATGCCAATATATCTATGAACAAAGAGATGTTCAAGCTTGCTTTTACTATAGATGATTCAAATTTAAGAGTTAAGTAATAAAACCACGAGAAAGAGACATTAAGCATAAACTTTGAAAAATGATGTTAATTTGAGATAAACAATTTGGTTTCATTACCGATTTTTGTGTTAAAAAATTAATGAAGAAGTATAAAGAGTGAAGAAATGATTTTCATATGATTTTGAAAATACATATTAGCTAATGCTAGAAGATTTAATTTTGTAATAATTATGTAGATGCTTACATAGCTAGGTACCTTGATTTGTGCTTTTCATGGATGATAGTTCTAATCCGCGAGGTATTCACAAAATTAAGAAAATAGTTAGAGCAATATACATATTGTCTAAAAGAACAAGAATTTCAAATTAGTAGAACAAATACTGTATATGATATGCAAGTTTTTTTTCAGGGGAGAGGGGGGAGTTAGTAATTATAATAATTATCAATTTATCCTATTAAAGTACAAAAAGATCCCTAGGTGCTATATATGATGATATACCCTTGGTCATTTATTCTGAAAAATGATGATATATATATGAAGATATAACCTAAAAAGTTAAGTATGAGTAGTTGAAATGGAGAAGTGTCTTGTGAGTGCTATAGGAGAATACATGTAGACTTAAAAGGTAATTTTTATATATACTTAATTAGGCAGGCGATGTTGGATGGATATGCGTTTTGGGCATAAAAATGTTGTTCATATCTGAATTGAGTGTGACATAAATGAGAATGCTAAGACTAATCTTTGAAAAAAATAAAAAAAGATAAATTAATTAATGATTATATTATAGATACAATGAAAGTGACATCTATCGAAGCCAAGATAATAAAAAATATACTTATAAATTTTTGGACATGTACAATGAATGTTAGAAAATGCCTGATTTGACGAGTGGATAAAGTTATTGATACAACCCCTTCTCCTGGTGAGGCAAACTTAGGCGGGCCCACAACTGTTTCCTCTGCCCCTATTCCTGGTCCCTCCAATCCCAGGCCGGGTCGCACCAGGTCTTGCAGGTCGGGCACCCCAACCCTTCTTCGCACCCGTTTTCAGTGCGGCGGGTTGTTGAGTTCCGGATTCGATCTCGGAACCTCCTTGATAGAAATTCCTCATATTGACTCCTATCAACAACTAAGTCGATATGAGGACTTCCTATCAAAGAGATTCTGGGATCGAATCCCAGTCTTAATAACCCGCGGCGCCAAAAACATGTGTGGAGATGAGTTTGGGTGCCCGGCCTGCAGGACCTGGTGCGACCTAGCCTGGGATTGTAGGCGCCAAGAATTGGGGCAGAGGAACCTGCCGTGGGTCCTCCTAGTTTTGCCTCACCAGGAGAAGAGGTCGTATCAGTTACATCGAAGAAATAGGTAGAGAAGGGGTAAACCAAAATAACATGGATGAAAATTGTAACAAAATATTTGGTGACAACAATTGCAAACTAATATTGCCCAAAATAGTGGACTAACACCAGATTCAACACAAAATCAATGCAACCTAACTATAAACTCACAAAAATTTGAAGTAGAAGGCTTGGTAAATGCCTGATGAGTTACCAGTGACTGGAGGTTAAGGCAAATAAATGAATATGAACCTTCGGAGGGGATTTGGACTGCTGTAAGGTTTATTCCCGGACTGGATGGCAGTTTTGGTCGGTGGGTTAGGCAATTTATGCTGGAAGGGTGTGGAGGGGGTGTTGGTGGAGCTGGGGAACACGGGTGGGGGCGGGGGCGGGGGCGGGGGCGGGGGCGGGGGGGGGGGGGGAGTGTTAGATATGAAAATGGTTTCAGGAGGTGTGGAGGGATGCTGGGAGATGAGACAAGGGTTGTATTGGTTCAGCGAGTTGGGAAAACTCCTTATGTCAAAGCTGGGCAGAAATCAAAGGGATGGAGAGGCTACCAACTGTCAGTGAACTTGAAGTGTTGGCAGTAACTCTTTTCCAGGAATTTAGAGAGAAGAAATATTGAGGCGGGGGAGTGGTGTTGACTGATCCCTTAATTTTGGGGGTGTAGGGGATTGTGGGGGAGTTTGTGTGTGTGTGTGTGGGGGGGGGGGGGGGGGGGGCACGTGGAGGGGAAATGGTGTGAGGCCGAGTCACAGTTGGGATGGGGGGGGGGATTATGGGAGTTATAGTTTTTTGTTTTTTCTTTGGTTGAAGAGGATTAATAGTAGTGGGGGAGTGTGGGGTGGGGAATAATTTTAGGAGTAGTGGGCTAGATTTTAGGAGGTAGTTATGAATGGGGAGTGGAGTAGTGGAGAGGTGCCTTGAGAGTTATGGAGTAGTGGGGGCAAGGAGGGGTGGCGGACCAAGGGTGGCCGATGGGGGTCACCGGAGGTGGTGATTGCCAGTATATTGAAATGAAAGGGATTGAGTTTGTGGAGTGACAACTAAGGTGGGAGGGAAGTGGGGTGAGGAGGGTGGTGGTCAAATATGGACTTGGGGTAAGGTGCTAGCCGGAATTGGGGTGGTGGGGGAGTAGAGGTAGCCTACCAAGGGAGATGAGAGGAGGGAGGCACTCCAAGCGTCGCACTTGGATTTCGGCTTCGATGCTAGTGATCAAAAGAGGGAATTTTATCTATTCTTCAATGTCATGAAACTAAGCCTTCTACTTCTATTTATAGAGTAGGAGGGATAATGGGCAGTAATGATTCTCCGATCATTGCGATCTCCTGAACACTGTTCAGGATGAAATTTAGAAAATTTCAAGTAAAATATTAAAAGTTCTCGATCGACGGCCCACTCGATATGAGCAGTCTTGATCGTCACTGGTGGTTCTTTGGTCGGTGCGAAAAGACCCGCAAGGGTTGTGCGACATAATCCCCATTAGAAACTTAGATGAATTTTATTAGGAATCATTTATTCAAATGATAAGGTAATAAATTCTAATAGCAACTGATATTGTTGCCCCGCTTATTGTACATTAGAATAAAATAAGAAGAGGCTATTTAGTTGTACCAAAGCATCTACTTCAATTATTGAACTTTACTAATTCAAAATTTGAAACAAACTATATTACTGCAGGACTATTGGAAAGGAACTTTGTTTTACTGAATGTAATTTTGAATTTAAGTTTCTATTACTTGATTGAGAAGACAGAGAACACTTTCTTAGGCTGACTTCTACTGTCATTATATTTCTCTCTAAAATGTTTTGAAAATATCAATTTGTATTGATAGATATTCATATTTTTAAATGAGTTGAACATTACCTGTTTAGAGTCTTTAGACTCACTTTAACTGCTTTTTAATAATATAAATAATGGTTAATGTGGTTAAATAGAGCAAATTAAAGCTGTCGAAGGCTGAATTTGAACACCAAAGCAAAATTTCGAAGTTATCCAAACAAAAATTTAATGGAGTTCAAAATCAAAGTGAAGCCAGATTTAAAGCTTGTCTAGCACCTGTGGATTCACGATTCTTCATTAATTACAATAAGAAGCTGCTAGTGAAACTTAGCTTTCCAAAATTATCAATGAATTTGAATTTGAGTGAACATCAATTGACATCATATGAGTCAAATTTGACTGAAACATACTACATTTTCAAACAGGTAATAGGAATTCGAGACGTTATTCCCCCACCAATTCGCGAGGCATTCAATGATGTTTATATTGCAACAGAGCTTATGGATACCGACCTTCATCAGATTATTCGTTCAAATCAAGAATTATCAGAAGAGCACTGCCAAGTAATGATTTCATACAATTACCAACAAAAAAAGAGAAATATATGTCGACTCCCAGTTACAAATTGCAATATATTTCAATCATCAAACTAACACGCCTAAATTGCAAATTACAGTATTTTCTATATCAGATTCTTCGCGGATTGAAATATATACATTCGGCAAATGTTATCCATAGAGATTTAAAGCCGAGCAATCTACTGCTCAATGCAAACTGCGATCTAAAAATATGTGATTTTGGTCTTGCGCGTCCTACTTCAGAAAATGACATGATGACGGAGTATGTTGTCACAAGATGGTATCGGGCACCGGAATTGCTCCTTAACTCCACTGATTATACAGCTGCTATCGACATTTGGTCCGTCGGCTGCATCTTCATGGAGCTAATGAACCGGAGGACTTTGTTCCCGGGAAGGGACCACATGCACCAAATGCGCCTAATAACAGAGGTGTGCGCATTTGCACATAATTCTATTAGTAGTAAAGAAAAATAGAATAGGCTATTATTATTTTTCTGAATGATTGATGCTAACTGGAGTTGGTTGCTTGTTAAGATTATTGGTACCCCTGTGGATTCTGAGCTTGGATTTGTTCGGAATGAAGATGCAAAAACATATATTAGACATCTTCCTGTCCTCCCTAGGCAACCATTTGCAGCTCTATATCCCCATATCAGTCCAGCTGCTCTTGACCTTGTGGAAAGGATGTTGACGTTCAATCCCTCAAGAAGAATAACAGGTACTTCTGCCGTGCTAGTTTGTTCTTTTCTTAAATTAGATATCTTTCATTCTCAGATAGTGTAAATTAAAGATATAAGCTGGAAGAACTTTCTTCAGAAGAGGGTGTGTGATGCAGTGGGAGGTCGACTCGAAACGGGATTTCCAAATACAGACCTAATTGCAATGCGGTGTGCTGAAAGTGCACAGTGACCCGCTCCAAAGTTGCTACAAATAATAATTTATTATATGATAATCAACAGAGGCGCGGCAGACACAATTAATTAATTAAAAGGAAGACAAAATATTAATTTTGCAAATAATTTTAAGTGAGCGCATGATAAACTGCACAAATCACACGAACGGGGATACTAATAGCAAATAAAAGTAACAACATCCACTACAGATATAGTTCCAAGTTAAAAAACAATAAAAGATAAGAACAATATACCACAACTTGCATGTGCAGGCGGCGACATCGGTTGTTGGCGGCAAGTGAATGGTGTTGGGAGTAGAGTGAGACAGGTAGTGGCTCGGGTAGACCGTGGAGGACGTCTGTAGGGTAAAGGGTGTCCGGTTGGAAGTGGCCGGCGGAAGGGAAGTAGAGGCAGAGGTAGAAGTGTCCGGACTGGACTGAATGTGGGAAAGGCTTCAAGCGGGCTGTCGGACTAGGCGCAAGGGAAACGGGGGATGGGGAGGAATTCCCGGCAGGGTGGGTTGAGCGGGGAGTAGATGAGTAGGGGAAGACAGTGGAGGAGGGAGGCGGGGAAGATGGTTCCGTCAGCTGCGGCTAGGGGCTAGATCGGGAAATGGCGAGCGGGCTTGGAGGTGGGACGGAGGGCGTCATGATGACGGGATGGGGTCGACAAGGCTAGGAGAGGTGAGAAACAGTGGAGGAAAAGGGTTTACCGTGGAGGAAGAAGGGGAGAAGAGGACGGACGCCTGCGTCGCACCAGAGGAAGGAGGTGGAGGGGTCGGCTTCGCACCGTACCTTGACCGAGCGGTTTCCAGGAATTTCCCAAACCATCAATCCACAACTCCCCCAAGCCGTCGGGTTAAATAACCCCAGATATGAACCGCCGCACCCCACTGAACCGCTGCCTGTATAGTACAACCCAAATAAAACCATCCCGATCGGACGACTCATAATGTCAGGACCGATCGGGGGCTAAATACAACTCAAAATAAAAAGTGCAAAACATAAAACTGACTGGAAAAACGTATCCGGACGCGACCACGGACTCCGATCGTCTGTCCTGAGAGCGGATCACCGCCTCCTGCGGGTATACACGCGCGTCGGTCGTGGCGCTCCGTCAGGGTGCTTCAAGCAAAATTATTGGAATGAGGATTTTTGTTATTAGAAAATATCCAATCATGTTATACCCTATGATGTCATATTTTGAATTATTTTACAAGAATGATCTAAGGTACTTATTTTACTTCCGAGTTGTTTTCACTTAACTACAAAGTAGGTTGCGGCAAATTGGATACTTATAGAAGTTAACCCATTTCAGAATTTGTTAAAGAAATAAAACTGACTCATCTTAATAATGTGAGGAATCCACTTATATATAAAGGAGTAATAAAAGTAATATAAATATACTAATTAACACTAATTTTAATGCTCCCCCTCAAGTTGGGCATGCTATATTTCTCATATCTGACTTGTCAATAAAACTACAAAAAACATTCGCCCTCACTCTTAGTGAGAATATCAGCTAATTGTCCCTCTGAAGGAATGAAGTACACATAATTTTTTTCTCAATATTCTCTTTGATGAAGTGTTTGTTCACCTCAATATGTTTGGTGCGATCGTGTTGAATGAGATTGATGGCAATAATGATTGCAGTTTTGTTGTCACAATAGAACTGGATGGGACTACCATCTCTGAGTCTGAGATCACACATAAGGGGGCGTAACCACAATCTCTCATATATACTGCATGACATTGCTCTAAATGTGGCTTCCACACTAGATCTTGAGACAACAGGTTATTTTTTTGCTTCTCCAAATAATCCGGTTTCCACCAATAAACAAGCAATACCCAGATGTATATCCTCCATCTTCAATAGATTCAACCCAATCGCAGCAGTATGATTTTCAATTTTCAACTCAGTACTAGGAGTGAAGAGAATGCATTTTCCTGTTGATGTCTTCATATACCTAAAGATCCTATGAGCAACATCAATATGTCTTGTCTTTTTGGAGTGTATATACTAGCTAACGACTCTCACATCATAGACTATGTTAGGACGAGTTTGAGATGGGTAGATTAACCGTCTGACAGGACATTGGTAGTAAGTAATATCTTTAATAGCATCCCCATCATCCCTTCTAAGACTATGATTGACCTCCATAAAAGTATCAGTGGATATACACCCACTCATACCAGATTATTCCAATAAATCCAAAAATATATTTCCCGTGAGAGATGAAAATATCATGTTTAGATCTAGCAACTTCAATCCCCATAAAAGTATTAAGTTTTCCTATATCTTTTACTTCAAGCTCCTTCGCCAAATTCCCCTTTAAAACTTTCACTTTTTCAACATCATCACATGTTATGTTGATGTCATTAAAATAGACAATGAGAATTGTTAACAGGTTACCCCTTTGTTTGATAAACGAAGTAAGTTCGACATGACTTTCTTTGTATCCAAGATAGATCATCACTTTATGAAAATGATTAAATTAAGCCCTCAAAAATTGCTTCAGACCGTAGAGAGCTTAGTTAAGTTTGCACACGTTCCCTTAAAAATTGTGAGGAGAAAGACCAGGGGGAGAGACATATATATCTTTTCTTCTAAGTTTCACGTTCAATTGGGCAAGATCTCAGCCCTTGCACACAAAACACGATAGCAAAACCTTTTATATAGTTTATTTTTGCTGTATAATTTTTTTTTTGATAATTGATCACCAGAATTTGAGTATATTCCCTTATCACCAATCTCGTTTTGAAACGTTCCACCAAACATTCGGTGTTTTGCTACATGGTGAACACCTACTTACAGTCAACAATCTTCTTTCCGTGTGGGAGGTGTGTTAAATCCCATGTATGATTTTTTTTCCAAAGAAGACATTTCCTCAATCATTATCTCTTTTCACTTTTGATGCCCAAGTGTCTGCTTCCATGAGGAATTGATGATGAAATAGATACATATGTAAAAGAAGATACAAAGGATCTATATGAAGAAGTTAGAGTGTTATATTAAACATAGTGAGACAATGAGTGCTTAATGCTAGATCTGATACCTTTACTGAGGGAAATGAGAAGTTTAGAGGAATCTGGTGTTGGATTTG
Organism: Platanthera guangdongensis; assembly: GCA_039583875.1. Taxonomy (NCBI): domain Eukaryota; kingdom Viridiplantae; phylum Streptophyta; class Magnoliopsida; order Asparagales; family Orchidaceae; genus Platanthera; species Platanthera guangdongensis. The sequence continues at coordinate 39,024,842 of CM077166.1, forward strand.
GCATTGGCACTGAAAGCATGGGATGAACATATGTGTTAGGATCTTTACATTGTCTGGTGTACACTTGTAATTCATTTTTTAAAGAGGAAGCTCCACCATATTGGGAGTCCTGTCATGAGTCCGAGCTTGTGGAGGAATATAACATGGTTATAATATGAGAGCTCACTTCTTCAGTAGTACCCCCCCCCCCCCCCCGAAGTGAGGTCACTTAATAAGGCTCAGTAGGAGGGCGATAACATTTTTACCATTTATGAGTAGGAGAATAGCCAAGAAACACACGATTAGAGCACGAATCTCAAGTTTAGACCAACTTGAAGAATGTATGTGAACAAATCACAACCAAAATTTTTGGGTTTGAGAGTAGTTGGGGTTACCCCTAAGGTGATAAGAGGGGTTTTTTGCCCTAAGACCTGATAGGGCAAGCAATTGATGAGATAAGAAACCATGAAGACGACATCACCCCAATAGTATTTAGAAAGTTTCATAGTGAATAGTAAATTCCGAGTAACTTCTAAAATATGACAGTTTTTCCGCGATGTCGTCATTCTGAGAAGGAGAGTGAACACAAAGTTTGATGGATATTGATATGATCAACATGGTAGCATTCAAAGGGAAAATATTCAAAGGGAGAGTATTCAAAGGGAGAGTTTGATGGATACGCTCGGCCATTATCACTATGCAAAATTTTGATAGTAACAACAAATTGGGTCGAAATCATATTATAATTTTTTTGAAAAATTGGAAACACTTTATTCTTATTTTTCATCAAATATACTAAGGTAATGTGAGAAAACAGTCAATAAAAGTAATAAACCAATGACATCCAAAAATTGAGGCAATGTGGTAGGACTTCCAAACATGAGTGTTAACGACATGAAAAGTAGTACTGGGTAATGATACATCACAACAACACTCAAGTCATTATCCCACTATAATGAGGTCGGCTATATGGATCCTTTGTCGCCATTATGCCCTATCTTTTGTCATAATCTCACTAATGCCTAAATACATCACGTCTTTTCTTATAGTTTCATTACAAGTCTATATTGGTCTACCCCTCTCACGTTTAAAATGCCTAGTGACTAGACTCACAATGCCTAACAGGTGCCTCTAATGGTCTCCTTTGTACGTGTCCAAACCATCTTATTTTAGCTTCTCGCATCTTCTCTGCAGTTGGTGCTACTCCTGTCTTATCCCTAATATATTCATTGCTAATTTTATCCAATCTCGTGTGTCCACACATCCACCTAAGCATTCTCATCTCCGCAACTCCCATTTTTTGCTCATGCACGCAATTCTAACTGCTAAACTTAAGCTTCATATACCCCGTCTTTGCCCTACTCAACCTAAAATCCTTCTTTTCTAAAGTATCTAACCAAGATTCAAGTTGTGTTTATACCCTCACGCGTCTCATCAACCAAAATGATATCATCCACAAATAATAAATACCAAGGTGTTTCTTGTTGGATATGTCTGGCAAGCTTATCTAAGATAAGGGTAAAGAGATAAGGGCTTAAAGTCGAACCTTGATGTCAGCCAACAGTGATTAGGAATTCCTGTGTTAATCCTCCAGATGTCCTCACCCTTGTCATTGAATTTATATATATATATCTTTGATTATGTCAATATATGATACATTTACATCTTTTTTTCTAAGACTCTCGATAAGATCTCTCTTGGAACTCCATCACAAGCCTTCTAAAGATCAATAAACAACATGTGCAAATCTTGTTTTCTTTCTCGATAGTTGTCAATGAGTCTCCTCAAGAGATGTATAGTTTCCATGATCGACTGCCCTGACATGAATCCAAATTGATTCTCTGGGATGTTAGTCTCCCGTCTTACTCTTCTTTCTATTACTCGTTCCCATAGTTTCATGGTATGACTCATCAATTTAATTCCTGTGTAATTAACACAATTTTGTACATCTTCTTTATTCTTATACAAAAGTACCGAGATATTTTCTCTCCATTAGTCTGACATACTCTTTGACTTCAGTATCTTATTGAAAAGACATGTAAGACACAAAATTCCTTCATTTCATAGACATTTCCATACTTCGATGGATATATCGTCCAACCCAACCGCCTTTCTATTTTTAATCTTATTTAGAGCATCCTTTACCTCTGATACTTAAATTTTACGATAAAACGTTATGTTCTTATACTCCCCTGATTTACTTAACTCTTACAAGTTCAATTCATTGTCCTTTGTTTTATTATAAAGTTGATAAAAGTATATTTTCCATCAATCTTTAATATCCACATCATCCGTCAAAACTGATTCTATCTCATTCTTTATGCATTTTACTTGACTTAAATCTCTTTTCTTCTTTTCTCTAGTGCGAGTAATTTTATATATGTCACGCTCTCCATCTTTGGTATCTAGTCATTTATAAAATTCTTCATAAGCTTGTCTTTTGCTTTACTTACTGCCTGTTTAGCTTCTTTTTGGCGACTTTATACCTGACTAAGTTTTCATCATTTCTACGAGCGTAGAGTGATTTATAGTTGACCTTCTTTGCCCTCACTCTGTCTTGCACTTCCTCCTTTCACCACCAAGATTCTTTATTTGGGGGCGCATGACTTTTTGATACTTCAAGTATGTTTTTTTTTCACTTATCCTTAAATGTGAAGACATAACTTCCCATGAGACATTATGATCAATTAGTTGTTCTATAATTGTCGTCTTGAAAGCTGGTTGCTTTTCCATCTTCAAGTTCCACCACCGATTTTTTGCAACATTTTTGTTCTGTCTTAAATTTATTATATTTAATTTGTACATCTAACACCACTTTATAACGATACATGATTAACAAAAATACGATGATGTTTGGCTATAACATATACATTACAAACAAAATTTTTAAAACATATAGAAGTAGTAGAAAATAAATGTTGTATGGTAGAAACAAAGGGATGACGTAGACAGCGATGCTAGATTGCTAGGTAAACAAGATAGAGGTCTGCCTAGTGTGGAGAGCTTGTGGAGAGGAGACCCACTAGAGGAATCAGACGTATACATGCCATCCTGTATGCTGCCAGAGCCAATCACCTTATTCGTCTTCAGATTCTGAAAGACACAATGAGATGGAAAAAAGTAGCTGAACATTGAAGAGAATTAGTCAAATGTCTAGTAGAAAGTAAACTACATGTAAAATTTGGAACATGAAGTACATAGGATAAAGTGGGAGAGAAACAAGAGATGAATCCATTTCCAACAATGGAGGAGAAAGTCATCAATAATACTCACTTTATCTCTACCCGAAAGAAGGAATAAGACAAAATTTGAAATTGATCCAGTCATGTGCTCAGTGACTCCTAAGTCAATAGTACTATGAGGAAAATGGCTAGTAGTAGCAGAGTGGGCACTTAGTGCACCTATGCAAGCAAAGAAAATTGAGGAAGTAGAGATGTTGGGAGTCACAGGAGTAAGATTACACATCAACTGGCGAAAAGCATGCATATTTTTAGCAGAAAAAAGATGACCGAGGAGTAGGGGTAGGGCAAAAATGTTCAGGAGAACTGTCCTCAGTAACCTCAGTCAGATGAGCTGAGTGATATGATGGTGAGCTTCTACCTGGTGTTCTGCCATGACCACGACCACCATATGATGCAGATTCGCCCCTGGGAGATGGAAAGCCATCTAGGATGAAGCACGTATCCCGAGTATGAAGATACTTTCCATAATAATCACAATCAAGTGATTCTTATCTGAAGTCTTTGGCTTAAAATCACGGGAAACCCAATCTCCAAAATTGGGTTGACGAGCCACTAATGTCGATCCCTCAGTAACAGTGGTTGTATTCCAAGATTGCCTACGATCATGTTGGACAATGCTATAAACTTTAGGAATTGAAGGGATAGAAACACGTCCCATAATTTGGACGGTAATCTGATCAAAATCCCTATGCATCCCATTTAAGAACTCAAACACACGATTACGATCGTCGCGAGCCCTGATTAGGAGCTCATCTGCATTACAGACCATGACACGAGAATCAAAATGATCGTACTCCTGATACAACTTTGTAAACTAAATATAGTATGCAGATGGAGAGCGGTCTCCCTATTAGTAGACTCGACATGTTTCCATATGTCAACAATAGTGTCCAGAAAAAGATAATTTTGAGCATTGAGCTCATGTATGGAATTCGTGAGCCATGACATAACAAAAGAGTTCTCAGACTTCAATTGCGGCGAATTTGTAGAGGTCCTGGTTGGTTCCCTGGTGGAGCTACCAATATAACCGAAGAGACACCGACTCTTTAAGGCCAAGGTAATTGAGAGGGACCATGACAAATAATTTGTCATCCAATCAGATTATAGTGATCTAAGAGAAATTATGGTCCTGGCCAGACCGGGTAGATCCAAAGGGGGTCATGGAGCCACTAGAATCAGTCACAACGGACATAAAAATACCTCCAACAAAACTCCTCCAAGTGAACACAATGGAGTGCTGCGGAGAACAAGTCTTCAAAGAGAGGAAGTTAGATATGACACCATTTCGGAGTTAGGAGTCTTCCTCTTCTTGGAGAGAATGCCTGGACCTGATTTTGGGGAGAATCCAATTGTAGGCATTGTCTGGAAATCCAGTATAATGATAAGAAGATAAAGTGAAACTTCCCCAAGAGTTGGAGTTAATCGGGCCACCGAAGGATTGCTGGAAGAGACATCCCGTCAGCCAGCGCTGATCTGCTGACGGGATCTGTCATGCAAGCCGATCAGCATTGCGTGTGCGGAAGTGAGGAGAGGAGGCTCTTGGCTGGTCAGGAACGATGAGTGGAAGCAGGATGAGCGATCTCCGACGGTGGTTGGTCGGAGATGTTGAGCGGAAGGCGAACACGTTTAGGGCTTGGGATCATGCCCTGATAACATGTTAAAGAAATAAAAGATGAATCATTTTAGCAATGTGAGGACTCCTCATATATATAAAAGAGTAATACAAGAAAATTAATTAACTTGGCAGTGTAGAAGCAGTTTCTCTAATGCTAAATGATGCATGATAATTTCTATAATAACATTCATTGTAGCGTAAACTCCGAGGTTCCTTTAATGAATAAAAAGAGATGTGTGAGAGTCACTCCCGGCAAAGCCAATCCTCAGTAAAATAATGTTGAATTTTGAACCAAGTACCAGACATATTTTGCAAACCTCAGAAAAAAATTCTTCAAGAGACACTGTAGAATTCTCAGAGAATTTAAATTTGGGAGGTTACGGCATGAAAATGGTTGGAGTAAAATCGCTGTTGGGAAAGACATTTTTCACATCCAGATAATAAAGCGTCAATCATATAAAAATTGCTATAGATACAAGAACTTGAACGATAATTCATTCATGCATAGAGAAAAATTTATCAGTATAATCAGAACCAAATTATTAGGTAAACCCCTCAGGAGCCTTTAGGTGATCTTCCTTCATACTAGGATTCTACTTAACGACAAACACCCCCCTACAACCAGAGGGGGAGGGACCAATGCTCATGTTTTGTTCGAGTTCAGTGCAGCCAATTTCTTGACAAGGCAGCATGCCAACTTGGATGGCATCAGGTTTCCTCAAAATAGATGGAGTAGGTATGACGCCAACGATGAAACAAAGTTATGATAAATGATGTTAGACGATGATAACACACATAATGACAGACACATAATGACAGATCAGGTGAGATGTGCAGGAGCATTTACCTTTTGTTAGTGCAATAGGCAAATCCACGTCTGAGCCTAAGATCAATGGGGATAACATTATGGACTAGTGTACTAAAGGACCTACATACAAGTTATTGGTATTCTCTTCTGATCGTGCAATGAGAGCAAGAACACTCTTAAAGAAACAAGAGTAATAATGATGCTGTGGGCTACCCGTGCAACAATGGGTTGGAAATAGGCACAAAAGAGTGTTAGGACCCATGACAGATAACACTTGTAAAGGTATCTCAGGAGTAAGGGTATGGGGTTAAGTGGATTGAAATAAGATTGGTCCTCATGAAATGTAACATCATTGCATGCAACAGTTCCGGTCATATAAGGTCATAACAAATATAACTTTCTTAGAATTGAGAGAACCCTACATACTCAATGAGCATGTGGATCAAGTTTATGTTGCGTGGGTTCTAGATCGTGTGCATAGCAGAGAATCCAAAAAGTTATGAAGCATCAGTGTGGGTACGAGTACCAGGTACGATACGTATCCAGTACGGTTGTAACGGTCTCCCCAGCCCACGACTCGAAAGGACGACCGCCGACACCCCCAGCATCCAGCTTGAAAGGGTTAAGCCTCAACCGGTCTGCAGACCATGCACCCCAACCACTCTCCAGTCCCACAGGCGGGTTGTTGGAGGCCGCAACCTCCCTTTGATGAGGGAAAGTCAAGTTAAGCGCCCTACGAGGACTTCCCAGGAGGTCACCCATCCCAGGACTACTCCAGCCCGAGCACGCTTAACTATGAAGTACTTTCGCAGCTCAATTGGTGATGTGATGTGGGAAAACTCCATAGTTAAGCGTGCTCGGACTAGAGTAGTACTGGGATGGGTGACCTTCTAGGAAGTCCCCGTGCTGTCCGCTTAACCAGAGAGTTTCGCTCATCAATGGGAGCCCGTGGCCACTAAAAACCCGCTTGTGGGCTGGAGAGGAGTTGGGGGTGCTTGGGCTGCAGCCCGGACGACGCCAGCTGGGTCTCCCTCGGTGGACGTGGTCCCGGGTGGAGCCGGGCCTGGGTCGTCACAACGGTGGTACGTGGAGATCAAAAAAATAAGCATACGAGTACTTTCAGGGCACGATGTTAATAAAATTGATTTATTTATATACATATAATCACATATATATAAATGTATATGTACATGTATGCCATCTTTTAAAAAGATGGAGAATATAAAACATAGATAAATTTATATTGAACAAGTAGAAAAAACATCTAATCCTTAAATACGTAGTAAATGAACAAAGTAATCAAATTTAAATTAAATTCTTCATAGTTCTAGCGATAAAAAGAAACTTAAGTTAAGATCACATTTTGTTACAACAGTAAACAAACACCGCTAGTTGCATTTATGAGTCATTTTTTATTTTCTAAAATACATGGAGAAGCTTTTTGCTTACTTTAGAAAAACATAATCATATCACAAAATACTAAACTATCTATCAAATCCAAGCTTATCCTCATACAAGAATAGCAGTGTATTCGTCGAGTATTGGGTACGTACCGGTACCGGAAACATACCCGGTACGACTACGCGACCCTTAGGAAAGTATTCGTGCTTCAAAACCCTAGGAGGGAGTGGGTGAAGGGACTTTCTTTGTGGTAATGTTTGGAGAAAAGGGTTTGATTGTGAAGGATCCATGATGACGTATGTTAGGAAGAAGAAAATGTCAGGGTTTGGATAAAATTGAGAACAATAACACTATTCGCGCCAAGCTTTCAGAACCTAGGTCGTTCAAACAACTCCCTCAAATAAGAGCCAAAAGACCAAAGATCCAAGATGCCTCTTACTGTTATGGTCTCCTTACAAAGGATTAAAGTCCACTACAAGACAAAACAATATAATTAATTAATAAAAAAGTTATTAACAAAATTACTAATTAATTACTACTTGATTTATTATTTAATAAATTACTAATTATATGGGCTTTCACAATGGTTGCCAAATTTGCTCTTACTGCTCTTCGAGGGTGTTGTTGCTCTTCGAGAGTGGCGTCGAGTATAGATCTAATGTTTTGCATTCTTCTCTTGCTTTCACACGGTTGTCATCATAACAATATGTCACCCTCTTGAGAATCATTTTTGTCCCCACGGCTGAGCTCCAGAGAAAAATAATGTGTGATTTTGTACTTCAAATTGATGGTCGGGAAGCGGCAAGACTTGTGTGGTGTTGATGATGGTCGGTTGTATTTATAGGGATCCTGAATACTTTCAACGATGCGGAGTTTGTCCGAGTCCTTGGTCATTTTGGTGGCACAAACAATTTGGGTGAGAGACGTCGGCTCGTCGCGGTATAATTGTGGTGATAGTTGATGAAATTTGGAACAAAAGAGGTGGAGTGAAATGGGTGCGAGCGAAAATTTGAATAATTATTAGTGGGAGTGAGTTACATTGAGATAGATACAAGAACTCTGACACGGAAGAGGCATGTTGATCTCGAAAAAAATCGGTGGGGATATTTGGTTGCAGCTTTGGGTAGAATAATTAGTCTCATGGAAAAGGAATGGGAATCATTGGAATTTTAATGGGAGGACATGAGAACTGGTATGGGTCATGACCGACACATGGATTCGAATTCACGTGCACTGTTTAATAAGTGGCGTGTGAGTTGGAAATGAAGATGACATTGGGCTGGAAGGGAGGACGACGTGGGATGTAACACCCCTTCCCAGTTTTACAATAATCAGCCATCCGGACGGGTCAGCGATATAAAGAGAACTAGCAAACAGTATCAAAACTATTACACAACAGGTATAAAGTAGAAGCTACTAGAAATTTTTAAAACTTACAACGGAAGCTAAGAATGTAAACTAAGAGTAACCACATACCTGATATTTGGATTCACAGAGCCACTAAACATGAATAGAATTGAAATGACTGAAAATCTATAATATCAAAATAATTCTGATACAAGACATATAAAATATTAACAAGGTACATTGTCCACAACTACAACTATATGCTGATAGTAAAGAAGAACTGAATGAGAAAACACTACAAACTGACGCCACCAACGCTCATCCTAGGCGTAGTTTCCCACCTGTGTCACCTGTAAAAACATTGCCCACGAGGGGTCAGAGTAAAGAAAATAACTCCTCCTAGTGACACAAAATATTTTCTCATATGATGAATGCATGCCTTTTAGAAAATAGTTTCGTGCATTAAAAATGCTAGAAAAGCCCTTGTAAAGGCCCATTTAAGAGACCCTTTGTTTCCTTGTATTTGTCCCACATCTTGGATTGAGATCTTCTCTTCTCCCTCTCTTCTTATGTAAATGTATTCATACTTGTAATTATCAATTCAAGAAGTATATACAAGGTTGGAGGTCTCTCTCTTTTCCTGCTCTCTTTATACATGGTATCAGAGCAACCGGTCTCTTTCTAGCCGGCTGGTCTGTGTGCAAACCGCCTGGTCACCCGACTGACTGCGCGGCCTGTTCTTCTCCTGCTTAGCCGCAGTATCGGGCGGCTAGTCTTTCTCTACCCGCTGCTCCTGTTCCTCCACTCCTGTTGTGAGCTGCTCCTCCTCCTCCAATCTCTCCCTCTTTTATAACCTTCTCTCACACGTGGCGTCCACCTTCTCTGCCTTCTTTTCCTGCCCGACCTTCTTTTATGACCGAGCGGCCTCTTGCCTCTGCTTTCCTTGCGGTCTCTCCCTTCCCGCTTCTCGCGGCTTCTCGCAAGACGCTGCGGGTTCCTCCTCTCCTTCAGTTCTTGTTTCTGTCCGCATTTAGGTCGCGGTCTCTCTCCCTGCCGCTGGCGAACTCCACTTGACCGTGCAGAATTCCCTTTTATCCTTCTCCCCTCTAATCGCGGCGACCTGTCCAGTCGCTTGCGGCCTCTCCTTCTCCCTTAACCGCATCTTGATCGCGACCTTCCTGGTCGCTGGTAGAATTACCTTGACCGTGCGACCTGTCTTGACCGTGCGGCCTGTCTTGACCGTGCGGCCTGTCTTGACCGTGCAGCCTGTCTTGCCCGTGCGGCCTGTCTTCCCTCCCCACCCGCACCCTGCTAGTCGCTGCGTCTTCTCGCTCGCGGCCTCTTTCATTCTCCCTTAGCCACATCCTGGTCGCGACTTTCTTTGTCGTTGGTCGTTCTCCCTTGACCGTGCGGCCTTCTTCTTTACTCGCCCACTACTACTCGTTGCGACCTGTCTTGTCGCTAGCTGTTTCTCCTCTCCTCTACGTTGCATCCTGGTCGCGACTTGCTTGGTCGCTGGTGTATCCGCCGTGACCGTGCCACTTCCCCTGTGCCGCCTTTTCTACCCGCCGCCCGACCTTCCTTGCCAAGCCGCCCGACCTCTCATCTGCTAGCCGCACGGCTTATCTTCTTGCCAACCGGCCTCGTCTTTTAGCCGCATGGCTTCCGACGCATCTGCTGCTACTTCTGCTCCGCCAGCCCGTGAGGCTACTACGGCTTCTGAACTCCGTGATAAACTGCGGATTACTACCATCTCTCTGACTGGAACGCGCAATTTTGTCGAATGGGTTCACTCTGTTCGTCGTGTTCTGCAGATGAAGGGTCTTCTCCACCACCTGAGTCGTGCTACTCCTGTTGCTCCCTCCGATGATTGGCTTCGCGATGACGGATGGGTGCAGTCTTGGCTCCTCAACTTTATGGACACCGAACCCTACCAGATGGTCATGTATCATGATACGGCCAAGGCAATGTGGGAGGAACTCCACTCTTTTTAATCTGGGCAAAACAGTCTTCAACACCTCTATGATATTATCTCCGACCTTCAGAATCTTGCTCCTGGGGCTCCCGGCGACATGATTTCTTTTGTTGCCCGGGCCAAGACGCTAGCCGAGGCTTGGATTCAACATCAGCCTCCTACCACGGATCTTGCTACTCAACGGGCCCAGAAAGAGGCGGTTACCGTAGCGATGATGATGTCTCGCGTTCCGCCCCACCTGCATAGTGTTCGGGCCCAGATACTCTCTTCCACGACGATTCCGTCACTGTCTGACGTCTGCTCCATGCTACTTTGGGTTACGCCTCCTACGGAGGCCCCTCCCAGCTTCGCACATGCTCTTCTTCAACAGCCTCTCCTTCTGACCCCCCTTCCTGCTCGTGGCTCTTCCACTCGGGGGGGGGGGGGGGGCAGACCTCCGTCTCGGGGACGCGGACGTGGTGGCCGTTCGTCTCTCAAATGCACATATTGTGGCCGGGTTGGCCATCTTGAGGCCACCTGTTACAGCAAGCATGAGTTCCCTCCCCACCTTGCTGCCACTTCCTCTACTGCTCCTGCTCCCACTGGGGCTTCCGCCCAGGATCCGACCTCCACTACCCGACACGATATTGATGAGCTCCGCACCCAACTCCATCAGCTACAGGGTGCCCTCAGCCGCTCCTCCGACTCGGTTGCGTCCTTTTCTGCGGAAGGTATAACCTGTCTCTCTCCTAGCCCTCACTGGATCGTTGATTCCGGTGCTACTCACCACATTACTTCCCAGAAGCCCTCCCACTATCTCCAGATGGCTCATCCCCCGTGTATCACTGTAGCCAATGGTGACACTCTACCGGTCTCTGGCGCCGTTGCACTCCAGCTTACACCGGCCCTTTCTCTTTCCTCGGTTCTTCACGTTCCGGGATCTCCTTTCAATTTACTTGTTGTTAGTCGCCTGACAAACGACCTTGATTGTTCACTAACTTTCTTTCCCTCTTCCTTTCTTATGCAGGATCGTCGAACCCGGAATATCATTGGTAGGGGGCAGCTGCTGAATGAGCTTTACATCTTAGATACCCAACCCACTCTTCTATCCGCCGTCTCTACTGTTAATTGGCATCGCCGCCTTGGGCATGCTCCTCTTCCGATTCTCAAGCGGGCTCTTCCTGATGTTCCTTTACGAGAGTTCTCTTGTGAATCTTGTATCTACGACAAACACCATCGTTCTGTCTTTCCCCCTGCATGTACCCGGAGTAGTACTCTGTTATCCTTAGTTCATTCTGATGTATGGGGCCCTTATAAGTCCCCTAGTATCTTTGGCTTCCGCTATTTTGTAACCTTTATTGATGACTACTCGCGTACTACATGACTATGTTTAATGCATGATCGTACTGAACTTATATCTGTATTTCGTGCCTTCGTAACTGAGATGCGTACGCAGTTCTCCACCCCACTTAAAATCCTCCGCACTGATAATGCTCGCGAATGTCATCATCCATCAAAATTCGTGTGCCTATACCCCTCAGCAAAATGGGGTGGCCGAACGGAATAATCTTCATTTACTCGATGTTGCTCACTCCCTCATGTTTCAAATGCAGGTTCCAATCGAATATTGGAATTTCGCAGTCTCCACAGCCCGTCATCTCATTAACCGCCTCTCTTCTTCTGTTCTTGATTTTGCAATTCCTATCCAACTCCTCTATCCTACTACCTGCCCAACCTCTTTCTCCCCCACATGTCTTTGGGTGTGTTTGTTATGTTCATCTTCTTGGACCTCCCTCCGACAAACTTGCTCCTCGGGCGGCCAAATATATGTTTGTTGGTTATTCCCGTACTCAAAAGGGGTATGTTTGCTACTCTCCTTCAGATGGCAAGATAGTTGTCTCCGTGGATGTCACCTTCTACAAAGATCAGCCCTTTCACTTACCTTCCTCCTCGATTTCCTCTCCTGGTCTTCCCCAGCCTGTCGTTCCTATAACGCCCTCCTTTATGCCATCTCCCTCCACCTCTATTCCTGCTCCCAAAGTCCCTCCGCCCGTTATCCGTGTCTATACTCGTCGCGGCTCCAAGGATGGTTCCCTACCTCAGCTCCCTGCTCCCAGTGATACTCCGGCACCGGCGGATCTGGCTCCTGCTTCTACGGCCCATCCCCTGGCCAACTACGTTTCTCTCCATCGGCTCACTCCACCTCTCTACGCCTTTGCCACTTCACTTTTCTCTATTTCTATTCCTAACACTGTGCAGGAGGCGCTTCAACACCCGGGGTGACGGACAACCATGGAGGATGAAATAAGGGCTCTTTGGGCTAACCAGACTTGGGATCTGGTTCCCCTTCCTGTGGGCGGACACTGTGTCAGCTACAAGTGGATCTTTGTTGTTAAACATGTCGCGGATGGTACCGTTGAGCGTCTGAAGGCCCGCCTCGTGGCCCGAGGTTTTACTCAGCAACAAGCCCTTTATTATGAGGAAACTTTCTCTCCAGTGGCCAAATTGAACACGATCCGAGTTCTTCTCTCCTTGCCTGTTCACCGTCATTGGCCTCTTTATCAGCTGGATGTTAAGAACGCCTTCCTCAATGGTGATCTGCAGGAGACTATTTATATGCATCAACCTCCCGGGTTTGAGACCACGGGAGAGTCTCGGGTTTGTCATCTTCAGAAATCTATTTATGGTTTCAAACAATCCCCGCGCGCTTTGTTTGACAAATTCAGCAAGGTAGTCCGCGATATTGGCTTCACTCGGAGTTTGGCTGACTTCTCTCTCTTCACTCGACACTGGCCAACCGGAACTGTGATCCTACTTGTCTATGTTGACGATATCCTCATTACTGGCGACGATACTACAGGGATACAACATACCAAACAACAATTGAACTCCGCCTTTCAGACCAAAGATTTTGGCAACCTACGGTATTTTCTCGGGCTTGAGGTTGTACGACGGCCTGATGGTCTTGTATTATCCCAAAGGAAGTATTGTATGGACCTCCTTTGTGATGTCGGTTATTCGGGATGCAAACCTGCGGATACTCCAATGGACGCGAATCACAGACTCTCAGCCTATAGCTCTGACTCCGATAAGCTGCTTACGAATCCAGAATACTACAGACGCTTGGTTGGGAAACTGATCAACCTTACAGTTACTCGACCAGACATCTCCTTTGCCGTAGGAGTCGTGAGTCGATTTATGCATGCTCCTCGGACATCTCATCTTCAAGCTGTCGAGCACATTCTTCGGTATCTCAAGAACGCTCCAGGATAAGGGTTTGTGTACAAGCCATCCACATCTCTATCTCTTGTTGCATACTCGGACGCTGACTATGCAGGATCCATTGATGATAGGCGCTCTACATCTGGTTTCTGTACCTACTTCGGTGGTCATCTCATAACCTGGCGTAGTAAGAAACAAAATGTGGTTGCTCGCTCTTCTGTTGAAGCTGAGTACCGGGCCTTGGCTGCTGTAGTTTCCGAGTTAACATGGCTTGAGAGCCTTCTGGGAGACTTGGGCGTTTGTCTCTCATCACCGGCGACCCTATTTTGTGATAGTCAAGTAACAATACATATTGCCAAGAACCCGGTCTTTCACGAACGCACAAAGCATATTGAAGTTGACTGCCACTTTATTTGGGAAAAAGTACAGTCAAAGAAGGTAGATCTGGAGCATGTCTCTGCTACAAATCAAGTTGCCGATATCCTGACCAAAGCTCTCTCCCGACCGCTATACTACCAATTTTTATCCAAGCTTGGCGCCTACGACTTGTACGCTCCAGCTTGCGGGGGAGTGTTAGAAAAGCCCTTGTAAATGCCCATTTAAGAGGCCCTTTTTTTCCTTGTATTTGTCCCACATCTTGGATTGGGATCTTCTCTTCTCTCTCTCTTCCTATATAAATGTATTCATACTTGTAATTATCAATTCAAGAAGTATATACAAGGTTGGAGGTCTCTCTCTTTTCCTGCTTTCTTTACAAAAAACATTTATGCTATATGTTATGCATGCCTTCAGAACACTACATGGTCAAAACATCTACCTGTTCTATGTACGCGACTTTCAGTTCACTAACCCAAGTTCCGACATTCACTAACCAGTGTACTGTCTCACGTCAGGTCTATACTTGAGTTCTAGGTGACTTCTAGCTTGCAACTCTACTTGGAAGGCTCTAGGTAGAGTAGCTCCTAACGCGCATCTGAAACTGACGACCCGAGACCATCTGACGAATTCAATTGTTCTAGTGTCACGCGGACACGGTCTCAAATCTACTAACTGTCTCAAAGAGGAGCAAACTCCCAAGACTGTACTGCTCATAGGGTACCATTTGCCTTATGAGAAAGGTAGTGCGTCTCTACCTAACACGAAAAGACTTATGTGTGCTGACTGACCTTTTCGGTCTGATGTCACTCTGCTTGTGATATCTCTTTGGTGGACTACTGAGCGATCCTTGACTTTCATGTGGTCGACTAGAAGGGACATTCACGCCCTTAAGTTGGACAAATTCCAAGCTCACGTACACGGGTAAAGGTTTCGTGCCTAACGTTACCATTCCTGATCTGACTACTTGGGTCTTGGAGAAGGGTGTCATTCTACACATTTTCCGCGACCGTTTTCCTATTACCACACTTTTCTATGCATGATCATGATACTTGTACAAAACCTACACATGCGTATACAAAAATATATTGCTTGCTATGTCTAACTAAGAAGAATTAAGTTTCCTTACAGTGGTACTGCGACGCTCGTACACTCGGCGCGCCGACATTTGCTTTTCCCAAGGAATTCCGACTGCTAGGAACTTTCAGAATCTTGTCCCGATGCTACCAAAATCCTGAAATCCAAAACAACCCTACTTTACATATTTTTCCCTTTATGATTTTTTGTTGGAAAAATTCCAATAACGCTCGGGTAACCCAAAATCAACGGATAACCTAGTGTATTACCTTTACGAGGGAGTGATTTAGGCCCTCAATGCGCCCAACTCAAAATTTGCGGTGGATTCCATACTCCAAAACCTATATAGGGCAATAGGATGAAAACCTAGGTTAGATTAACTTCCAAATCGAAGAATTTCCATGAATGAATAGAGATAAAGGAGAAATAAACTCACCGGAAACAAACGATTTCATCTTCCACCGGTTATGGTTGAATCCGGCTCTTCCACGGCCAAGGAAGGAAAAGGAGTACCCACCGACGCTCGTAGAGGAAGGAGGAGAAACCTGCGTTGAAAACTGGAGGGGGATCAGCCGGCGGAAGGTCCTGCGGGAGGCGTCGGGCTTGGCGTCGCTGTGTGCGGAAATGGGGAAAGACGGGAGGCGTCGGCTTGCGGTTTGGCTAACTCCCGTGAGAAATGAGAGCGTGCGGTTTCATTCAATAGCGGGATGCGGTTTTTTTTTATAACCGTATGAAGAGAGGGGGAAAATTGAGACCTGCTATTGGCACCCCATTTTTATTTATTCGTGCTAAACGCAACTCATTCTCTACTAGCGCCTTAGAACTTAAACGACTCGCCGAGCAACGTTATTAAAATTAAAAATACTTCTCGCTATAATTATAACTAACATTGTAACATTGTACATTAACGACGCGCTGCCTCGATCAAAATTCGTCGCGACTTGACCCTATAATTTAAATAAATTTTGTGTCAGAAAACATATGTTACATGAGAATTAATGTGTCGGGTAAGAGTCGTGAAGCAAAACGTAGGAGCGAAATTTTGAATTAGAATATCACGAGAGAGGCAAAATTGTAGGAACTCCTTGCTATGTGTTAGAAAAGACATTGTAAAGGCCCACCTAATGACCCATTTAGTCTTTCTTTTTCTTTTATTGTATTAGTCTCACACCATGTATATGAGACTTCTCTCTCCTTCTCCCTCCTATATATATGTACTCATACATTGTATTTACATACTGAACAAGGATTTACAAGATTTACTGGTTTTCCTTCATTGATCGTGCTCTTTTCTACATGGTATCAGAGCGACCGATCCTCCTTGGACGGTCTCTGATTTATTAACCGCCAACCCTTGAGCGGTCTCTGCTTCTCTTCTTTCTGCGGGCTCGACGAGTTACCTTCTTGCCGGATAGATCTCTTCTATCCGCTCGGTACTCAACGAATTTCTCTATTTCCGCACGCTCGACGAGCTGCCTCCTTGCCGGATAGATTTTTCTATCCACTCGGTATTCGACGAGTTTCTCTCTTTCTCTCCTCCTGATTCTTGTGTCTTTCCCGTGCCTTTATAACCTTTGCTGCTGGGATCCACCTCTCTGCCCTCCCGCGATCTGTTTTTGAGTCAGTTGCGGTTTCTTTTTCTTGCTCGCACGGGTTATCCCTTCTAATCGCGACGGGTTGTCTTCTTACTCACGCGGTTTACTTTCTCTTCATCACGCGGTTTGTCTATTCTAACCGCTGCGGCTTCTTTTCTGGATCGTGCGATCTGTCTACTCGCGCGGTTTGCTCGCATAGCCTCTCATGGTCGCCATCTCTACTGTTCGCCCCGGTCTCCCGCGACGCGTTGTTTTCATCTTAACCGTTGCGGTCTTCTTGCTGCTTGGCAAGGTCCGACTTTTACCGCTGTTTCTTGTTCTCTCTAGCCGCTGCTCGTAACAGGCGGTCTCCTTGCTTGAGTTTTCTTCCGGCTTGCTCCTGTGTGTTGCGGACTGCCGGTCTGTGTCTCTAACCGCATTCTTCTCTCTTGCTGACTTCAACTTCTGTTGCGCGGCCCGATCTTCGCCTTCTCTTCGGCTTTCTGGTCGCCATTCTCTGGTCGCATTGCTTGTTGCCTTCCCGCCGGGTGTGCCCGCCTGGTTGCTCGTGTGGTTTGTTCGCCTCGACCGGCTAGACATCCTGTGTACCGGCTGCCCTCCTGCTCATGGATACTTCTATTGCTACCTCTTCTCCTGCAGCGGGGGCTACTCCTATTCCTGAACTCTGCGATGAGTTACACATCACTACTCTCTCTGACAGGAAAGAAAAACTTTGTTGAGTGGGTGCATTCGGTTCGCCGGGTTCTTCAATCAAAAGGATTTTTGCATCACTTAACACATGATGTTCTCGCTATCCCTACTGATGACTGGTTTTGTAACGATGGATGCGTTCAAACATGGCTTCTCAACTCTCTTGATGGTGAACCTTACCGCATAGCCATGTATCACGAGACGGCTAAAACGATGTGGGATGGGCTTCATTCTCTTTACTCAGGCAAAGACAGTCTCAAACATTTGTATGCCATCATTACTGGTCTTCAGACTCTTGACACCGACGGTGCTACCAACTTAACCTCATTTGTTGCTCAGTATAAGACACTGGTTGAAGCCTGAATTCAGCTTCAGCCCCTGACTTTGGACCTCGCTGCCCAGCGCGCTCAAAAGGAAGCAGTCGGTATTGCCATGATGATGGCTTGGGTCCCACCTCATCTTCAGAGTGTCTAGACTCAGATTCTCTCATCTGCTGTGACTCCCTCGTTCTCTGATGTGTGCTCCATGTTGCTCAAAGTCTCACCGCCTCCTGATACTAATGGACCTCCCTCCCCGACCCTTCTCCAACACTCATCTGCGTCATTACTACCTCTCCCTCCTACTCGTGAAGGACATTCAGGCTCTTAGGGACGGGGTCGTGGTGGCCGACCGCGGCCTAGGTGTTCCTTCGGCGGAAAGGACAAACACCTTGAGGCGACCTGCTACCACAAACATGGCCTTCCTCCGCGTCTGACTGCTTCTGTTGCTGCCCCCAGTCCCTCTGCCCCTCGTGTTGATCTTGACGAAGTCCGCCTCCAGCTCCAGCAACTTCACGGGATGCTCAGTCATCCGCCTGCCTCCGTTGCCTCAGTCTCTAATGAAGGTATCGCTTGTCTATCCACTGGTCCACGCTGGATAGTGGATTCAGGTGGCACTCACCATAACACCTAGCTAAAGCCACCTCAATACTTGGATTCTTCATATCCTAAGTGTATCACTGTGGCCAATGGTGTTACCGTTCCTGTCTCTGGCTCCGCTGATATTCCTCTGAATTTCTTTATATCTCTCCGCTCTGCACTTCATGTCCTGGGCTCCCCGTTTAACCTGCTTTCTGTTAGTTATCTCACTGCCGATTTGAATTGTTCTATCATATTCACCTCTACTTCTTTTCTGATGCAGGATCGACGAACGCAGAGTATCATTGGTAAAAGAAGATTGCAAAACGGGCATGCTCTCCTACCGGTGCTCAAGAAGGTCCTTCCTGATATTTTTCTTCCGCCTTTTACGTGTGATTCATGTATTTTGAGAAAACATCATCGTTCATTTTTTCCTGCTAATTGTACTCGGAGCTCCGCTCCTTTTATTTTAGTGCACTCCGATGTTTGGGGGTCGTACAAAATTACTAGTATATCTGGCTATCGTTACTTTGTTACCTTTATTGATGACTACTCTCGAACGACATGGTTATACTAACTACGTGATCGCTCTGAGCTTCCCCGTGTGTTCCGGGCTTTCGTTCTTGAAATTCTCACACAGTTTTCTGACAAAATCAAAACTCTCCGAACTGATAATGCTCGCAAATACACTAGCCATGAATTTGCCAATATCTGCTCTGAATTCAGAATTATTCACCAGACTTCATGTGCCTATACTCCGCAACAAAACAACGTCGCTGAACGAAAAAAATAGACATCTTGATGTTGTTTGCTCCCTCATGATTCAAATGTAGGTCCCCAAGGTATATTGAAATTTTGCTCTTTCGACAGCATGTTATCTCATTAACCGTCTCCCTTCCTTCATTCTCCAAAATGCTATTCTGTTTAGTCTTCTCTTCCCGTCTACTCCGTTGTTCTCTCTCACGCCTCACATCTTTGGTTGTATTTGCTATGTTCATGCACTTGGTCCGACTTCGGACAAGTTGGATCCCCGGGCAACTAAATACATGTTTGTCGAATATTCCCGTACCCAGAAAAGCTATGTTTGTTATTCTCCTTCTACACACAAGGTGACCGTCTCTGCTGACGTTATTTTTCGGGAAAATCAACCATACTTCAACGCTCCAAACCCATATCTTCCACCCCAGTCTTTGCTAAGACCTGTCATCCCCGTTACCTCTCCTCCACCACCACTTCTACCTGATCCAGCTCTCATTCTTCAGAAACCCCCTCTTATTCGTCTCTATACTCGTCGCCCTCCTCGCTCCGCCGCTCCAATGCAGCCAGATTTGACCTCTGATACTTTGCGACCTGCTGATCCGACACCGACCTCCACCGCTCATCCCATGGCGAATTATGTGTCATTACATCGCCTATCCCCGACGCTTCACACCTTTGCTACTTCCGTATCTTCTGTTTTTATCCCTAACTTTGTGCAGGAGGCTCTCCAACACCCAGGCTGGCGGGCAGCCACGGACGAAGAAATGACAGCCCTTTGGGCTAACCGGACGTGGGATTTTGTTCCTCTTCCTCAAGGCCAGATTACTGTTGGTTGTAAATGAGTATCTGTCATCAAGCATGCTGCTGATGAGACAATTGACCGTCTTAAATCCAGACTGGTGGCTCGTGGGTTTACTCAACAATAAGGTCTCGACTATGAAGAAACATTCTCTCCCGTGACTAAGCTCTTCTTTGAGTGACTGTGCATCACCAATGACCCTTACATCGACTAGATATCAAGAATGCTTTTCTAAATGACGATCTACAAGAAGCAATCTACATGCAACAACCTCCGGGGTTTGAGACCACGGGGGAGTCCAGAGTTTGTTACATAAAAAAATCAATTTGTGGTCTCAAACAGTCCCCCCGGGCATGGTTTAACAAATTCAGTAGGGCTGTGCGAGAGGTTGATTTTACTCGGAGCTCGGCAGACTTCTCTCTCTACAAGTCGTCGAACACATTCTGAGATACCTAAAAACAGCCTCTGTCAAGGGCTGGTATAGAAAACCTCCTCTACTCCTACTCCAACTCTGGTTGCGTATTCAGATGCAGATTATGCTAGATCCCTAGATGACCGACACTCTGTTGAAATTTCTCAAGCTGATCAACCGGTAATTCTTGTATCAAGCAAGCACTTCCAGAGCTATCAAGCTGATCACTTAATCAAGCGAAAAACGAGAACAAGACGAAATCATGTCTCGCCATGTATATCTTGCTTTGTAAAGTTGATAGTTGATTAATTCAAGATCTGTGGTTGCTCTCTGTAGCTCAGATAGAAGGGATTTTCCTGGATATTCTTCATTATAGGGTTCAATAATACTATCATTTGTTGGTATTTTAGGTCCTTTATATGGAGAGTCATCTATATCGACAATTGCTATCTCTAAACCCGTAGGAGAGCAAGGAGGGGTAGGAGGAGCTTGCTGCCGATGTATTAGCTCATGAACACGCCCGCTTAATGAATCATAGCACTCACTTAATGAATCAATTTTTTTATCTACATTTTTACCATATGAAAAAAACTCGTCTAAATGAGCAAACAACCTACTCTCTAAATCTATAATCATTTTGACAAAATCTGATGGGGGGGGGGGGGTTGGGGCATCTGGTGGAGGAAGGGATGATGTTGGATCATGTGGAGTTGCATCTTGTGAATGAGAGGAGAGGGGTTTTTCACGTGTTTCAACAATCTTCAACCTCTTTTGTACAAGCGGAAGTGAAAGTAGGCCGACTCTCTTTGACCTCTTTCCCTTTGGCACCTGAGATGAGATAGGATTATCAATAACAGAAAATAATCCTTCTCATCTTCAGTTACATCCTCCATCTCCCCCCGAACCTACAAGAATAATTACATAATATGTTAAAAGATATGCATAATTTTTTTTTGAAATTTATTGATAGTATATTAATATTAACCTGTTCATCAGTCATTTGAGGCACATTGGTCCACAAAGCCTTTAACTTGAATGTACATTTTTCAGACCATCTAAGCAGTCGTGGTCTTTATTCAGGAAAAGAAACAGACATGCTTGTGGTATGCTCCAAAAACCATATTTAAAAGCATATAATAGTTCAGTTAGTGTATATAACAAACATAGAAAAGAAGTTGGTTTGTAAAATTAATATACTCACAATCAATGCCTGTGTGCATCCATATGGATATCCCAAGGACCCCTGAGGTCGTACATAAATATTACTTGCTGGGGTGGGAGTTAGCTTGCCCCTTACAGATCTCACACTTATCATCAAGTATGAATGTATGACTTGAGCCCAATTTATTTTTTTGAAGGCTTCCAAGTCCGACAAGTTCTCAAACAACTGTGGAATATATTCTAGACTAGAGGGAAAAAATAGGTTGCATAATACATGTAAGAGAAGAGAATTCAAGCTAACAACACAACTACCACTATCCATTTCAGCAATTTCTTTCCTTAAAGTGACTTTTGTCCTAATGACATAAGGTTTTTGAACCATGACTAGGTTATCCCCATTATTTGGTAGCCCTATTATTAGTGCTACATCATTAGGGGTAAATGTAAGCTCTCTTGAACCAATAAAAAATGTATCCTTCCTTGCATCATAGACTGAAACCAAGTAATACAGTAGAGGAATATTTTGTGGTACCCTTGAAGCAGTGAAAATAGATAAAACTTTACATTCCCTCAGTTTTTCTTCTCCTCGGCCAGTAGTCGATCAATTATTTTCTCAACTTGGCCCACAAAATTGGAGAAATAGTACATTAAACTTAGAAAATGTCGGCTACCACCTTTCTCCATTTATATCTGTCAAACAAGGAGGAACCATTGACATCAGTTAACACATTTCATCAGTTAACACATTTCAGTTTTGCTCTCCTGTCTGGACAACATATTTCATCAGTGATTTTTCAATAATGATCTCCTGTCTGGACCACATTTTCCAGGAGATCAACTGTGTTCTCCATGGAGATCAAAAGTGATCTCCATGCTGGAAAACACTTGTGATCTCCCAGGAGATTATTATACAGATCATGGCGAGATCGTCTTCCATCGCCACGGTCAGGCATTGCTGGATGTAAGCAAGGAAACCCTAAAACAAGGGCAGGAACTGATCTGTAGAGGATATTCGAATGAGTGGCTGTATAAACGGACTTCGGTAGGGGCATTTGGTCTATTTATTGAAAAAGATTACATGACAAGTGAAAGCATATGCATTATGGAGATAAGGTGGTGTGATCGAGCTGAAAATAACAAATATTGGACAGTTGAGCTTGATCTTAAGACATTGGACATACATTGTTTTTGTTGCAAGTTTGAAACAAATGACATTTTGTGTAGCCATGCACTTAAAGCATATACACATAAGAATTTAACAAGCATTCCAGAAAAATATTTACTTCGAAGGTGGGTGGTATATGCAAAAAGAAGCATCTATCGCCATGCCAACTTGAAGAGAAGTGAATCTAATTGTAGCCTTGCTTTTATAAATCATATGTGTCGTGTTGCGTATGATTTGGCTCTCCGTATAGAAAAGTGTGAAATTACCAAGAAATATGTGATAGATGCAATTGAAGAAATATCTCAATATGCAGACTCCTGTTTGGATAATAATATGACAGGATCAAAGCTGAAGAAAAAGTCCTCAATCAAGGATCCACCTTGCTTGAGGCCTAAAGGTGTTTCGAATGCTCGAATAAAAGATCACTGAGAAAAACAAAGTGAGTTTTCTCTACACTATACATTTTCTGGTTAAAGAATCATTTGATAATTTAAACACTAATTCTATTTCAGGGAGAAAGCAAAATGTTAAAAGAAAAGAACAGCCAACGACGACCTCAAATGAAGATCCAATTAAAGAAGAACCAATTGACATCTTGTCCCAGTCAATACAAAATATAGACGAACAAACTGCACTCCAAGCAGAATTTCCAACAGGATTTAGCTGTACTAGTTTTGTTTTCAACAAATAAATGTTGTCCATGCTGAACACTGCAGTAAAAATATTTATGACTCATTAGGTGTCATAAACACTCACTAATATAAGATATATATAATCAGCAACTTTAAAGTAAATAAATGAATTAAATTGAGTTAAAAATAACCCCCAGTCAAACCACTCATTACATCATCTACAACAAATGTCATAAGCAATTTCTACAACAAATGACATAATTCTCAAACATCATCATCTACAAGAAATGTTTTAAAGATTTCATAATCAATTTCTGCCCTGAATAAGGGCATTTTCTCAGCCCAGTCATGACAGTTTTTCCAATCTATGACTCCAGGATGTAAAATGTGTTCCATGTACTTGATGACGTATACACCACAATCGTATGAATTAATCTGTCGGGGTAGATTCTTAGCAAGAACCAAACTCCACTGATTGAAATTATAATTTGTCCTCTTGTCCGTCGCCTTTTGAAAAACTCTAATCTGCACAAGGAAAATAACAATCAAATATGTTGAAAGAAATGCACTCCTAGGTACATAAATATACCATATGACATAGACTTACTGAGTCTCTTGCCATATAACAAAGTTAGTATTCATAACATAAAATCAACTTAATTGACATATGAAAATACTATCATGGGGAACTTACTTCGAGTGAATAGAGCTCATCCTAGCATGGATAAATTGTCTTTTCTCTTCAGATAGAAGAGATTTTCCTGGATATTCTTCATTATAGGGTTCAATAATACTATCATTTGTTGGTATTTTAGGTCCTTTATATGAATA
Organism: Platanthera guangdongensis; assembly: GCA_039583875.1. Taxonomy (NCBI): domain Eukaryota; kingdom Viridiplantae; phylum Streptophyta; class Magnoliopsida; order Asparagales; family Orchidaceae; genus Platanthera; species Platanthera guangdongensis. Next base: position 39,048,802 of record CM077166.1, read on the forward strand.
GTCATCTATATCTACAATTGCTATCTTTAAACCCGTATGAGAGCAAGGAGGGGTATGAGAGCAAGGAGGGGTAGGAGAGCAAGGAGGGTTAGGAGGAGCTTGCTGCCGATGTATTAGCTCATCAACACGCTCACTTAATGAATCATAGCACTCACTTAATGAATCAAATTTTTTATCTACATTTTTAACATATGAAAAAATCTCGTCTAAATGAGCAAACAACCTACTCTCTAAATCTATAATCATTTTGACAAAATCTGGTGGGGGGGGGGGGGGGGGGTTGGGGCATCTGGTGGAGGAAGGGATGATGTTGGATCATGTGGAGCTGCATCTTGTGAATGAGAGGAGAGGGGTTCTTCATGTGTTTCAACAATTTTCAACCTCTTTTGTACAAGAGGAAGTGGAAGTAGGCCGACTCTCTTTGACCTCTTTCCCTTTGGCACCTGAGATGAGATAGAATTATCAATAACAGAAAATAATTTCTTCTCATCTTCAGTTACATCCTTCATCTCCCCCCGAACCTACAAGAATAATTACATAATATGTTAAAAGATATGCATAAATTTTTTTTGAAATTTATTAATAGTATATTAATATTAACCTGCTCATCAGTCATTTGAGGCACATTGGTCCACAAAGCCTTTAACTTGAATGTACATTTTTCAGACCATCTAAGCAGTCGTGGTCTTTGTTCAGGAAAAGAAACAGGCATGCTTATGGTATGCTCCAAAAACCATATTTAAAAGTATATAATAATTCAATTGGTGTATATAACAAACATAGAAAAGAAGTTGGTTTGTAAAATTAATATACTCACAATCAATGCATGTGTGCATCCATATAGATATCCCAAGGACCCCTGAGGCCGTACATAAATATTACTTGCGGGGGTGAGAGTTAGCTTGCCCCTTACAGATCTCACACTTATCATCAAGTATGAATGTATGACTTGAGCCCAATTTATTTTTTTGAAGGCTTCCAAGTCCGACAAGTTCTCAAACAACTGTGGAATATAATCTAGACTAGAGGGAAAAAATAGGTTGCATAATACATGTAAGAGAAGAGAATTCAAGCTAACAACACAACTACCACTATCCATTTCAACAATTTCTTTCCTTAAAGTGGCTTTTGTCCTAATGACATAAGATTTTTGAACCATGACTAGGTTATCCCCATTATTTGGTAGCTCTATTATTAGTGCTACATCATTAAGGGTAAATGTAAGCTCCCTTGAACCAATAAAAAATGTATCCTTCCTTGCATCATAGACTGAAACCAAGTAATACAGTAGAGAAATATTTTGTGGTACCCTTGGAGCAGTGAAAATAGATAAAACTTTACATTCCCTCAGCTTTTCCTTCTCCTCGGCCAGCAGTCGATCAATTATTTTCTCAACTTGGCCCACAAAATTGGAGAAATAGCACCTTGAACTTAGAAAATGTCGGCCACCTTTCTCCATTTATATCTGTCAAACAAGGATGAACCATTGACATCAGTTAACACATTTCATCAGTTAACACATTTCAATTTTGCTCTCCTGTCTGGATAACATATTTCATCAATGATTTTTCTATAATGATCTCCTGTCTGGACCACATTTCCCAGGAGATCAACTGTGTTCTCCATGGAGATCAACTGTGATCTCCATGGAGATCAACTGTGATCACCATGGAGATCAACTGTGATCCCATGGAGATCAAAAGTGATCTCCATGGAGATCAAAAGTGATCTCCATGGAGATCAAAAGTGATCTCCATGGAGATCAAAAGTGATCTCCATGGTGGAAAACACTTGTGATCTCCCAGGAGATCGTTATACAGATCATGGCGAGATCGTCTTCCATCGCCACGGTCAGACATTGCAGGATGTAAGCAAGGAAACCCTAAAACAAGGGCAAGAACTGACCTGTAGAGGATATTCGAACGAGAGGCTGTAGAAACGGACTTCAGTAGGATGACAGCGAGAATGCGCAGGAAGATTGTAAGTTTCAAGCACAGTTCACCGGAGTTCTGAGCACAGTTCGCTGGAGCACAGTTGGTTCGAATAATTTCGTAGGAGAAGGAGAATAAACGACGGAAGACGGAAGAAAAATAACGGGATTTAATGTGCCGCTGTGATCGCGCCACGTGTCGCTACAGGGTTAAACCCGGACCTAGATTTCCAAACGGGCTCCGGTTCGAAAAATTCCGCAAGAATGGGAGGGCCGTCCTTAGACATATGGTTGGAAGCGTCAGAGAGCACTCCAAAATCCAGAGTGGGTTAAAGGTGCGAGATTAGTGGGTTCTGCCTTTGAAAGAAGCTGACATAGTTGAATAAGTTCAACGGGTAGATAGGATGCCTTGTCACCACTCAGGAAGTTGGCTAGTGGATACAGTTGAAGAAACAGAGGTCTGAAAAATTGTAGACTTGTACTTGAGGTATATTCATGTTTCTCCAACATTTATGTTCACGATGATTAGTGTCATCACGCCAAGCACAGTGTAGGTTATCATGATCTGCACGGCCCAACAATGATGTAAGACTACAAATATCATTGATTTGCAAGTTTTTCTTATCTGGAAAGAAAGGGCGAGACTCGTCAAAAGTAACATCACGTGAGATGCGAAGTCGACGTGCAACAGTCATAACATCAATACTCTTGTGCTCAGTACTACATCCAAGAAAGACACATGGAATAGACTGAGCATAGAGCTTAGTACGTTCACATGGACGGAGAACGTAACACCGACAACCAAAAGCACAAATATGAGTGTAACGTGAGGGTCAAGAGTACAGACACTCACCAGGACACTGACCCTGAAGGAAAGTGGAGGGTTGCAGGTTGATTAGATAGACAACGGTGGAAACAGACTCAACCCAGAAATGCGGAGGAATATGAGAGGAGATAAGAAGAGTGCAGACTGTCTCAATAATGTGGCGATGCTTCCTTTCAGCGGTGTCATTCTGAGCATGTGCACCGGGACAAGCAAACTGAGGGAGAGTGCCGCGAGTAGCTAGTAGATCTCAAAAAGCATGGGAGAGATACTCCCCCTGAATCAGAACGAAAAATGTGTATGAAAGCAGAAACTGTGTGCGCACCATAGAAGAAAAAGTAACATAAATCTGAAAAAATTCAGATCGAGAATACAGAAAGTAGACCCAACAATAACGAGAATAGTCAACAACAAAAAAAATATAATACCGGTGTCCGCCCTTGGATACAAAAGTAGCGGGTCCCCATACATCGGAATGAACTTAGTCAAAAAGACGTTGAGACCTGAACTCACTAGACTGATAGAGGAGTTGTAGCTGTTTACCGAGCTTACAATCCGAACAAGAGTGAGACCGATCAATAGAAAAACGATCAAAGAAATCATGACTAATGAGAAAGGCTAGACGTGAACCACTGGGATGACCAAGACGATGATGCCCCTGAGAGAAACCCGCCAAATGAAGACAAAAGGAGAAAGTTGTTAGTGACGATGAAGTGGATGGAAGGTGGAGACAATCAAGGACGTACACCCCGCTACGACGACGATCAACTCTAAGGAGTGTCTCAGTCAAACGATCCTACACACTGCATGTAAACTCATCAAAAATAACAAGACAACCATGAGATGTGAGTTGGCTGACGGATATGAGGTTCATGGATAACTTGGGTATGTACTATGCAAGCAACATTGCGAACATGGAAATGACTAGTATGAAGGAGGCCACAACTGGTGATGTAGTGAGTGGTGTCATCTGCTACCATGATACTAAGGGCAGAGAGGACGGACTGACAGGACAAAAGGTGAGTGACATCATGTCATGTGAATGGAGGCTCCATAGTCAAGCAACCAATCAGAGAGAGAGATACCTGCAGGGGCGGAGGCAGACGGTTGAGAGGAGCGAGGCAGTGAAGCCTGCTGGGAAAACGACTGGGCAATCAATTGAGCAAGCACAAAGACAGAGAAAAACTGCACTGGTGCCGAAAAGTGAGCAGAAGGAGCACCGGGAGCACGCTGCTGACCAGACTGTTGAGCCCTCTGAAGCTTGCGACACTCAAATTTGACATGACCAAAACACTGACAGTAATGACGGCGTACAAGCAGTCGACGAGTAGCACCAGGCTAAGCTGCAGTAGGTGTCGGAAGAGGACGAGCATCAGATGCCATCGAGAGGATCAACTGAGGAGGTCGGGGCTACGGGATCATCCAGAGTAGAAGATCGGGGCTGCGGGATCAACCAGAGAAGAAGACTGGGGCTTCCAAATCAGCCGGAGACACCGATCCGCCGAGGGAGACCCTTGATCAGCAACGAAAGACACTGCTGGATCAGAAGCAGCGACGGAAACGGCTGTATGGCTGTAGGTGGGCTGCAGAAGGCAGCAGAAGAGGCCGACATTGCGAGACGGGCTACGGGAGGCAACATATGTGACCGACATGTTGTCAGAGAAGGTAGTCAACAATGTCGTCGAGCAGGTCGACGAGGAGGGAGGGCTCAAGGTCATGGACTGCGTCGAATGCCTTGAGGACGGCGACGGCGGGACCGACTGCACGGTTGATATGACCAGCAGAGAAGACGAGTGCCTCCCGACGAGCATGAATCAGATGCACAAAGGCCTCCAAGGAGGGAAGGCGCGACTGGATCCCTGTCAGTCGTGGCCCTGCGTGTTCGAGGGTGAAGGCTAAGACGCGGGATCAAATCGATCGCCGAGAAGAAGCAGCGACGACGAGAAGAAGCAGCGACAACGGGATCGTGTTCGGGAAAGGGGCTAGGGTTTCCTTCGCAGGATCGAATCGATCGCCGAGATGAAAAAGCAGTGGCGACGGGATCGAGTTCGGGAGAGGGGCTAGGTTTTCCTTTCCTCTGATACCATGATAGGAAAAGGAGAATCAATCAAATCATTGCTCAAGAATGGGTGTACACACACACACACACACACACACACATATATATATATATATATATATATATATATATATATATATATATATATATATATATACAATCTAAGCTATGTCCATCTCTGACACCAATATATGTTGCAGAATTTGTTCACTTCCCTTCATTTGGAATAAATTTTCTTTAGAAGGTGGATCAACGGACAATTTGAGTATGAAAAAGTTAAACTAGGCCGTAAATGCAAGCATGTACATTGTACAACCTCGTATTCGCGAAGAGTGGACCCCAAACAAGGAAAGCGCGTTTTTAAGTATTTTGGAGATTTTGCACTCTCGGTGGCCAATTTTGGCTCTGACTTGGAAACATACTAGTAGGGGGAGGAAAAATCAACATCTTCTCCCGGGCGCTTTAGAGGGGCGGATGCGGCAAGATGACCGGCACCCCCCCTGGCGTGCTAGGTGCGAGGTGGGATGGCGGGACTGGCTGGAGACCAGGATCCCGCCCCCGGCACCCTGGCCTTGGGCAGGGCGAGACTGGGCGGCCAGCCCTCTCGCCCCAGGTGGCGAGCTCGCGGGGCGAGACTGGGCGGCCAGCCCTCTCGCCCCAGGTGGCGAGCTCGTGGGGCGAGACTGGGCGGCCAGCCCTCTCGCCCCCGGTGGCGAGCTCGCGGGGCGAGACTGGGCGGCCAGCCCGCTCGCCCCAGGTGGCGAGCTCGCGGGGCGAGACTGGGCGGCCAACCCTCTCGCCCCAGGTGGCGAGCTCGCGGGGCGAGACGGGGTGGCCAGCCCTCTCGCCCCAGGTGGCGAGCTCGCGGGGCGAGACTGGGCGGCCAGCCCTCTCGCCCCAGGTGGCGAGCTCGCGGTGCGAGACGGGGCGGCCAGCCCTCTCGGCCCAGGCAGCGAGCCCGCGGGGCGAGACCGGGCGGCCAGCCTTCTCGCCCCAGGAGGCTAGTCCGGGGAGGGTTCGCCCTCCGCCCCTAGACCCTTGTGGATCCTGTGGTTTTACCATTTGGCCCTCGGGGGGGATTACCCCTTTACCCCCCGGCGTGGCTGTTTTCTATTGGCCCGAGTTGTATTGGGCGTAAGGTTATTTCAGTCATTTTGGCACATGGGATTTGAAAAACTATAAATAGACCCCCTTGGGTGCCTTTGGAGGAGAGACCTTTCCTTGCTTCCTTCTCCCTTAGCTTCTTCTTGGTAGAGTAGAGAGAGCTCCTTCAAGGCACCCTAGCTCGAGCATTGGCTAGGGAGGGGAAGCGCTCAGGTAGCCTTCCGGGTGTGAGGTGGGACCTCCGCGCTAGAGCCGAGGGTCTGTTCCTATCTTCTTGATCCTTTGGTCCGTGACGTTCTCTTGAGTGTAGTAGGTGTGAGGTCACCCCTCTTTTGGGACCCCGAACTCCATAGATGTCAAATTTGGCTTCAACATTTTGGTGCGGTGAGCTTGGAGAGTGACCAACACAGAAGATCTCGAGAGAGTGTCATAACGGGAGGTCAAGGAGGTAGTGATGATCTCGACGAGCTCCCCAACCCAGGACCCTTTGTTGGGAGGCAAGAGTTCATGACCTCCATCCAAGGCATCATGGAGATGCTGTGAAGCATTGCTCCTCAGGGTGGCAACTCCACCCCAACCCCCCAGGAGCTAGCTCCCCTCCCTCACGATGAGTCGACTCCCAGGGGTGTAGGCGAGATGACCCCAGCGGGGGGAGAAGGAAGTGCACCAGGAAGAAGGCCAGAGAAGGAGAGGATGAGAGATGGGGTCGAGCGAGACCTCACCGGCTGGGGGCTATTCTCCAGCCCGGCGAGTGCCAACCTCCCAGGCGAGCAGGTCGCGCGAGTGGACCAGGCGAGACCCCCCCTCAGGGGGTCACCCTTCAGCGAGCTGATCATCTCAGCTCCCGTTCTCGAGGGATTCAGAGAGCCAGACATGGCCTACTACACAGGGAAGGATGACCCCGTCCAGCACCTGCAGTGGTTCGAGGATGCGGTCTCCACCAGGCCGATGACAGATGCCTTCAAGTGTCGCCTCTTTGCGATCACGTTGAAGGAGAAGGCAAGGGACTTGTTTCATCAACTCCCTCCGAAGTCGATTTATGGGTTCGAGGACTTGAGCCGGAGCTTCCAGCTTCGCTTCTCCACCTCCAAGAAGCGGAAGAGGAGTCTTGAGTCCATCTTCCTGATAAGGCAAGGGGCCGAGGAGTCGCTGGCCCGTTACGTTGACAGGTTCCAGGAGGAGATCCTGGAGGTCCAGGAGATGCCAGGGTACGCTCTCCAGATGGCCTTCACCGTTGGGCTGAAGGAGGGCTTCTTCAAGATGAGTCTGACTCGAAAGGCCCCCCTTTCCTTTGAGGAGCTGATGGAGAGGGCGGCCGAGGAGATAGTCATGGAGGCGGCCAACCCGACATTTGTCAAAAAGTTGACAAAGCTAACAAAGATGGAGTCAAAGGAGCAAGGTGGCTCGAGACTCAGGAAGGAAGAAGGAGAGAGGAGCAGAGAGCTCAGAGGTTCCAAGGACAGGAGGGTCCGGAACTAGGCTGGAGGCAGCAGGGAGTACCTGCCCAAGGTCCAGGAAGAGCTCTCATCCAAAGAGGGGGGAACTTTCATGGGGGCCAAGAGAGGTACAACTTCCAGAGGCAAGCCCCGAGACAGCTCTTGCCCCCGCCGCAGCAAGCCTTGACGATAGGAGAGGGAAGAGGTAACAGGAGAGAACGCCCAGCCCGCCGAAAGAGGGGAGAAAGGGCATTGCTGTACTGTGACTTCCACCAGGTGGAGGGGCACGCCACGGCTACCTGCCCCGAGTTCTTGGAAGTGAGGGGGCGAGAGGCCCTGCCCAGCTGCAGCCGCCGGTGCGGGTGGAAGAGGTTCTACCCAGAGAAGGAGGTGATGATATATGCGAGGACCGGGTCGACGTGGGAACCCGAGGTGGTATAGGAGTGATCCACGGTGGAGTAGGGGTTGATGCCACTCGGAAGACAAGCCTCCATGTCATGTACCGAAGGAGCATCGCCTCAACCTCCCAGACCCCGCCCCCAGAGGAAAAGATGACCTTCTCAGTGAAGGACCTGCCGGATCATGAGGATCCATTCTGCGATGCGCTGGTCATCCAGACGGCCATCGAAGGCTACACCGTCTCCCGGATCTTGGTTGACAACGGAAGCTCCGTCAACGTCGTTTTCAAGATGGCGTTTGACGAGATGAAGGTGGAGCCAAGGAGGGTGTTGGCCTCGGATGGACCCCTGTTCGGATTCTCAGGAGAGAGGAAGGAGGTCGAGGGTGGAGTGGGGCTCCAAGTAAAATTGGGGGGAGTCTCAAGGAACTGCCGGTTCGTTATTGTTGATGCTCCAAGCAGCTACAACGCCATTTTCGGAAGGCCCCTCATCAGCGCCTTCCGTTGCGTGTCATCTTCCTTCCACCAATGCCTCAAGTTCAGCTCCGGAGGGATCCAGGTCAGAGTCAAGGGAGACTCCAGGATGACAAGACAGTGCTACGTCACGGCCGTCAACACCATCTCTTGGTTGGCCAAGGCGGAGGAGATGGAGAAGGTCATGGAGAGCTTGAGCAAGATGGAAGTGTCCGAGGAGAAGGAAGCGAAAGACTACAATCATGCCCAGACCCCCTGAGGAAGCCACGCCCCGGCAGAGTCCTGTATGTATCTTATCTTGTAATGAGTCCAACCCCCGACCAACTGAGTCGGGGGGGTCATGTAACCCATCTATTTTCCCCGTTTGAGGATGTAGGATTTGGTAAGGTTTGATTGTGATGCTCGGTCTCTTTGCTCCGATGATGATTCCGCGGCCAGGCTCCCACTAGCTGGCAAGGCTGGTTGATCTCTCGTGGTAGCACAAGTCCTTTGCTCCGATGATGATTCCGCGGCCAGACTCCCACTAGCTGGCAAGGCTGGTTGATCTCTCGTGGTAGCCCAAGTCCTTTGCTCCGATGATGATTCCGCGGCCAGGCTCCCACTAGCTGGCAAGGCTGGTTGATCTCTCGTGGTAGCCCAAGTTCTTTGCTCCGATGATGATTCTGCGGCCAGGCTCTCATCTAGCTGGCAAAGCTGGTTGATCTCTCGTGGTAGCCCAAGTCCTTTGCTTCAATGATTCCGCGGCCAGGCTCCCACTAGCTGGCAAGGCTGGTTGATCTCTCGTGGTAGCCCAAGTCCTTTGCTCCGGTGATGATTCCGCGGCCAGGCTCCCACTAGCTGGCAAGACTGGTTGATCTCTCGTGGTAGCCCAAGTACTTTGCTCCGATGATGATTCCGCGGCCAGACTCTCATCTAGCTGGCAAAGCTGGTTGATCTCTCGTGGTAGCCCAAGTCTTTTGCTCCGATGATGATTCCGCGGCCAGGTTCCCACTACCTGGCAGGGCAGGTTGATCTCTCGTGGTAGCCCAAGTCCTTTGCTCCGATGATGATTCCGCGGCCAGACTCCCACTAGCTGGCAGGGCAGGTTGATCTCTCGTGGTAGCCCAAGTCCCTTTGCTCCGATGATGATTCCGCGGCCAGGCTCCCACTAGCTGGCAGGGCAGGTTGATCTCTCGTGGTAGCCCAAGGCCTTTGCTCCGATGATGATTCCGCGGCTAGGCTCCCACTAGCTGGCAGGGCAGGTTGATCTCTCGTGGTAGCCCAAGTCCATTTGCTCCGATGATGATTCCACGGCCAGGCTCCCACTGACTGGCAGGACAGGTTGATCTCTCGTGGTAGCCCAAGTCCTTTGCTCCGATGATGATTCTGCGGCCAGACTCCCACTAGCTGGCAGGGCAGGTTGATTTCTCGTGGTAGCCCAAGTCCTTTGCTCCGATGATGATTCCGCGGCCAGGCTCTCACTAGCTGGCAGGGCATGTTGATCTCTCGTGGTAGCCCAAGTCCCTTTGCTCCGATGATGATTCCGCGGCTAGGCTCCCAGTAGCTGGCAGGGCAGGTTGATCTCTCGTGGTAGCCCAAGTCCTCTGCTCCGATGATGATTCCGCGACCAGACTCTCACTAGCTGGCAGGGCAGGTTGATCTCTCGTGGTAGCCCAAGTCCCTTTGCTCCGATGATGATTCCGCGGCCAGGCTCCCACTAGCTGGCAGAGCAGGTTGATCTCTCGTAGTAGCTCAAGTCCCTTTGCTCCGATGATGACCCCGAGGCCGTCTCGTCACCCAGGCTCCCATTAGCTGGCTTGACAGGTTGACCCCTCGGGGAGGCTAAGTGTTTTCACCCCGAGGCCGTCTCGTCACCCAGGCTCCCATTAGCTGGCTTGACAAGTTGACCCCTTGGAGAGGCCAAGTGTTTTCACCCAGAGGAGGTCTCGCCACCCAGGCTCCCATAGCTAGTATGACAGGTTGACCCCGCGGGGAAGTTACACTCCGCGAATACGTTGGGTTGGATGTTTCTTTTCGAGCTTGTGCCAACCTCGAAAAGAGCGGGGATTGTGTACAACCTCGTATTCGCGAAAAGTGGGCCCCAAACAAGGAAAGCGCGTTTTTAAGCTTTTTGGAGATTTTGCACTCTCGGTGGCCAATTTTGGCTCTGGCTTGGAAACATAGTAGTAGGGGGAGGAAAAATCAACATCTTCTCCCTGGCCCTTTAGAGAGGCGGGTGCGACAAGATGGTCGGCACCCCCCTGGCGTGCTAGGTGCGAGGTGGGATGGCGGGACTGGCTGGACACCAGGATCCCGCCCCCGGCACCCTGGCCTTGGGCATGGGCGAGACTGGGCGGCCAGCCCTCTCGCCCCAGGTGGCGAGCTCGCGGGGCGAGACTGGGCGGCCAGCCCTCTCGCCCCAGGTGGCGAGCTCGCGGGGCGAGACTGGGTGGCCAGCCCTCTCGCCCCAGGTGGAGAGCTCGTGGGGCGAGATTGGGCGGCCAGCCCTCTTGCCCCAGGTGGCGAGCTCGCGGGGCGAGACTGGGCGGCCAGCCCTCTCGCCCCAGGTGGCGAGCTCGTGGGGCGAGACTGGGCGGCCAACCCTCTTGCCCCAGGTGGCGAGCTCGCGGGGCGAGACGGGGCGGCCAGCCCTCTCGCCCCAGGTGGCGAGCTCGCGGGGCGAGACGGGGCGGCCAGCCCTCTCGCCCCAGGTGGCGAGCTCGCGGGGCGAGACGGGGCGGCCAGCCCTCTCGCCCTAGGCGGCGAGCCCGCGGGGCGAGACCGGGCGGCCAGCCTTCTCGCCCCAGGAGGCTAGTCCGGGGAGGGTTCGCCCTCCGCCCCCTAAACCCTAGTGGATCCTGTGGTTTTACCATTTGGCCCTCGGGGGGATTACCCCTTTACCCCCGGCGTGACTGTTTTCTATTGGCCCGAGGTGTATTGGGCGTAAGGGTATTTCGGTCATTTTGGCCCATGGGATTTGAAAAACTATAAATAGATCCCATTGGGTGCCTTTGGAGGAGAGATCTTTCCTTGCTTCCTCCTCCCTTAGCTTCTTCTTGGTAGAGTAGAGAGAGCTCCTTCAAGGCACCCTAGCTCGAGCATTGGCTAGGGAGGGGAAGTGCTCAGGTAGCCTTCCGGGTGTGAGGTGCGACCTCCGCGCTAGAGCCGAGGGTCTGTTCCTAGCTTCTTGATCCTTTGGTCCGTGACGTTCTCTTGAGTGTAGTAGGTGTGAGGTAACCCCTCTTTTGGGACCCCGAACTCCACAGAGGTCAAATTTTGCTTCAACATACATAAAGTATTTTATTTGGTTTATCTTGTTTGAAAGTGTTGAAAGAGCTCAAAAACTTGTATGTATTGCTTGTGTAACCAAATACAATGAGAGAATACAAAAATATAGAAGGGAGAAGGTGAGAAGAATTCCTATACAAGATGTGAGACTAAGAAGAGAAGAAGGAAATGCAATAAAAATGGGCCCAATAACGGGCTCTTTACATGGGCTTTTCTAACACTCCCCTGCAAGCTGGAGCGTACAAATCGTATGCGCCAAGCTTGGACAATCACTGATAGAAGAGTGTACTGGAAAGAGCTTTTGTGAGGACATCCGCAACTTGTTCAGTCCCCGGAACATGCTTCAGTTCGAGCTTCTTCATTTGAACCTTTTCCCGGATGAAATGACAGTCGAATTCAATATGCTTTGTTGTCTCGTGGAAGACTGGATTCTTGTCTATATGTATAGCAGCTTGACTGTCACATAGGAGGAGAGCTGGGGAAGGGAGCTTTACACCCAGATCGGTAAGGAGACTTTCAAGCCACGTCAGTTCTGAAACCACCGATGCCATTGCCCGGTATTTTGCCTCAGCTGATGATCAAGCAACGACCGCTTGTTTTTTGCTTCGCCAGGTAATCAAATGTCCCCCAAAATATGTGCAATAACCACTGGTTGACCGTCAATCATCAAGGGAAGCAGCATAATCAACATCAAAATATGCCACCAATGTTGGAGCTGAAAATGAGGTTTTGTATACCAGTCCTTGACCAAGAGCCGTTTTAAGGTATCTGAGAATGTGTCCAACGGTCTGAAGATGAGATCTTTGAGCGTAATGCATATACCGACTGACAATACCAACAACGAAGGAAATATCTGGTCTGGTTATCGTGAGGTAGATCAATTTTCCAACGAGACGACGATAGTATTCTGGATTTTGGAGTAGGAGATCTGAGTCAGATGCCTGAGTGCACAACTTGTGATTGACATCCATTGGGGTGTCAATCGGCTTACAACCTGAATAGTCTGTATCATGAAGGAGGTCGAAACAGTACTTCCGCTGAGAGAGGACAAGACCATCTGGCCGTCTGGCAACCTCAAGACCCAAGAAGTATCGAATGAGCCATAGATCTTTTGTTTGAAATACGGAGCTCAGATGTAGTTTTACCTCCTGTATTCCTTTCGAGTCGTCGTCTGTAATTATGATATCGTCAACGTAAACTAGCAGAAGAACCGTTCTCGTTGTTCGTTGACGAGTGAACAACGAGAAATCTGCCGAGCTCCGAGTAAAACCAACCCCCGAAGGGCCTTACTGAACTTGTCAAACCATGCCCGTGAGGATTGTTTGAGACCATACAGTGCCTTCATAAGACGACAGACCTGAGACTCCCCCGTGGTCTCAAACCCGGGAGGTTGATGCATATAAATTATTTCCTGGAGATCGACATTCAGAAAAGCATTCTTAATATTCAGTTGGAGTAAGGGACACTGGCGATGGACAGGCACAGAGATGAGGACACGAACGGTGTTGAGTTTGGCCACCGGAGAAAAAGTTTCTTCATAGTCGACCCCCTGTTGTTGGGTGAAGCCATGAGCCAACAAATGAGCTTTTAGACGGTCAATCGTCCCATTAGCAGCATGTTTGATGACAAAGACCCACTTACACCCAACCGGTTTCTGACCCGGAGGAAGGGGTACGAGAGTCCATGTCTGGTTGATCCAGAGAGCAACCATTTCCTCCTCCATGGCGGCCCGCCAGCCAGGATGTTGGAGCGCCTCCTACACAGAGTTAGAGACCGAAACCGAGGAAAGAGAAGTAGCAAATGTGTGAAAGTGGAGAGAAAGACGATGCAAGGAAACATAGTTTGCCAGAGGATGAGCAGTGGAGGCCGGTACCTGATCAGCAGGGCGCGGAGTAGCCGAGGTCGAGGCCGACTGCAGAGGGGCTACGGAACCGGAAGGGCGACGAGTGTAGACACGAATAACAGACGGCCTGGAGGGCGCAGGAGCCGGAGCAGGTGGGACCGGTGGCAGAGGTGTAGTAACGAGGATAACAGGGCGTAGGAGGAGTGGCGAGAGAGTTTCCGGTGTGAGAGGAGTGGGTAAAGGAGCAGAGAAGGATGACTGATCCTCCCGGAAGGTAACATCAGCAGAAATGGAGACCTTGCGGGTAGCGGGAGAATAACACACAGCCTTTCTGCGTACGCGAATAGCCGATGAAGATATGTTTCGCCGCCCGAGGATCCAACTTGTCCGAGGACGGGCCCAGTCGGTAGACGTAGCAGGTGCAGCCAAATATGCGAGGCAGGAGAGGGAAGGGCGGAGTAGAGGGAAACAGTAGGCTGAACAGAGTAGCATAGTTGAGGACGGAGGAAGGAAGACGGTTGATAAGGAAGCACACAGTGGAGACCGCAAAGTTCCAGTAGGGTTTGGGAACATGCATTTGAAGCATGAGGGAGCGGACAACATCAAGCAAGTGCCGGTTCTTCCGTTTGGCAACGCCGTTTTGCTGGGGTGTGTAAGCACATGATGTTTGATGAATAATCCCAAATTCAGAGCACAAAGCCGCAAAGCTGTGGCTAGTGTATTTGCGAGCATTATCGGTGCGCAATGTTTTGAGGGTGGTGTGGAATTGCATACGGGTTTCAAGGACAAAGACCCGAAAAACACGGGGAAGCTCGGTGCGATCACGAAGTAGCAAGAAACCGCGCGAGTAGAGGAGCGGCGGGAGACCGCGAGCAAGAAAGGGGATCTCGCAGCGGGTAGAGAATAAATCGCGTGGGTAGGGAAGAAACCGCGTGGGAGAAGGAAGTGGGAGAAGGCCCCACTTGCCAGGGAGAATCCTATAAAAAGGAGAAGGAAGCAGAGGTGGAGGCCACGGGAATGGAGGGGAAGAGAAGCGGGTAGAATTTTCTGGCCGCAGGTAGCAAAGTGCTAGCGGGTAGAAAACAAACAAGGCCGCGCCTTGTATGTGAGGAGAAGATCGGTCGGTTAGGAGAAAACCAGACCGCGCCTTGCACGGGAAGGGAAGATCGGGCGGTTAACAGAGTGCTAGCCGCAAGAAGAGAATGAGTCCCTATGATACCATGTTGAAAGAGCTCAAAAACTTGTATGTATTGCTTGTGTAACCAAATACATTGAGAGAATACAAATATATAGGAGGGAGAAGGTGAGAAGAAATCTTATACAAGATGTGGGACTAAGAAGAGAAGAAGGAAATACGATAAAAATGGGCCCAATAACAGGCTCTTTACATGAGCTTTTCTAACAAAAAGATTGAACCATAATAGATGCTAAAGAAATGAGCGTCGTTTGCTCTATCATTATCCGAACCCTTTTACATCAAAGAATTGCTTTTTTAATATGATTCTAACCTTTCTCCCTACTACTTCTGCAGTTGATGAAGCCCTTGCTCATCCATACTTGGAAAGATTACACGATGTTGATGATGAACCCATTTGCATGGAACCTTTCTCGTTTGACTTTGAACAACAGGCGTTGACGGAAGAGCATATGAAACAGTTGATATACATTGAAGCTTTGTCGTTCAATCCAATGTTCAACCGCTAGTCAAACCGAACTCATTCATGGCATTTCTTATGGCAGCTTGCGTTTTAGTATAATAAGGTATCTTCCATTGTTCATTGTGTAGAGAGGATAGCAATTTCTTTAGGCATATGCTCTTCTTGTTGCCCTACCCATATGATTACATGTCTTGGCATATGCTCTTTTTCCTCCCATTTTCATTTTGTAAGGCGTGTCAAATGAACATTGCTTTGCTATATTGTATCTTAGAAGCATTTATGAGTGAATGTTGTCTATTTTGATGCTTGAGCATACTTTGGAGACATTTCAGATATAGTTCAAAGAAGATTTGTGGAAAACTTAAAATTTTATTTATAACAGTTGATTGTATTTACTGATGTGATGTTCTTAAAGATCATGGTTTTCATGTGTACGTATTGGATATATTGCGTGGATTGTTAGTATCTGCTTGATTTTATTGATCAGATTCGCAGCCTTCTTTTGTTTTGGAATGATTATGTTTCGAGTTTGAAATGCGAATCTGCTGGTAACCAAAAGACCTAAGGAAAGAGTAATATCTAAGGAAGTAATTGTTGGATTTTTGGTTGCCCATCTTAACTAGGAGAGTTGGGCACAGTTTGGGTCGACTTCTGCAAAATGGGCGGCGGTGTTCGCTAGCAGCAGGAAAAGAGTGTGAAACAATGGTAGCATGTTATTTTACTCTCCGAGCGGTGGCCACCACGCTTGCCTGTTTTGGGTGGGCGACCAGCCACCTTCAAAAAGCCGCCCTAATTGGTGGGGTCTTGTATGATCTTCTTTTCCTGTGCAATTCAAGTATTCCTGTGCAATTCAAGTAGTTATGCTAATTTTGTGTGGGTGGCGAGTTGAGTTCTCACAAGTTTTGTGTGCAAAGTTTATGTTACTTGACACACACACATCGTTTTTGAGCGTATAAAGATAATTTCATTTGTTTAAAATTTTAATTTGTACATACATTTGAATGATTGGGATATATTTATGAAACTATATATATTATAATCTCTGCCGAAAAAGTAAACCCTCTAAAATTCTCACACCTTTCTCATTAGGATTCCTTTTTTCATCATTTTATGCAAAATTTTGTTAATAGATCACCCTGCTCACCATCATGTGTACGGTGATGCAAGGCCATTTTAGATTTCATTGTATCTCACGGGTGACAAGACACACAGACACACACATACACAAACACAGACACAGATAAAGATACGCAGAGAGAGAGACACACAGAGACACACACAGACAGAGAGAGACACACATTGAGAGAGAGAGAGAGAGACACGCACAGAGAGACACACAGACACACACATAATCACACACACATACACACAGAGACAAATGTACAGAGACACACAGAAACACAGACACACACACACACATGATCAATGAGAAGATGAAAAAGGGGTAATAGGGGAGGAACGAACCAGAAAAAATAGGTGGGAGAGAAACAGCGCCTAGAGTTCTAGATGGATGAGATGGATTGCCAGAGTATGTTGGAGGCGTCCGCCGTCCAGGTAAGTCGTCGTAATCGGGAGAGGAGCACCTAGAGGTCTAGATGGAGTAGATGGATCGTCGGAGTATGTTGGAGGAGGCATCCAGGTTGGTCATTGTGATCGGGAGAGGAGCGCCTAGAGGTCTAGATGGAGGAGATGGATCGCCGAAGTATGTTGGAGGAGGTGTCCAGGCCGTCCATTATGATAGGGAGAGGAGTGTGTGGAGGTCGATCGCGGTAACGGGAGGGGTTGGGAGCTCAAACTCAGAAACGAAAATTCCGACCTATTTAGGTCAGAAATGGGAGGATTCATTTCTCTCTTATTTCAAATCCGATGGAATTGAAATGAATGTCGATTGCAATGAATTTTAGGACCGTCGGTTAGAATTGGAATTGTCAATTGAATTTTGATTCCAGCACTTTAATTCCGACCTAACCAACAGACCTTCAATGTTATTTTTATTCATGCTTGACTTTATCGTTGTAATTAAACAGTTCTTATTGATTTTTAGTTTTAAACAAAACAGTGTACAAAAGAAAATTACGAACTCAAAAGGTATAGCAAAAACATATTTGGTGTTTGTAAGTGGTTTTGTATTTTCTAGTTAATTTCGAAAATTTTCAATCTGGAAAGAAATGAAAATCAAGACAGTTTGTTGAAACATATAATAAATGAAAAGAAGAAAATAAATAAAACACGATATCGCCAGTAATACTGGCTATCACCCGATGATAGTTGATTGAGTTTTGATTTTTTGCTTAATAAACTTTATTTTAGAAAAAA
Organism: Platanthera guangdongensis; assembly: GCA_039583875.1. Classification (NCBI taxonomy): domain Eukaryota; kingdom Viridiplantae; phylum Streptophyta; class Magnoliopsida; order Asparagales; family Orchidaceae; genus Platanthera; species Platanthera guangdongensis. The sequence goes on from CM077166.1 coordinate 39,066,109, forward strand.
ATCGATTTTTTATGAATTTTGAGTGTCCACTAAATGACTAAAAGGGGCTATTGCGACAACTCAATGCTTCGGGTAGACCGGACTAAACTAGACCGCTTTAGCCCGTGGAGCGGTCGAACATGCAAACAGTCACAAAGTAAATAAAGAAGTGCATAAAACGATTTTAACGTGGAAAATTTCCTCAACTGAGTAAAAACCGATTCGGTGCAAGTTAAATTGCACTATCAACGACAGTTTACAAATTGATAGAGAAATCGAGGGCGATAGACCGCCTCATACGAAGCTCAGTTTCTACTGCTTTCAGGGGGCGACAGACGTTCTTGGGCGCTACCTGACTGTTGAACACGATTGCGAGGTGCGTAGAGATGTGTTGGTGTGAACTTGCAGAATGTTGCGCACGTATAAGGCTTCTTGGAGTGGCCGGCGAAACGCCTTCTTCTCTGGAGCGTTGTAGACAGACAAATTCCGGGGTTGCTCGACGGGAGGAGGGGGCTCATAGGAGGATTTCGGCAGAACTCCGGCCTGAGTAAAAAAACTGGGAGGAGAAAATGCTAGACATGAGAGGGGTCTGGGGGCCTTTTTATAGGCCTCAGATGGTGATTATGTTAGTTATGCGGCTATCCGCGCACAGTAACTATCCAAATTACCGGGTGCAGACTATATTTAACATAGTTTTAAACACATTATTTCTTTAATATTTCTTACGTTCAGTCCGTAATTAAATAAATAAAATTCCACACTAACGATGGTGGTTATGCAAGTGGTTACGTCGGTGGTTACCAACGTAACAGACGACAACGATCGTGATGGAACAATCAAATAGTGGAGAGGGATCAACATCAATGGGAGGCAACTCCTTGGCGGCGGGAGACCACTGGGGTAAGAAGAGGAGTCGAGGACGACAAAATGGTCGATCGCGAGCGAGCAAGGAGGGAGGCCGCCCTAGTGCTGGCCACATCTTACGATCGTGGTGCGAGCGGCTGGCCTTAGCGTCGGCTGCACCCTACGACCGCGGTGTCGGCCGCCTGCGACGCGTGCAGCCGGCCGCCCACGGCGCATGCGGCCATCCAATTGCGCCCGACCTCAACTTGTCTCTTCACACGACCGCCGATTTGCATCCGCGGGGAGCGACCACGGGGAGAGGCCCGTCGGGAGCCCCTCGGCCCGAGGTCGCGACCACCAGGGAGCGGATGCGGCCGATCGTTTTGGCCGGCAGCAGTCGGTTTGCATGCGAGGTGGAATCTCATGCGCGGGTCGTGCAGGAGATCGTGCTCGCCGATCGGGTGCGTGACAGTTGCCTCCATTATCTCCTCCAAATTAGTGGAGATCATGAGTGATCAGCTATTTACACACAATTTTCTCTATAAATTAAACCTGACTCCATCATTAGCCCCCCCAAAATACTTGGTGTTCGGAGTCGTAGCGTGAGAAGAGCGAGGATTTTTTTACGAGAAACTGGGCTGTGGCGATCATGGTGGCGACGAAACATAGAGATGCTGGAAAAAGTAGACGACGGTGGCACACACCTCATGGCACGCCATGATGGGGTGGAGTGGTTTAGTGGAAAAAAGGTGCACCCACACGAAACTAACCTGCACATGCGTGAACAGAGAGGACCCACACGCACCCGTGCGCGGGCCCGCATACGCGCCAGTGCCCACCCGCGCGCAGGGCTGCACGCGCGCACAGGAAGGGTCATGTGTGGGGGCCTGCACGTGCCCGTTTGCACCTGCACGTGAGCCTGCGCGCGCGCCCGCGTGCTCCCGCGCGCGCGCCGCGTGCTCGCGCGTGCGGGCTCGCGCGCACATGGTCGTGCGAGCGCCCCCGCGTGCACATGGTCGTGCGAGCGCCCCCTCGTGCTCCTGCGCGCGGGGCTGCGTGCGCATAGGCAGGGCATGGGCTTGCGCGCCTATTTGCACGGTTTTGCGTGTTCGCGATGTGGTCCTGCATGTTGTACTCGTACACGGGGGCTCTCCGTCGAGTACTCGAGCGTGACTATCGTACCTTCCCAACGGCCTTCTTTTGTTGTTCGCGAACGCGTTTTGGCATTCTTTTACATAACTTTGATTCGTTTTTCTTTTCATATCCAAGGGTGCAATGCACAATGTCGGTCCATGTGAGTACGCTCCTCCCTTCCCGCCGAGCAAATTGCAGTTTGAAGAAAAAAATACGGGATACTTGTCGACCTTGAATTCCGACTTCCACTGTGTGAGGAGGTGGTTGATATTTCGAAGTTCTGCGGCGTTCTTGAATCCCAATTTACTTCTCTCGGGATAACACGTATCCTGGGGTTGGTCACTTTTTTCAGGGAGCTTGGCTCGATGTTTTTTGGATTTATTTAGAGAATGGTGCGAGATTCGAGTTAACAGTGACAGACGTGTTGAGGGTATTAGTAACAAAAGTTGGCTTGATTTTGAAAGTCCAACGGATTGTCGTCATGGGATCACCTTATTTGGCTATGTTCGCAATTCCTGGGGCCTGCCAGAGCTTTGAAATTCACTGTCTGATCGTTGTCGTCGTCTGAAGGGGCGAGAGTAGGACTTTACTCCAATATTGGGGTTTACATAGCCTCTAGAGTTGGCAACCCATCTATTTAGCATTTCTTTGTTTATTGAGCAGAAACACCCACTGCTATTTTGACTTTCTACTGATCCTGAGCGTGTAGCTGTGACGCTACTGGTTTGCGAGCGGAAGAGGAAGTTTGTGTTGAAAGGTAGCAATGATGCAGATCCAGAGCCTCGATCTTCTTCAAGGCAAAGAGATTGTCAGGTCGAGGCGACCCTTGCAGTTCCCGAGATGAGATTTCACCGTTTGATCCTGATCTTGAGGTAATGTGGTCTTCTGCCCCCAAACTCCCCATTCAGAGACCCTTGCCCCCCGAGTGGTGAAAGGAAAACATATGTCCTATTCTTTGAAGGCAATGAGTAGTGCGGTGAGTAAACTTTTTTTTTCTTATTTGCAATTTTGTTTCTTTGTGTGACTCCGATTCCTTGCTTTTGTTGCAGATTGAAGCTCAAGTCAACATAGCGCTCACATGAAACGACAATTATGTGAGCCTGGAGGATTGCTATTTGGCAATTCAGAAGTGGCTCTAGGAAGCGGAGGATTCACTTGCCGATTTGAGAGAGAAGCGAGATCGAGACATTTTTTGCTTTTGATAGATTGGGGGGAGCTGAAGACGGAGCTTGAGGAGTCTCAGCGGCATTGCAGACAGGAAAATCCTTGGTAGAGAAGACCGCTCAGTTGCTGAAGAATGCTCAGGAAGAGACTTCTCATTTTGAGGTCGAGCTGGAGGCTTTGAAGTTTGAGGTGGAGCTACTTTCTTTAGAGGATCGGGCTGTAAAGCTCAAGGCCACATGACATACAGAATACATGGATTCTTTGAACTATATGCGGGACCGCTGCCTACTTGACGAGAAAATTTGAGATGACATCTGGACCAGGGAGGTAAAGCCCTAGATTGAAGATGTTCGAGAGGTTGCTTTTAGACGTTGAGTGTCAAAGGCTCTTCGGATGGTGACCAAGAGACTTGAGTGTGACGTCTCTGGACTTGGCTTTGACAATCTCTCTAAGGATGACGGCTCGCGCTCAGAGTCTGATGTTGATGTTGTAGGCAAGTAGCCATCTTGCTTTTGTATCTTTATGTATGTTTGTTTTGTTACTTGAGTCTGTACAATCTCGTCGTTTTATGATAAACTTTGTATCTGTTTTTGAGCTTATGTACTCGTACTTTGTAGTAGCTTTATATGAAGTGTATGATGCTTTAAGCGCCATTTTGAATTGTCTTTGCAAGTTTTTCGCAGCGTTAAGCCTTACTCTGATATTTATTGAATCAGTGTTATATTGATAATGTCGCTTTGAGCATGTCCGCAATCCTCTTTCTTGGATGTTTAAAACTGAAGGAAGAGACTCAGATGATATCATAACCTTCTATCAGGGAGTGGGACAAACCCCACTAGCTATGTAGTAAGAAGTTAGAGCATCAAACTGGGAGATGTCGCTGATCGATTGACTGTTAAAGGATGAGATCCGATGACGTCTCAATCTACTAACAAGGCGAAGGGCGAGCCCTTTTGGCTTTAGTAGAGAATAAGATATCTGAATCATGGACCGAGGCAACCGTGAGGGGGGCAGGCCCTGACGGTGCCGTGACCTACTGCGGGGGAGAATGGTTTACCTTCGATCCGGGGTAGTGGGAGGTCACTGGGGTAAGGCCACGAAGACGACGAGGGGTATTCCCTGCCGGCCGTTTGGCCTACGCGAGGGGGGCTTTCCCTGGCATCACCATGACCTACCGCAGGAGAGAAGGGCGTACCTTCGATCCGGGGCAGTGAGAGGTCACTGGGGCATGGCCTAGGTGGCATGTCCTTACTGCATGGGAGAAGGGCTTACCTTCGGTAAATAAGGAGTGTCGTGATGTTAACTATTGATGGTTGGACGGATAAGCTTCGAGCATTCCTATGATAACAAAGTTAGGAACAAACAAATAAAAAACATTACATTAAATGAAATATAATGTATGTGCACGAGTGTAGAGTATCATCATTGTTCTTGTTCAACATAGTAAATAGTAGATAGTTAAGGATAGAAACTCATAAGCCGGAATGTAGTAAGGTGTTTCCCCCGATTCATGGCTTTTCTTCAGTCGCTTCTCAAGTGTTGGCAACTCCAGGCCACATAGCTGCTCCTCGTCCAGACTGCATCTGTTGTAGATAACACGCGCATGTGGCCTCCAAATTTCCTCGTTCGACGCTGATTCCTGCAGGGGTGACAAATTTCATCGCCAAATGGGGTATATGTGGGATTGACTTAAAAGCTGTCTGGAGGGGTCGACCAAAAATCGCGGTGTAAGGAGATTTTGATTCGACTGCGACAAACTAGACGTTGTGAGTAGCCCGCTTCGGGATTTATCCCAAGGTGACCGGGAGCTCAATGATGCCTTTAACTGGGATAAGCCCACCATCAAATCCATAGATATGCCCAGATGTTGGTTGGAGCTTATCTTCTAAAATTTTCTTACTTCGAAGTGCGAGCATAAACATGATGTTTACGAAGCTGTCATTATCGACTAGGATTCGCTTTACACGAAAAATGGGGTCTTCTATCACAGTACTGATGACTAGCGGATCCTGATGCGGTGTGAGCAATCCCTTCATATCTTCGTCTCCAAAGCTTATTGTTCCTTCAGCTCGGGCTTTCTGACTATCCCCTAGAGGATGGGTGATGGAATTGATAGTTGTTTGGGGACACCAAAGATAGTTTCTACTACTCTGACAACCTGTCTACCCCCCAGTGTTTCTTGCTGAGCTTGCGACTGCTCTCTTCTGAGCTGTGCCCGTTAGTTACGGGTCTAATCCTGAAGGAATCTTCATAGGATTCCCTGACTGTTGCAATATGGAGGCTGGGCGGTCTATTGCTGTTCGGAGATCGGGCGGTCTACCGGTTTTTTCTGGCCGGTCTGTCTGCCGGGCTGTTGTTGTTTGGTATCCCAGCGGTCTGGCGGTTTGTCTCAGACGACTTGGAGACCGGGCGGTCTAGCGGTCTCCTGCGGCGGCTTGATCTTTGTGGCGCTTGTTCTCTACTCTTGTTGGTTGTCGGGCGGTTAGCCGGCTTGTCTAACCGCCCGGCCTGTCCGGTTTGTTTTTTTGTAAAGCTGCATATACATGTAAATTTTTAGTCCCACATTGCTTAATTGTAATCTCTCTCATCTCCTCCATTCTATAAAAGGGAGGCTATACCATTGTAATTGATACCTTTTTTGGATAATAAAGTTTACATTACTCTATTTTTTCGGTCTGCTCTTTTCTGTTCGCACATGGTATCAGAGCACTCGGTCCTTTCCTCCTGACTGAGCTCTATCTGCGCGTGCGGCTTGTTTCTTCTTTCCGCGACCTGTTCTCGCGGCTTGATTCCTTCTCTAACCATTGCCCTGTTCGCGCGACTTGTTTTCTCTTCTGACCGCTGCCCTGTTCGCGCGACTTGTTTCTCCCTGTTTGCGGCCTCTTCTGACCCTTTGTGTTGCGGCCTCTTGCTTCTTCTTTTCTAACTGCTCTCCTCTTCTTTGTCGCCGCGACCTGTCCTCAAGTCGCCGCGACCTGTTCTAGCCGCTCTCCTCTTCTTTGTCGCTGCAATCTGTCCTTAAGTCGATGCAGCATGTTCTAGCCTCTCTCCACTTCTTTGTCACCGCAACCTGCCATTAAGTCGCTGTGACCTGTTCTAGAGACTTCTCCTTCTTGCCGCGGCTTGTTTCTCCCGCTGCTCTCTTCTATGGCCTCCATCTCCTCCACGCAGTCCGCCTCGGTGGTCACATCTTTTGGTAGTGCCCACGTTGTTACTCACGGCAGATGGTTGATCGACTCTGGTGCTACCAATCATATGACATGCAATCCTCAGTGTTTTTCTCATCTAGAAACACATGATCGGTTGCCTCTGGTCTTTTTTGCGGATGGCTCTTCATCTCCAGTCAATGGGACAAGGGTGGTTCAAGTCACTTCGTCTCTTCGTCTAGCAGATACCCTCTATGTGCCCATGTTCCCTTGCAATTTATTATCAGTTACTTCTCTATGCAAGCAACTATGGTGTTCCGTCACATTCACTCCTACTTCGTGTTCTTTTCAGGATCCGAACTCCCAACGGATGATTGCTACTGGGACTGAGAGCGGCGACCTCTACGTCCTCGACAATGTTTCCGCTCTATCCGCCTTCTCGTCCTCCTCTACAGATCTTCTCTAATGACATCTTTGCCTTGGACATGCTCCTCCCAGGCTTCTGTGCCAGCTTCTGCCCCACCTCCCTCCTCATCATCCTCCTCTAAACTGTGATGCATGTCAGCTCGGCAAGCATCATCGTTAATCCTTCCCACCAACGCAAAGTCGTGGCTCTTCCCGTCCGTTCGACCTCGTTCACTCTGACGTGTGGGGTCCTGCTCCTACCCTCACCATCGGTCGGGGTAGTTCATATTTTGTCATATTTATTGATGATTTCTCTAGGTGTACGTGGGTGTATCTTCTCAAGGATCGCTCCGAACTGTTCTCTGTCTGGACATCATTTTATTCCATGATCAAGACTCAGTTTGATACATCTATTAAAATCCTTCGTTCTGACAATACTAAAGAGTATCTTAGCCATGATTTCCCTTCCTTCTGTTTGCATCATGGTGTTATTCATCAAATTAGCTGTGTCTACACCTCACAACAAAATGGGGTGGCGGAACGCAAAAACCGTCACATCCTTGATATCGCTCGCACTCTGCTGACCCAAATGCATGTTCCTCGCTCCTATTGGGGCTATGCTGTCCTCCACTCCTGTTATATCATCAATCGCATTCCCTCCACAGTTCTCCGCGGTGCCACCCCATTCTCCATTCTTTATCCAAATAAGAATTATTTTCCTCTTACTCTGCGTATCTTTGGGTGCACCGCATTTGTGCACTCTTCCGCTGTCACCCGTGACAAACTCTCACCACGGTTCACTAAATGTGTCTTTCTGGTGCACTCTACCACTCAGAAAGGCTATTGTTGCTTTTACCTCGTTACCTGCAAGCAGTTTGTCTCTGCGGATGTTACGTTCTTTGAAAATGCATCTTACTTCTCTCCCGCTTCCTCCTCTACTCTTGCTGATCCTACTTCTCAAACCAACCCATCTCTTCCCTCTGCTCCTCCTGACGTTCCACCACCTCCACCATCTTTACCATCTCCACCATCTCCACCATCTCTACCCTCTCCGCAGCCGTCTCTCTCTACTCCCGGGCCAGCTCTCTCCACCACGGACGCTTCGGATACTGCGGAACTAGCTGCCCTAGATCTCCCCATTGCCCGTCGCAAAGCGGTTCAGGCATGTACCCAACACCCGCTTGCTGCAGTTGTTTCTTATGATCATCTTACCCCTTCTCGCAGCGCTTTTGCATTGACTATCTCAGCCACTGCCACCCCCCGTTCCTACCAGGAGGCCCTTACTATTTCTCATTGAAAAACTGCCATGGATGAGTAGATTGCTACTCTCACTGAACGGGATACTTGGACCCTGGTTCCTCCTCCTTTCGGTACAAATGTTGTTGGCTATCACTGGGTCTTTGTGGTGAAGTTCCTTCCCGATGGCAGTGTGGATCGTTACAAGGCTCGGCTTGTTGCCTAGGGTTTTACCCAAACTTATGGGGTTGATTAATTTGACATTTTCTCTCTAGTTGATCGTCTCAGTACTATTAGGGTCCTTCTCTCTGTGGCTGTCAATAGGGATATGCCCATTTCACAGCTGGATGTCAAGAATGTCTTTTTTTATGTGAATCTTCAGGAAGATGTTTATATGGAGCAATCTCCTGGGTATGTTGCTCAGGGGGAGACACGAGTATGCCGGCTAAAGAAAGCTATCTATGGCCTCAAGCACAGTCCCCGTGCCTGGTTTGACAAGTTTAGCGACATCGTTGCGGCCATTGGTTTTGCAAGAAGCTCACATGATCACTCCTTGTTCGTTCGAAAAATTGCCTCTGGTTTGGTAGTTCTTGCGGTTTATGTTGATGACATTCTTCTTACTGGCGATGACCAGGATGAGGTAACGTTGACAAAGAAACACCTCTGTCAGTACTTGGTCACGAAGGATATGAGCTCCCCGAAATACTTTTTGGGAATTGAAATCTCTAGAAAGCCCAACTCCATAGTCATTTCCCAACAAAAGTATGCTCTTGATCTTCTAAAGGAGGCAGGATTAACTGGTGCTAAATCTGCCCGTTCTCCCATGGCTATTGGGGAAGACAAAATTTGGACAGATGACTCGCCTCTTCTATCCGATCTTACGAGGTACCGACATCTGGTGGGCAAACTCATTTATCTCACGGTAACCAGACCTGACATCTCTTATGCTGTTGGTAAGGTAAGTCAGTTCATGCAAGCTCCTAGAGAGTGTCATCTACAATCTGCCCTGGGGATATTGGAGTATATTAAAGCAGCACCGGGGAAAGGACTTCTTTTTCAGAAGAATGGTCACCTAAGGGTTGAAGCGTACTCTGATTTGAGCTATGTTGATGACAAAGGGGACCGCAAGTAGACATCAGGTTTTTGCGCGTTTGTTGGAGGCAATCTTGTGAGTTGGAAGAGCAAGAAACAGTCTGTGGTCTCTAGGTCCAGTACAAAGGCAGAATATCGCAGTATGGCATCGACCACATGTGAGTTGAAATGGTTACGGGCTCTCATGCTTGATTTAGGATAAGTGTACAACTATCCTCTTCCTATGTTCTGTGACAATAAGGTCGCGATATACATCTCCAAAAATCTGGTCTTTCATGAGAGAACAAAGCACATAGAAGTCGACTGTCATTTCATTCGGGAGGAGATCTTGAAGAAACAGATTTGTACTCTGTTCGTCACTTCAGACAACGAGTTGGCAGACATCTTCACCAAGCCGGTGTCCACTTCTTTTTTCCACATTTGCGACAAGCTGAGCATGATTGATATCTATGCTCCAGCTTAAGGGGGAGTGTTGCAATATGGAGGTCAGACGGTCTGTTGCTGTTCGGAGACTGGGCGGTCTACCGATTTATTCTGGCCGGTCTGTCTGCCGGGCTGTTGCTGTTTGGTATCCCAGCGGTCTGGCAGTTTGTCTAAGACGACTTGGAGACCGGGCGGTCTAGCGGTCTCCTGCGGCGGCTTGATCTTTGTGGCGCTTGTTCTCTACTCTTGTTGGTTGTCGGGCGGTTAGCCGGCTTGTCTAACCGCCCGACCTGTCCGGTTTGTTTTTTGTAAAGTCGCATATACTTGTAAATTTTTAGTCCCACATTGTTTAATTGTAATCTCTCTCATCTCCTTCATCTATAAAAGGGAGGCTATACCATTGTAACTGATACCTTTTTTTTGGATAATAAAGTTTACATTACTCCAATTTTTCGGTCTACTCTTTTCTGTACGCACACTGGCAAATAAGACGCTCGATCTCGTCTTTTAGCTTCACACATTCTTCGGTAGTGTGCCCGGTTCTCGTGTGGAACTCACAATACTTTGTCTGATATTCTCTTTTTTAGGATCTCCTGAGGTTTTCGCAACGTTGTATCGTCCCAGATCACATATAATATGTTTGCATGCGAAGTATTAAGTGGCATATATTATGGATAAACTCTAGGAGGGCGGTCCCCGCAACGTTCCTGCAGTTGCGCATTGTTTTGTTGTCATCGCGGGGCTGGCTCTTCCCTTTTCCTCTTAGCTCCTCTCTCAAATTGTAGACGATGGGCATTTATGGCTTTATCTGCCATAATTTGGTCCTTAACTCTTTGCATCCGGTCAGGATAGCTCGGGAATGTTTCCCTCATTAATGCTGGATAAAATCTACAGGGGTGGAGTCCTCCTAAGAAAACTTCCCGTAGAAGCTCGGGGTCTACCCCTGGTATCTGTCTTGCCTCAGATGTAAATCGACGAAAGAACTCTTTAAGAGTTTCCCCTTCATTTTGACGATGTCTGCCAAATGAGAAAGGGTCCTTCAAAATCTTCCGATTAGCCACGAATTGGTCTAAGAACTGTTGAGTTAATTATGCAAAGTTCCAGATTGTTCTTTCTTGAAGAGAATGGAACCACATCTTGGCCTGACTTTTCAATATGGCTGGGAACACCTGACAAAGGCATTTTGTAGTTAGCTTTATCCTTCATGATTTGGCTCACTTCTTGAATGGCCTCATCTAGTTCGGACTCATGCAAGTCATCGCCTTGCTGACGATAGACTGCAGCTGTTTGAGAAGATGGAACTGGTGGTAGTAGTGGGTATAGAATACGGTCTTGTTCCTGGAAAGAGTATCGACGATGCTAAAATCTTCTTTCCCTCCTTGAGTTAGTTGGGAAATCTTTCCGAGGAGACCTCCGAGGCTACTTGCGAGAGAGATCTTCCTCGGATGTAAGCTTGGAGACGAAGCCTGGGTTGCTCTTTTCTCCCCGAATGTACGAGTTGGCCAAGACAATCAATTCTTGGTATGTTCTCGGCGCTCGGACATTGACTTCAAACTTGAGAGGCCCTTCACGGAGACCGTGGATAAGAGCCACTTGGTACATTTCTTGATCAACAATCTCGATGTCCAAAATCTCTCTCTGGAATCGATCAACGATTTGAGACCTAGTTTCATTCCCGCGCTGCTTGATCTCAAAGAGGGCTTCAGGACCACCCTTTCTCTTGGTTGAGGTAGAGAACCTGAGCAAGAACTCCCTTCGCAGATCAACGAAGGAAGTGATGGAGTGGGTACGAAGGCTATAGAACCAGTCCCTCACTTGTCCATCAAAAGTAGTGATAAGGAGCTTGCACTTAGTCGCATCTGTAAGGGTTTTGAGAGCAATGACTGACTTAAAGGATTGAAGGTGTTTCACTGGATCAGTCTCTCTAGTGTAGATTGGCATTCGAGGCTCTCTGAAGTTTGCTGGAGTAGGTTCATGGCAAACGCTCTTGGAAAAGGGTGATGGCTCTTCCTGCTCTCCTACAACATAAGGATTAAAGGGAGCATAAGCCGTAGCTGCAAAGGAAGCAGGGGAATAAAAGGGAAAAGTTGCTGCAGGAGCAAAGGCAGGAGCTGATGGGTAAGGATGACTTCCATGAAAGTTGAGAAATCTTGCAGGACTTCCCCGGGCTGCTCCCGGAAGAAGCTTTGACGAGCTACAAACTCTTCATCTTGAGGCCGCAAAGGGGCTGCAGGCCCTTGCGGAAAGGTTGGAGTGTAAGGAGGATAGAACGGTGGGCAAGCCGGAGGATAAGCTTGAGGAGTCTCGGATGCTGGATTGATTGGAGCAGCTGGGGCTGCTGTAGGATGTGTGTCTAATCATTGTGTGATTGCAACAAGAATTTGGTTGATTGCTTGGAATTTCCGAGCATTCTCACGGCGCGATTGCTCGAAGGCCTCCCAGAGTGGATCTTCACTGGGACTTGGAGCAAGGTTCTCAGCTGGTTGGTGGTCTGTCATGGCTAACTATCAGTTTTCACTGTCTGTTCGGATCTGAAGGTCGCGTGTTAACTGTTGATGCATGAAAACGGCACCGGGCAGCTAACACAGAGGGAGTGTTCGATCTCACAAGCTGGGAGAGGAAGAGGATGAAGGTTGCATGAGAAGAGGAAGGAAGCTTCTGAGTGCACGAGAGTGGAGCAAACACTTGTCAAACGGGTTGCGGGAACAGAGGAGAGGGTTGCCGAGAGCAGCCGGGAAGGCTGATGAGAAGAGGAGGATGATCAGGAGCTGTCGAGCAGACAGTTACTATGACGATCGACCAGCGGAGAAGTGAGCAGAGAGCATGCTTGCTGGGCAGAGGGCAAGCTTGCTGAGCAGAGAGCAAGCTTGCTGAGCAGAGAACAAGGCTTGCTGAGTAGAGGGCAAGCTTGTTGAGCAGAGAGAAAGCTTGCTGTGCAGAGGGCAAGCTTGTTGAGCAAAGAGCAAGCTTGCTGAGAAGAGAACAAGGCTTGCTGAGCAGAGGGCAAGCTTGTTGAGCAGAGAGCAAGCTTGTTGAGCAGAGGGCAAGCTTGCTGAGCAGAGAGCAAGCTTGCTGAGTAGAGAACAAGGCTTGCTGAGCAGAGGGCAAGAGAGTGGGCCGCTAGCATCGACAACAACAGACTTCGCCCGCCGCGACTTAAATGCCACTCTTGCAACGAGGTTTTCCTCTAATCAAGAAACAAGATTACAGCTTGCTCAAAGTGCCTTTACATGAAAAAGTAATAAAGGGTACAAAGGGGGAAGCTGGCGGTTAAGGAAGGAGTTGTCAGAGGCTAAGGAAAAGAAGCAGCCAGCAGCTGTGGAGGACTTAAAAACTGAGTCTGCAGAGCTTGCTGACAAGCTGATGGCAAGCTATGGAGGACTGGGAGGACTGGAAAACTGAGTCCGCAGATCTTGCTGGCAAGCTGTGGAGGACTGGAAAACTGAGTCCGCAGACCTTGCTGGCAAGCTGTGGAGGACTGGAAAACTGAGTCCGCAGACCTTGCTGGTAAGCTGCAGCTTTCCTCCTGCGCCTTGTCTCCCCCCCAGAAATGAGAGGCATTGGGGGCTATTTATAGGCCCGAGGAAGATCAACTAGAAGCGGGGCCCAGTGACATCATCATGATGATCTGCGCGGACTCGGCGAATTGGAAAAATGAGTCCGCCAGGCTAGCGGGCGAAGCAAGCGACAAGAGGCCGGTAGAGGACGGAGGCCGCCCGTCGTCGGGCGGACTGGGCGGAATCCAGGGGGAGTCCGCCCCTGCTGGGACGGAGGCCGCCCGTCTGGCGGGCGGACTGGGCGGACTCTAGGGGGAGTCCGCCCCTGCTGGGACGGAGGTCGCCCGTCTGGCGGGCGGACGGGCGGACTCCAGGGGGAGTCCGCCCCTGCTTGTTGGCGGAGCGGAGGCCGCCCCGAGGCGGGCGGACGGGCAGACTCCAGGGGGAGTCCGCCCCTGCTTGCTGGCGGAGCGAAGGCCGCCCCTAGGCGGGCGGACGGGCAGACTCCAGAGGGAGTCCGCCCCTGCTTGTTGGCGGAGCGGAGGCCGCCCCCAAGGAGGGAGGACGGGCGGACTCCAAGGGGAGTCCGTCCCTGCTTGCTGGCGGAGCGGAGGCCGCCACTAGGCGGGCGGACGGGCGGAGGCCACCCATCTGGCAGGCGGACTGGGCGGACTCCATGGGGAGTCCGCCCCTGCTGGGACGGAGGCCGCCCATCTGGCGGGCGGACGGGCGGACTCCAGGGGGAGTTCGCCCCTATTGGGACGGAGGCCGCACGTCTGGCGGGCGGACAGCGGACTCCAGGGGGAGTCCGCCCCTGCTGGGACGGAGGCCGCCCGTCTGGCGGGCGGACGGGCGGACTCCAGGGGGAGTCCGCCCCTATTGGGACGGAGGCCGCCCGTCTGGCGGGCGGACAGGCGGACTCCAGGGGGAGTCCGCCCCTGCTGGGACGGAGGCCGCCCGTCTGGCGGGCGGACGGGCGGACTCCAGGGGGAGTCTGCCCCTGCTGGGACGAAGGCCGCCCGTCTGGCGGGCGGATGGGCGGACTCCAGGGGGAGTCCGCCCCTGCTGGGACGGAGGCCGCCCGTCTGGCGGGCGGACGGGCAGACTCCAGGGGGAGTCTGCCCCTGCTGGGACGGAGGCCTCCTCTGGGCAATTTTGCTCCTGGCAGTCTGCCTTGCGCATACTCGGCGGACATCAGTGGTAGCTCGCCCCTTGCGGGTGGAATCCTGATGGTAGGTTGCCTCCTGTAAGGAAGAACGCTGCACGGTTAGCAGGCCTAACCGCATGGCCTGCGAGGGTGAGCTATGGGAACAACCCGCCGCCCCGCAGGACACGCGGTTGCTAGGCGACCTAGGCGGACATGGAAAACTGCCCGCCTACACTTGGACTTGTCGCGAACACCAGGGAGAATATGAAGGTCACGACTAGCCAGCTGGCTACCTTGGGAAGGATCGTCGATTTCTGGGTTAACACCAAACACAACCTGAGGAGGACATGGGTGCTTGACACGCCCGTGTCAAAGTTGACACGCCCGTGTCAAAGTTGACACGCTCGTGTCCAACACGACACGCCCGTGTCCAACACGAACATGTCGGGGCTCCAGGCCGTGTTCAATCCCCCTTACACGTCCCGACTCATAACCCGAGAAGGACACGGCCTAGGACACGCCCATGTCTCAGGCCGTGTTCGAAGTGTCGACGATCGTCGACTGCCTCTTTGTCGACTTCGCGGAAAATTCATCGAACACGTACGACACGGCCTTGGACACGCCCGTGTCCCAAGCCGTGTCACTATCTCGACAGTTCATCGAGCGCAGTTAGTCGACCACACGACACGGCCATGGACACGCCCGTGTCCTAGGCTGTGTTCCTTGTCTCGACACTTCGTCGAGCGGAAATCATCGACTTCCCAGGCTCTCGACGAACGAGAGCACGATACGGCCATGGACACGCCCGTGTCCTAGGCCGTGTGACCCTTACCAAGACCCAAACTTTGCTCTCGACACTGCTCGTCCCTCTTTCGAATTTTGTGGCGTTACATGTCGTGGTATGAAAGACACATTTTATTTGAGTAAACAAATGTAAGGCCATAAGGTCGTGTACTTGTGTATTGTACTTCATTCATGTTGGACTTGTAGTGGACATTCATGCCTTTTGGTCTGGGTTCTTTAATTTGCAACTTTTAATAATTGCTTTCGCTAGAATGACTCTGTGTAGGACGTTGGTTATTAGTTAGATGGTATTCCATTGAGTAACCACTCGGTCTGTCTGTAGTATATGACATCGGGCCCCGACCGGAACTACTGCTATATGCTATGCGACGGATAGGGGGTGTTACAACCCGGTCAGTGGAATCTTCTCATAGGCCTTTAACCACAAGCATCAACTCGCCTTTCGAGAGATCAGCCTGCTCTGCTGGCTTATGAGTGCTCGAACGACGGGTTCTATTATGGGGCCTTTCAACCAATATCATTCTTATTTAAACAGACCCCCTGAGAGTTCAACCCGCCCTGCTGGCTAGTGAGTGCCCGGTCTGCTTAACCTTCTCGGAGCTTTCACCCAACATTCCTTTCATTCAAACCAGCCACCCGAGAGGTCAACCCGTCTTGCCGGCTAGTAAGAGCCTGATCGGCGAAACATTCTCGGGGATTTGATCCAACATTCCTTTCATTCAAACTAACCACCTGAAAGGTCAACCTGCCCCGTTAGTTAGTGAGAGCCCGGTCGGCAGAACCATCTCAGGGTTTTCAACTATACTTTTATTTAATCCTACCACTCGAGAGGTCAACCTGCCCTGCCGGCTAGTGAGAGCCCAGTTGGGGGAACCACCCTGGGTCTTAAACAATACTTTTATTTAATCCTGCCACTCGAGAGGTCAACTTTCCCCGCCGGATAGTGAGAGCCTGGTCGGCGGAACCATCTCATGGCTTTTCAACAATATAATTTTTATTTAATCCTACCACTCGAGTGGTCAACCTGCTCCGCCAGCTAGTGAGAGCACGATCGGCAGAACCATCTCAGGGCTTTCAATAATACAAGTTTTATTTAATCCTGTCAATCGAGAGGTCAACCCGCCCCGCTGGTTAGTGAGAACCTGGTTGGCGGAACCATCTTGGAGTTTTTCAATAGTATATATGAAAGAAAATGTTAAGACAAAGTCATACTCGTGAAAGAAAGTTACCGCGGTGTGTTATTCTTATTAATTTTTTAAGGATAAAAGTGGTTCAGATCATCACCACTCCAATTGTTGTTGAGGGGAGACCCTTCAACACTCTAGAGTCAATAGCACCCTGACTTTAATGCTTCTAGAATTACAAAGGGTCCTTCCCAGTTGGGATGAAGCTTTACAATTGTTCCTCCTCTTCCGACAGCGTCAAACTTCTTAAGTACCAGATCCTCTTTCACAAATTTCTTGACCCTGATATGCTCATCAAAATGTCTTGTCATTCCTCGTTTCACCTCTTTCAGGCGAAGGGCCGCCAGATCATGTAGCTCCTCTACGAGGTCAAGTGAGAGTCGCTCCCCCTTTCGTTCTCCACTCTCTAGTCCTCATCACCCTCCCCCATAACTATGACTTGTGGGGACCTCACCTTGAATTCCACAACCAACACAACTTAAGAACTAGGAGAAAGTTTGAAAGGAGTCTCTTCTGTAGTTGTGTTGGGTGTAGTCCTCAGAGCCCAAAGGACTGAGGGAAGTTGTTCCACCTATTTACCCTTCAAGTTCTCTAACTTCTTCTTTAGCAAATTCATGATCACCTTGTTCGCTTCTTCCACTTGCTCATTGCTCCTTGGGTGATGAACCGAGGCGAAGCAAAGGTCAGTGTCTAATTGGCCGTAAAAGGTAATAAACTTGTCTCTTAAGAACTGTGGTCCATTGTCTGTGACTATCGCCAGGGGATTCCATGCTTGCATATCACCTCCCCCTTATATGAAGTTCTTAGCTACCCGCGACATCGTCTTGACCATGCCTTGACCTCCAATCATTTGGTGAAATAATCGATCATGACCCGGAGAAATCTCCTAAGCTACCAGGACCATGCCCGCTCTTAGTGAGTGCCTCCCTAATGCTCTATCTATCAACATATCCTAAGCTACCAGCTCGGGAAGCCCAGACTCTTCCACTTCGACCACATACTCTGTCAGGAAGTCAGCTATTATCTGTGCTTTTATTACCAGCAGAGGGATGAAAGAGATCTTGAATTCACTTAGCTCCACAAACCATTTAGCCAGCCTCCCTGAGTGTTCCACTCCCTCCATAATCTTGCACAAGGGATGGTCGGTCACTACTTTGATTAAGTGTGCCTGGAAGTATGGTCTGAGTATCTACATCGAGATGATTAGGGAAAAAACTAACTTCTCAAGGATGGGATGTTTGAGCTCGACTTTCCTTAGGACCCTCCTGATGTAGTAGATTGACAACTGCTTCTTCCCTTCTTCCCAAATCAGGACTGAGCTTATTGCCCCCACCCTGAGGTACAATGCTAGATCTTCCCCTTCTTTCAATTCATGGAGCAGCGAAGCCTGCGCAAATTTTCTCTTCAACGGCTAGAAGGGTTCCCCACACTCAAGTATCCACTCAAACTTATGGTGCCCCCGTAATACCATGAATAAAGGTGAGCACTTCTTGCCTGTTCGGGAAAGAAACCTACTCATGTCTGCCAGCTTCCCTGTCAAGCGCTAGATCTCCTTCGTGTTCTTGGGGGACTCCAACTCCAGTATTTATTTTACCTTGTCTGGGTTCGGCTCCACCCCAGAGGGGGTGAAGAGATGACCCAAAAACATTTCCCCTACTCGTCTCAAATACACACTTCAAAGGGTTAAGTCTCATCTTATACTTTCTCAGAGTGGCAAATGTCTCTTCTAGGTCTTGGAGATGAGATTTGACATCCCTACTTTTCATCATCAAGCCATCTACATAGACCTCCAAGTTCTTCCCCCATTGCTCTCTGAATACCTTGTCTATCATCCTCTGATAGGTGTCCCCTACATTCCTCAGCCCGAAGGATATCATCTTGTAACAATAACATTTGTTATCTATGATGAAGGAAACATCTTTTACATCTGATGGGGGCATCCTGATCTGGTGATAACCTAAAAAAGCATTCAAAAAACTCATTAAAAAAACTGACGACTAAGTCTACAAGCGCGTCGATTCGAGATAAATTGAAACAATCCTTAGGACATGTTTTATTCAAAAGGGAAAAATAAACATACTGTAACGCCCCGAAACTCAAAAGAGCGACAGGAGGTGTTTTGGGCCAAATCTGGTATTTGGCAGGGGGCACACGGCCTGGGGCACGGGCGTGTCCCAGGGCGTGTCAGGCTCGAGTCGATGATTTGGCCGCGATGTCGACGAAATTTGGAGTCGACGATCGTCGAGCAACGAATACGGCCTGAGACACGGGCGTGTATCAGAGCGTGTCGAGCTCGTGTCGACGATCAGCCCAGGAGTCGACATTTTCGCTCGACGATGTGTCAAGACAAGACGCACGGCCTAGGACACGGGCATGTCCAAGGCCGTGTCGGGTGGTCGACGAACTTCGCTCGACGAAGTGTCGAGACCATGAACACGGCCTGGAGCCCAGGCGTGTTCGGGGTTGACACGGGCGTGTCACATTGGACACGGGCGTGTCCAAGACCCGTGTGAGTCTCGGGTTGTTTTCGGGGCTGTGTCGATGGGGGTACAGGACTAGCCACACAGCCGTGTCAGTTGGAACACGGGCGTGTCAGGTCAAACACAGGCGTGTTGGATGCCCGTGTGTCTTTTAAGACGAGTCGATTTTGACGGTGAATGAGGGACACGGCCCTGGAAACGGGCGTGTCACGGGCCGTGTTCGGCCCAGGTTTTATTTTTCAGCTACGAATCGTAGCCATTCGTTTCCTTATTTTGAGATCCGACGGTTGGGGGTTGTTCATACTGGGATATACCCGGGATTGGGCCTTTGAAACCCTCATTTCACTTGAGCGGTTCTCTTTCTAAAGTCTAGAGAGAGGAGAGCAAAGGAGGAAGAAGAAGCTTAGATCCGGTCTTTGGAGGAGCTTCGGAGCTTCAAATCGCGAACCGACTTCGGATCTAAGGGAGGCAAAGAGAGTGCGGTGCTTTTCATCCGCTTACATTTCCATGACGCCAAGGAAGAACGCTAGGGTAACGATTCTCTTCTTGAGCATGTGAAGCTCTCCTTCTTTGTATAGGAAGCCCGCTCTCGCGAGTTTGCGGTGAGTTGGAGGCGTTCCTTCGGGTAGATATGTAAAGTCCCCGTTGTTTAGAGTCCGTATTCGAGAACGGACATAGGCATGATGTGTGAAGCCTATCCGAACATGTTGGTCTGGATCGGTGATGTTGCATTGCATTAATGCCAGAGAAGACTCTGTGTGAATGTTTGTTTTTCGGGTTTTCTACGTGGTAGATTGCAACAGGGAGCTTTGGGGATTAACCCTAAGGTGCACCCGAAAAACTGGGCAGATGCGTGATCTTGCCAACTTGGTGGCCTGGGAGCCTACTTGAACATAACCGGGTTATGTGAAGTGTAATGAAAATGGGACTCGGGAGAAGTTTGACCCGCGCATATTGCTTAAATTGGCATTGCGGTGTGAGCATGGTTTAGATGGAAACCGTACCCGTTCTATGTCGTTCGGTTAAAGAGACCTAAGGGTACGTGGCACTTTCCGTTGACATAAATGAGGGTCTTCCGGCGGTCTATGGCATAAATGCGTGACCCCCCATGCCAAGAAAACAAAATGTTCATTGTGTGGGCCGTCAAAGTGGCGGTGGTGTGATCGGATGTCTAATGGCTTAAATTGACGTGAAAACATCGACTGGTTCACTGAGAATGTGCCCTGATAGCACGGGGCGTGTGGCCATGCTTGCCAACGCTTTTGATGCCAATGTATATTTATATACTGCTTTGGTTAATGCTTAATAAGTGCAGGGAAGGAGCATCGCCGCCCCAAATTGGGGGCGGGATCGTTATAATTTGGTCAGCATTACTGATCGTTGCCCTTTGTTTGCCACCGTGCGGTGGTTTATTGCTTGCAGGTGCTGCCGGACCAAGCGGTCAATAGCGGGCTAAAGCCCAAATTGCGAACCGACCCTCGAAGGCTGAATTGGAGTGTTTACTTGCTTTTATTCATGTATGACCGGTCTGCGTGCCATGGTATGGAAAACATGTAATATTAAGTAAACCATTTTGTAAGGCCTTAAGGCATGTACTTGTGTATGTACTACATTCCTATTTGGTGTTTAGTGGACATTCATGCTTGGCGATGGGTTCTCTTAATTGCAACTTATAAAATTGCTTCCTCTAGAATGCTCTGTGTAGGACGTTGGATTAGTTGGATGGTTTCCATTGAGTAACCACCCAGTCTATCTGTGGTATATGGCGTCGGGCCCCGGCCGGACCTACTGCTATATGCTATGCGATAGATTGGGGTGTTACACATACATCCTCCATATCTCATCCCCCTTCTTCACCATCACAATATTGGAGACACAACCTGGATACTGGATCTCCGATACAAAACCTGCTTCCAACAACTTCCCCCTCCTCCCTAATAGGCTTGGCTAGCTTGGTTTCTATAGACCTCTTCTTTTGGTGAATCGGACGGTCGCTTGGGTCGAGATTGAGGCAATGATAGGCTACGTCCGCATTGATTCCTGACATTCCTTCCGCACTCCATGCGAAAACATCGACATTCTCCTGGATGCACTTCCGGACCTTCTCCTGATCCTCCTGGCTCAGCTTCCCACTAACATGTACCTGCTCTGTACTTCCACCCTGGGTGTTGTCCTCCTTCTCCACCTCTTCTAGCCTTCCCTATCTTCTATCACCTTATCTACCTCCTCTTCCTCTTCCCTCCACGTGATGGTGTTGACGGATATTGTGTAACATTGTCGAGCTACCTTAGGGTCTCCCTAGACTCGGATCTGGGCTCCTTCAATAGTATACTTAAAGCATTGGTGGAAAGAGAAGGGCATGCACCAAAAGGCACCGATGAGGGGCCATCTGAATATGATGTTATAGCTACTCAAAGCGTTCATAATGATGAACTAATAATTCTTAGACGTTCCCCCACCCCCATGGTCACGAGTAGCCCTTCTCCTCCCTCTACCTCCTTTCTCTCCCTAAAGAACCCGAAGAGTGGTCCATCCGAGGCCAACATCCTTTTGCCTAAACCTTCAACTCATCAAACGCTTTCTTAAAGATCATATTTACTAAACTTCCATTATCCACTAAAATTCTGGACAACGTAAAGTTCTCGATAATAGCCTAAATCATTAGGGCATCGCAGAATGGGTCCTTATGATCCAACATATCCTTAGCCGAGAAGGTTATCTTCTCCTTCGGGGTGAGGGTCTAGGAGGTTAAAGCGACACTCCTTCTATAGATTAATGGGGGCTTAATGTGGTGGCCTCCTTGCGGGTGGCCTCAACCCTGATCCTCATACAAATCACAAAAAACCCTTTAAGTGGTTCACACATCCCACGTGGTAGATGAATTGTTATCTTAGGGATAAGTCTTAGTGACCACTTCCGCGGATAGTTCATTGAATTATCATCGTTGCTTGAGGGTCATACT